>CANSZD010003623.1:0-427500 GCA_947648045.1 Beta corolliflora
CAAAATAGACTTGTACCCGTTGACCCGAGACCCGGTTTCACCCGAATAACCCGAAAGTAAATAGGCCCGAACCTGGATCTACCCGACCCGAATTGACCCGATAATGATGATCCGAACCCGACCCGAAAAGTTGTCATATTAGTTACTTTTTAAACAAATTTAAAGAAAAATTGTCATGAAATACTATATATGAGTTAGCCACTGCCCATTAATTATTTCACTTACTCTTATTAGTCTTATATGTGTTTTATTTATTTGCTAGATTAGAAAGTCGATTTTACCCCGACCTGATCTAACCCGACCCGATGTGACCGAAATTTCATAGACCCGACACCCGAGCGAACTCGTACCCGAACGTAACCCGAACACAAAGTTGACCCGATTATGACCCGACCTGTATGACCCGTTTTGCCACCTCTAGTCATATGTAAAGTAGCTGTGTAGGCATTAGATTATTTCACCAGAAAAGTTGGAAGTCTTCATGGATGAAGTTGACGCCTTGATATTTCATACAATCTGTGTGTTAGTGTCATGTGTTTCCTTACTTCTTTTGCTGAGAACTGAGATCTCTAATTCTGTTGCATACATCTTGGAAGACTGGGGTGAGGGGTCTATGGTGAAGTCGTGTTACCCATCAGTCGCGTCCTCTATGTGATATTTAGCACAAGAGAATCATTAAGAAGGGTGTCAAGATTGATCACCAATTATTTGTGAGATAAATTGGTTAGAGTCTCTCTTGGCAACTTGAAAGAACAAGCTGTGCTAGTCAATAGTTATATAAGCTTTGACTAGACCTCTACTGTACCAGGGAGGCTCTGGAGTCTGGATAGTAGTTGTAAATTAATTTTAAAATAACCTATTTACATGAAGCATCTAGCCATTTTCTTTCCAATTGAGTGTATTGACCTTAGTTTTTCTATTTTGATTTACTCTAGAAACTTGGGTTTTCTTGCTATGTCATTGTCAAAGAAGTACACTATGGTAAGGTGTTTCCTGACTGGTTACTGTGAATTTTGGCATAGAAGTATTTTATTTCTTGTAGATTTCTTTCACTTGACCATCACTAGTTTAGAACCGCTTGTCCTCTACCCATTCTTCTGTTATTGTGAGTTGGTTAGTTGTTGATAAATTTTTGTCCTTTTATGCCCTTTGTTGAAATCCCTGCTGTTATTTGAGCCTCTCAGTTGATGGTATTCCAGAATCGTCTCTGCATTTTCTGTGTGTTAAGGATGAAATCTGCATGCCCCATTACCCTCCTAGACACTGGTCAGCTAGACTCTGTGGTTGTTGAAGTGCATGATCTCACAGTTTCATGCTATATATTTTCTTATTTACTTCAATACTGTGAACAGGCAATGTTGAAGGCATTCTCGTGGACATACCATTTGCAACATTCTTCTTGAGTAAACTGAAACAAAAGTAAGGACTGAACTAATTACAGTACATAGTTTAATTGCCCACAATGTTATTTGGGATTGCAATGTGGTGCTGTAAATAAATCAATGTTGTTAGTATTGGGTATGAACTATTTTGAGATCTTGAGTCATTTTATAGCTGTTTAATTTTTCTTTTGGACAAGACACATTGTGCTGATGACAGTGAGATGTTGAATTGTGGAGATAAGGAGTCTTCTGAGAATAAAAAAAAATACATATGGTTCAAATTCTAATTATAGCTGTCAATGGCACTATGTGAAAGACTTTGGAAGTGATCCTAATGTGAAGGCAGATAAAGTGAGAAAACATTTTGAAACAAACCAGCACCTAACAGGATATTGATTATGGATAACCTTTTGAATTTAGAAAATACTATGGTAGAAAGAAATCATCTATTTGGGGGAAACAGTGTGATAGAGCCTTTGAGCTCTGTAACTTTTTTTGAAGATTACTCAATGGAAAACTAAACTGATATAAGTTACACCTAAACCAGTACACGGAGGAGATGTTGGTGTTCCCTTGCCATTGAATGTACCAGATTTTATCTAGAAAAAAACATATCTTGGTAGATTCCTTGCATTTCCTTTCACAGTAACAGTGAATTTGAATGGGAGACAACCATTAGGTACGCACTGAAATTACCTATGCTCTCAAGAATATCTAAGTTCCATGTATAGATTCGCCAACAGGAAGCATTGAAGGACAATAGAATCATATGAAATTATTAATTACTCGTTTCTTGGTCTCTCACTCTGGACTAGGGGTGAGCACGGATTGGATATCCGAAATCGCTAGTATCTGATATCCGTATCTGATCCGAAATTTTCGGATAATCCAATATCCGAAAAATTTCGGATTCGATATACTGAATATCCGATATCCTATTCTTGTCGTTCTAATAGAAAAAAACTTAATTTTTAATTAGTTTTTTCCAAATAGGTAAAGTTGAAGCAAATATATACCCATTATTTCGAATATTGGATTGGATATTCGATATCCGTTATCCGTTCACTTTTCAGATACATTTCGGATTTCGGATTTCTGAAAATCCAGAAATCAATATCGGAATTGGTATTCGATATCTGAAACTTCGGGTCGGATATCCAAAAACTCGGATTATCATAGTTTTGCTCAGCCCTACTCGAGACCATGTGGTATGTAACATCAGGCTTACTTGCTTTACGGAGCCATCTCCTCTGAAACGAATTGGGTGCATCCAAAGGAGAATAAAATTCATGTGTAGTCGAGTCTGAGTAAAATAGTCTCAGGTGAAAGAGAGGACAGACATCTTGGTTTAGGGAGATCAAGTTTTGCATTATGATTATAGAGTGGACATGAGGTAGGACACCCAGATTTTTTTTTTTTTTAGAATGTCACTGGGTGCAGCTTCTTGTGTATTATAGAATAGACATGATGCAAGATATACAAGAAAAAGATATGTCAAGTCCCTGAGTGCAATGTTACAGAGTGTCTTGGGTCCAGTATGCTGAATGTCTCACTGGCGCAGTGACACCTAGTAGCTTAATTGGTCAGAATGTGTCATATCTAGTTTTTTTTGAGAGAGCATAATTCTTTTTGGTGTTTTACGAAATCATTCAACTTGGAATTACCATCACTTTTTCTTTCCAGGCACAACTATCTAAACGACTTGCCTTCATTGGACCCAGAACTGTACCGCCACCTTATCTTTTTGAAGGTATGTATCTTAGTCTCAGCTGTCTCTTGCAAGTCTTATTGTATTCTTCTTAGAACTTTTTGGATCTGTCATGTGTTGATGTTACAGCCATGTAATAGATATTAATGAATTCTTGTGATGGAATAGTTTCTCAATCGACTTGTAAGCTCTCTAATACGTCTTGCTCAAAGACTGTTGAAAATTAGCATTTCAATTTATGTTTGTATTGAACTATTACGAAAGGGATTGCTGAGCAGAATCTTGAATATACGTAATAAACAATTTGGCTCCAAGCCTGCCTTGGTTTCCCACCATGTAAAAGGATTTGTAATGTAGTACAGTCTGAAGTATCCTGTCTCTTCTTCTTACCTTAGACAACATGTTGAAGAAAAGTTACAAGTTTAGAACCAAGAAAAACATCCATGGTGTTGTAGGTTTAGCTGGAGAAAGTGAATCCAAGGATTGAATTTCAGCTCTTGATTGTACGTTTTACGCATTGGGGAAGCTGAGATATGATGTCTAGCGTGAAGTATTAGACTATTCAGTTGCTCTTGAATCAGGGTCCTAATAAAACAACCTCTTTGCTATTTTACAAGGGTTGTATGCCAAATACATCAGTCCCCTACCTTACCTCACCATGGTGAAGCATAGTTGAGTGAAAATTCATGGTCTTGTAGTTGGTTCATATCTATGGCGTTTTGTGATTATTTGAATTAAGTACCTATATTTCCTTATATTCATTGATCTTTGTATATAATGTATGCTTGTGTTTGTTTTGTGGGATGGGGGGTATGCGGTTGTTTGGTGCATATTGTCGTAAGTGTCGTGGGAATTTAATTTGCTATCCCCATGTATAGTGGCTTTCAATAAATCTGTTGATGGACTGAGCAGTAGGTTGGGCTGAACGCAGGTATTTTTCGGGGTTTATCAGAAATAGATTATTCGGGAGAGAAATGAGAAGCAAGAGGGAGAAAGTAGAGCAGGCTTCAATGTTTGGTGGGAGGGAAGTAAGGAGAGGAAGGAAAGGGATCGATTGTACACTTGATTAAGACTTATTTTTTGTGATATTTCGTGGTCTGATGATTCCATCACAGATTTCAGTTTTCAAAGGAGGAAATCGTTGGTCCGAGGTATGCTAGGACTATTACCCTTGCCATATCTGTGTCGACCCAATATGACTTGGGTACTGATACAGGATATGGGCTCCACACGGAAAGCAAACTGATTATGATTCTTCCCTTGCATAATGAAAGTTTATGACCTTGATTTCGACAGCCCGTAACTATACATTTCAACTAGATTCTACAAATCATTAATAATTTCTGATGTAAGGCTTCATTTTAAACTTAAATCATAACATTGATGCTTTAGCTGGTATGAATTGGAATGGAATATTAGGGCTTATAACGTCGGAGAGAGGTGATCCTTTCCATGCTTCCATTGTAGCCAATTGGTGGTTGGTTGTCTATGCAGATGTATGCTGTATCGTTACATTTGTATTTGAAATACATAGGAGGGAGAAGTTTTACTTATTACTAATGAGTGAGAGAGGGTGGACTGTTCAAACTAGTAACCTTTTGTAATCTACTCCTTTTCTTGTCCATTGATTTTTACCTTTTCCTTTGCGGGGACATTCATGCTTTCTTTATCTTTATTTAGTGGAGGAGCTAGGGTGTTCAGGTTTGTTTGCAAGCTCTCTCCTTTTTATTTCCCTTCGTTTTGCTTTAAAGCTGCAGTATATAAAATTGTCTCATGCTTTTTGGCAGTTCAGAGTTTGGTACGTGTTCTTGGAATCTGTGGGGACAAGGGTATCTGTACTTCAATATGAGTCGCTTCAGTTTATCCTTCACATTATCTAACATAAGTTTTGAAGTGTAGCATGCGGACTGAATATCGTTTCTAACACGAATGTGATATTAGTTTTATTGTTAACTGTGTGCTTTGTGTTTGCCTTTTCATCTGCTGTGAGATGAAAAGCCATTGGGAATCCCTGTGCTAGTGTCACCTTTTGCTGTCGTGTATCTGTTTCTCGTTAAGTGTTGACTGCTTTCCATGCTTGCCTAAATCTAATGCTTTTCCCTTCATATTATACGTTGTCTGCCAGAGAATCTTATCCTGTATTGCAGCTTGCTGATATTGTTTTACCCTAATCTTGGTTGCTCTGCAGCATTATCAAGGTGATGTTTCAGGATTAGAGTTATACTTTGTCATTGTAAATAATGAATATGGAGAACAAACAGAAGATGAATTGATTCCTGGAGGAAAAATATTCGTGTTACGAATGAGAATGTGATTCCATTTATTCATCTTATAGCTAATCATCGATTGAATTATCAGGTAATACGATCTTATTCGTATGATGTCTGTAAGCTTCCACCTAATTTTCAACTTTAGCCACATACTAATACCTTAGGTATGTCAAACTAATGGATACTACAACTGTCAGATACGTCAGCAAAGTTCGCATTTCCTGAGAGGATTTCAGCAACTTATACGAAAGGAATGGATTGATATGTTCAATGAACATGAACTTCAGGTATAATCATCTTCTTTAATAGAGTGTATTACTTGTCTATTTTATCTATTTTTCCATCGCTTCCCTTTCACGTGAGAAAAGCTTAAGATATAGTTTAGAATTTAAGCAGCTTAAAAGCTATCGTATACTGCTAGTGTTTATCGTCGTGTCAAGCTTTCTTGAGCTATAATCTAGGGATAAAGGGTCTATATGTGTGCGTCTCATGAATTTTAGAAGTGCGATTTGTATTTTCCCTCTATATGTTTACTGCCCTGCACTCTCTGCTCTTTTGCTTGTGCAATTCCATTACCTTCTCTCCAAATGGGCGCCTTTTGGAATTTTGCATCAATTTGTACTTCTTGATCTCTTCTAAACTTTCTTGGATGCCTCTTGTTCTTTGCTTGTGTAGATTTTGATATCTGGTTCACTTGATGGTTTGGATATAGACGACCTGCGTTCTCATACCCAATACTCAGGTGGATACCATGCGGTAAGTTTTCTTTCTTTGCCTTATCTTCTGAGCCTGAATTATAATATGTAGTCAGCAATTTCTTGATGCAGGAGGGTTACTTCATGAATCCTTGAAGTTCAAGAAAGTAAGATAGAATCATAAGGAATATTGTTGACCGGCCAATTTCATGTTCATCCTAAGTAAATGTCCTTATTCTGGGGGGATTGGGTCTTAAGTTGATGTCTACTTTGCACACTCACGTTTTCCTAGTTGTTACTTTTTCCCTTTGCTTGGATAGAGTAACTGTAATTGGAATCATTTAAATATTCAGCTCATTTCCTTTGGCCTAAAATCGTAGTTACCATTTGGATAAAAAGGCGTGGGTTCCCAATCTGCTAATAGTGCTTCTCTTTTACAAGAGCCTCATGGACCATAAACAGTGGATTTTAATTTTGGATGCCCTCTTCAGTCTTAGATTTACTGAAGAAGAATTTTTCACACATGGGATTCAGCCTGGATTAATGTTTCTCAGAACTATAATACTGGCTTAGTTCATGAAATGAAAGCCTTCATTATTTTTGCAGCATATACCAGTGTTCAAACCCCAATGCGTCATCATGTCTATATACTAGAAAATTCGATAATTGAAAGTCTCCCATTGTTGTGTCTTATGAAGATTTACTGAGCTACATAATGAAGATGCATCATTCTTCGAACGCCATTGTTTGTGCATTCATCATTTGCATCATCTTCTAATATCTAATACTTTATGTGGTCTAGTTCATGTTGGAATTTCTCGCAACTGCTATTTCCTCTTTTCGTGTTCTTTATTAACCACGAAAAAAAGAATCTGACGCAAAAAAATATTGATTTCTAGTTGATGAAATGTAACTTGTTTCTGTTGACAGGATCACTATGTTATTGACATGTTCTGGGAAGTCCTCAAGAGCTTTACACAGGAAAATCAGATGAAATTTCTCAAGTAAGTGTTTTAGTTTCCTAGTTGTGTTGGAAGAAGCTCCTTCTCTGATATGTATGCTTATAGTAACCCAACATGGATCGCTTAGTACGTTTTGAAACAACATTTCTTCCTGTGGAGCACTCCGTTGCTATGGTTATGAGATGCCCAGATATATGTAGTTAAACTGGTCTAGGGAGCAAATAAGCTGTCTTTGCAAATATATTCCTGTGTATCTAATGTTAATGTTGGAAAGTTGAAAAAGTGTCCTTTTTAGTATAAATTTGAATGATTTGAGTGCTGGCATGAATTTCTGTGAGAGGCTTCAACTTCTGCTACTTCATTTGCTTCCTAGATTTGTCACTGGATGCTCTCGTGGACCACTGCTTGGTTTCAAATCCCTGGAGCCTCAGTTTTGCATACAAAGGTACTACTCCTCTCAAGCCATTTCATATGTCTGTTTAGCTGACATTCTCTACTTCTGATTATGTTCAATCTTGTGTAGAGCTGGTGGTAGTGCTTCAGAGGAAACTCTTGATCGCTTGCCAACATCAGCGACTTGTATGAACCTTTTGAAGCTTCCACCGTATAGAAGGTTTGTTTCTTTACCCAACTCTTCTTGCATCAAGTGGATTTTTGTTATGGGGAGCATATGCTCTCTGAATGGCAGGCTCCAGCGAAATCCTGCTTTGTTCCTTCCTAGGACAGGCTGTGCTGCTACCATGTGTTAGTCAATGGTACAACCTTTAGGGGACTAATAATATTTACTGAAGGAGGGAATGTGGACCTTTGGCGAAAACTAAATTATCTTTAGAAGGTTGTTGACCCCTAGTTTTTTTCTTTTTGGCGATTCTATGGAATTATATTACCAAAAAAGAGAGTATTACAACAGCAGCAGCTGCATCAACAATCAAAATAGAACCTGAAACACCAAAGTTCAAATAACACCAGAAAGTTGCCCCTAGTTTTATTTTGGCTTACATTACTTATTTTTTGAGTTCATGATATTTTTCTGTTTTGTTCAGAAAATTGCAATTGTTTCTGAAGGGTGGCAAATCAACTCCCTCAGGGAGAGTCAAATGATGCAATACATGCATCAGGAGACACAAAAAGTCAAAGAATTAACACCATGCTGGGGAATGCTCCTCTTAGCATGAACATACTATCACCTATTATGCCCTAGCTAGGAAATTATCAGTTGCATATACTTGGCCAATAAATGGTTCAAGTCCAATAAGAGAAACAAAATGGAATTAGATAAGGTGGGGAAATGGATCAAATTATAACCTATTCCATTGTATTGTGAAATGTGTTTGGTTCAGTATTCCTTTTCTATATCAAACTCACTGAAAACAGATTTGTTACCGCTGGTGGGGAAGAGTTGGGAAGATTAGGATTAGGCCAGATAAGGGAACGGAAACAAAGTTTTTGAAACAAACACCAAGAAACGTAGTAGTGTTTCCATTCCGTTTCTGGTGGCTGTTGAAATGCTAGTATGCTACCCAAATGTGCTCTAATAGTTAAGTTTATCTAGCAAACTCCATACAGTAGCACAGACTATAGACTGAGAACTCCATTTCTTTTTCGTGAAGGACTTCATCTCTCCTCTAGACCCCCATTTTCTCTTTATTTATATGCATCCATCTTCTGCCACCCGACACTTGAACTAGTGCGCACAGGTCTCAGTTTCACTATCCTCGCTCTAGCTCTACAAGCTACATACTTGGTCTACGTTAAATTTTCTGTCTAAGCAACTAAACGTATTTTTTTTTTGCTGACCGATGAGCTCACCATATGTTAGCATGGCTTTGGCCTAGCCAATCTTCCCATGCCTATCTTAATTTTAGGCTTGCATCTTTGAGAAATCACAAAGTTCACGGCTTCATAAATGTTTTTGAGTTTGTAACTCACGATGCCTACAGCAGCATTTATAAGTGCTCACTTTCCTGATAAATTCATCCCTTGGTCCTTTTGAGCAACGTCATGCATAAGCAAGAAATACTCTTCTTTCTCCACCAAATATCACTTCTGTTTAGCACTTATAATCAGTCAGCTTATATATAGCAGTAGCTGTGTACACAATTGTGAGTTTGCTCTATTTCCTTGCTATTTATTTCCCTACTCCAAGATTTAGCATAGCATATATTCTGTTTGTATTTTGCTCTCTATGCATTTATTCTTCAGAATAACAGCATCGAACTTGCTCTGTTTCAATGTAATGGTTTCTCACTAGAGTCGTTTTGTCATATAGCAAGGAGCAACTCGAGAGAAAATTGCTCTATGCAATAAACTCAGAGGCTGGATTCGACCTGAGTTGATATAGCAGAATGTTTTCTGCAAAACCATGTCTCGCTTATGCAGTCATTGCAGAGAGCTGTGCTCTTCGGATGTTCTCAATCGGCATTCAGTTACATGAGTAGAAGTTTTGCAGGGTCATTATTGATCCTTACAGGCACTGCCGAGAAAAACCACAAAGGAGAGAGTCAAGATCAAGCAAAGGACCACTGTAGATACAAGTATATTACTAGCTTGCTGTTTCATCTAAATGTAAATCAGTTCAAAGTTCCAGAGTACTAAGCTTCGGGAAGTTGTGTACAGGGTGAAGCCTTCCTCTTATGGAGTAATGTGAACATTTGTATAATTATTCTATATATTGACTTTTTTTAAAGATAGCTCCCTTAGATATTTGTGATGGCTCCAGTCTATAGATGCTCAAAAGAAGCACAAGATAAATTAATTTTGTAACTTAAAAACGGAGGACTTGCGAAAAAAATTTAGTTACATCTTGCTTCGCTTGCGTAATCAATGTAATTAATGTCACGAGTAATTGATATGAGATTAGTAAAAAAAAAATTAGTATTGTGGATTTGCTTATCTAAGGCTCTGTTTGGTTTGATGGAAACTATTTCGATTTTCATAAAAACATTTTTCATGGTAAACTTCAATTATATATTAGTTTTCCTCTATTTTGAGGGGAGATTATAAATGCCTTTATGTCAACACTTTTAGTATTTGTTAGAAATTGAACAGTGTGTTTTACGTGGAGTAACATATTGAGTGTTTTGTAGTGAAATTTGATTGAGAGAAGCTGTAGATTTGTAGAGACAAGAAATTAGAGAGAATTTATTGCAGAAGAAGATGAAACTGGTTGATTTTCGAAAATGTAGAGAGGAGTTTAATAGGTTCGAGTTTAGTCTTGTTTATACTTTGTTCGTTTTCTAATAGTTATATCGAAAGGACTTGACGTGTTTACCAATATATAATTTTGAACATTAATATTTTTAATTAAGAATAAGTAAAATTTGTAATTAGTTTATAAAAATTACATAACTTGTTGAACAAATTTGCTTACCTAACTTCTCAACTAAAAAAACCAGTGCGGCCTTCAAATTGTTTAGCTTATAAGGGATATGTTAACATATTTTAGAGGGAGCCATCTGTATCAAAGACTTAAAATTATTGTAAGTTAATAATCATTCATGCAACACAAAAGCTCAAGTTTAGTTGTCTTCCTTTATTATTTCTTTGGGTTTTACTATGTTATATACTTATATTATTGTGTTTCTTCAGTTTCTACATTGTAATATAATCTTTTAAAAATTCCATAGAATCTTTAATCTTTTTTTTAATGCACAATGCTTGCGCCATTAGCTAGGCGTTATTAACTTCATTTACTTTTTGTACTCTAGTAGAATTGTTGAAGGCAATATGTATAAGTAGATAAGTTCCACTAATTACAAAAAGTAAAGAAATTATCGTTCCATAAACAACGGATTTAAGGAAACTGCGTGGAAAAGGTTGGGGTATTACATATAAACTGAAGAAAAACAAGGGTATAATATAGAAGAGCCCTATATCTTTTTCCCCTTTTGAGAATGAAGACAATGATGATGATTGACGACAATGACGAAGAGAATGTAGATTGAAAATATGTTAAAGCTTATGCACAAAACGAGATTGGAGGGTCATTTTTCGGGATGGTTGGAGAAATCCCCGACTAAATCATTCGTCATCATGGGAGAGAGGCAAAACAGTCCTAAGATAACTTTCAAAGCTTCTCCTAGCCTCATTCTTTCCATTTGATATCCAAATAAGGGATTTTGGATAAATCCTTTTCTTTTTTCCCGCTCCTTTCCTTCGATTTACCTCTATACAAATAAAGTGCAATTCAATATGGTATAAGTAAAAAGAAAGGAGGAAGTATAATTCATTATAAGCTCAATAAGATTAAGGTTCTTTTTGTTTTTTCTCATCACCTTCTTTTTACCATATTTTGTATATTACCACTTTATATTTTTTATTTGTGATTTACCACTTAAGTAATTTGACTTCATAAGATTACCACTTTAACTCTCCCTCTAGTGAATTTTTTAGGCCAAGTTCGGCCCGTGCTATTTTTTTTTTGTTTTTTTTTCCCTCCTTATCCCACATTTTTTCTCCTCGATTTGTCCCTCTCTTCCCTTACTATCCCTAACTGTTTTTTCCCTCCTCTTTTCACTCTTCACTCTCTTCAATTCATCTTCACCAATATCTCTCTCTAAAATGAACATTAATTTCAAACATAAAGTTGTTTCGAAATGAACAATTTGAAAAACTTAAAAGAATGTTAAATTTGGGTTCCATTATGAAAATTTTATTATGTTTTTATTTTAAACTAGTTGTTGGACCGGGTGATGCCCCGGATCATTTACTAATGTGAATTTGAAGTCTCAAATCAAACACTTGAGATAAGTGGAAAAAAGGAGTTATAGGCATTGGATTATACTCAGGAAATGATATGAATTATTAATCAATATAAACCCTTGGCTTCAAGAGAGTACATACATATAATTATATATTTACTTACAAAGGATACAATACAATCTTGTTTTTAAAATTTAGGTTAATGTGTAATAATATAACCAATGCGATTAAATAGTCTAGTAGTGTTTATTATGGGGATTAAAAATTTGAAGAGCTTTTTTTTAATATAAGAACACCGAAAGCCAACATGATATTATCTTATTAATATATATATATATATATATATATATATATATATATATATATATATATATATATATATATATATATATATATATATATATATATATATATATATATATATATATATATATATATATATATATATATATATATATATATATATATATATGTATATAATTTTTTTTTGGATGAACATAACAATGTTCAAAAATGAACATTTTGTAATAAGTTAAAAGAACATTAAAGTTGGGTCCCATAATTAACAAAATATTATTTGGGATATTATCTCGGATAACCCCGACATATAAGCTTTTTTCCCGTATAACCCACGATATTTTCACTCCTATCGCGAGATAACCCTAAACTTGTAATTTGTCATTAAACCTAACGGAATGGCTAACGGCATTAACTTCTCCTCTTTTACAACAAACTCAACTCCTCAAACCCCGAACTCACACCTTCGAAACTCATCAATGGCGTTCAACTCCATTCTCTCTCTCCTCAAATTCTTCTCTTTCCTCTTCTCATTTTTTCAACAAAAACCAATTTTAATTCGGGAAGAAGATTTAGCACCTTAAGAAATTTAAAAATCAAAACCCGCATATTAAAAAAGGGCATATAACATACATACAAGCAAAATCAAACTTTAAAATACCCAAGTGGAACGAGAATTTGAATAATTTCACCCGAGTAAGGGTCTGTTCTCTTCGGCATAAAACAACCGAACTAAAGCGAACCGAATTGAACCGAACGGCGATTGCAAGCGACCGAACCGAACCGAATCGAATCGAACCGAGCGGGCGGGCGAGGCGAGCGAATTAAATTATAACTAATAGTAATGATAATAATTTAGCTATCATTAATTAATAAATATAAATTAATAAATAAATAATAGTAATAACAATATTAATATAATATAATATAATATAATATAATATAATATAATAAACATTAAAATTGATGATAATAATAGTTTTTTAATAATACAATATGTTAATATATAATAAGAATTATGATAATAAAAATATTATTTAATTAATAATAAATTCATAATAATAAGTTATTAAATAAAATAATAACAAGTTATTAAATAATAATAATAAATTAGTAAATAATAATAAAATGATAAAATATTAACTACTAATAATAATAAACTATTGAATAATAATAATAAATAAGAATTAAAAAAAAGAATTAGCAATGACAAATATTATTGAAATGTGTACTTCTTAGGCTTGAATTATCATTTTCAATATAATTAGCAAAATCATATAGAAAAAAATGAATTAGCAAAATAATAATTAACAATATTAAAATAATAATAATAATAAAATTAATATTAATATTAATAGTAATAATAATAGTAAAAGCAATAGTAATAGGAGTAATAATAATGATAATAATAATAATATAATAATAGTAATTGTAATAATAATAATATTAATATTAATATTACTAGTAGTAATAGTAATAGTAATAGTAATAGTAATAGTAATAGTAATAGTAATAGTAATAGTAATAGTAATAGTAATAGTAATAGTAATAGTAATAGTAATAGTAATAGTAATAGTAATAGTAATAGTAATAGTAATAGTAATAGTAATAGTAGTAATAATAATAATAATAATAATAATAATAATAATAATAATAATAATAATAATATTAATATTAATATTAATGATAATGATAAAATAATCGTAATTGTAATAATAATAATCATTATCATTGTTTTATTATCAGAGAAATAAATTAGGAACTGAACTGAACTGATTGCACCGAACCGAACCGAACCGAACCGAACCGACCGGGTGGCCGGGCGAACCGAACTAAACTGAAAATAAGATGGGGAGAACAGACTCTAATTAGGAGAATATAATTTAGGGACAATTGCTCGAGCTTCGTCTACTATTCTACCTCTCTCTTACTCCTTGAAAATCTAAATTTTAGGGTTTCGAAGTATCAATACAGTATCATTTAACAAAATATCAATTCCAATTGATAAACCCATAATTGAAATAAACATTTTGAAAAAGTCAAAAAACATTAGAATTGGGTCCCACTAGTAAAAATTGAGGGTGCTCTTTTGATTTGACTCAATGTTAAATTTTATTGAACTAATAGTTCATTCGTTGCCAATTTTATAACAATGCTCTTATTCAACTATATTTTAACGCAAAACACGCAGCATGCTGCTCATACACTTGCGTGTGCACCATCTTCAGTGTTGGTAACCTATTACTTTAATTCATTCAATCCTCCCCCTCCCCTCTTCCTCATTCACCTTCAGAAGCCTCTCCAGATCTCACGTGTCTATTAAAATCGACCATAAAAAAGTTCCGGTGATGGATCCAATATCTTTCTTCATAAAGATGATTAGGTCACGAGGCAACCCATACCCTCCACTCACTCTCTGAACACCCCTCCTAACAAGCTAACACTAATCCACCACAAAAGCAACTAATTTTCTCCTCTATAATTTTTGGAATGCCCTTCTCATTTGGAAAAACATTCTCCACCTGTCGTAGAATTCATCCTAGCAACTCACATCCCCTTTGTCCCTATTAAGAATTATCTCTCTTGGAAACTTACCAAATTTGATCACTTCTCTATCAAATCGTACTATTGGTACTTGATAAACTCTCAAATAGGCCTAGTTATCCCATACCCTTTTTGGAAGAAATTATGGAAGATAAATTTGTTTCAAAAAAGCGTAAATTGTTGGAAACTTTTCAACAAAGCGAGTCTCACCTCAGACAACCTCCTAGAGAGAAAGAAGTCCCCAATATCAGCAGGATTTGCAACTCCTCTCTTGAAACTTTAAACCATCTTTTTAGAGACTGTCTAATCTCAAATAAAATTTGGAGACCAAGCAGTCTTGGTCTTCTTGTTGAGACAACCTCTAATATTGATATAACACTAGTGGAAAAAAGCCTAAGGGCTGCGGTCAAAAGTGGCCTAAGGGCTGCATTTTTTGACCGCAGCAATTAGAGTAGCAGCCCTTAATATATAGGAAGGGCTGCGGTTACGAACCGCAGCCCTTGCAGAATTAAGGGCTGCGGTCGTAAGAAAATCGCAGCCCTTGTCCACATAAGGGCTGCGGTTAATTGGGAAAACCTCTAATTAAACACAACCAATTATAAGTATCAATCATTTAAGCACATTCACATGCAAGACAATCACATATTGAAAACACGCACATACAAATGGAGGCTAAGAGAGTCACATGTGCAAATGTATGCATGCATCCGAAGGTCCTTATCACTCCAACCTAACCCATCCTTGGACGTTTAATCTCACTAGTGAATATATGCCAACTCTTCAATTCTAAGGAAAATCCGGCAGCATTTCCCTACAGTTCTCCAAGTACACAATGTAGATAATTGATTATCTACATATGTACACAGAGAACAATGTAGAGAAACGACAAGCCAAGACTTTCCTTAGAATTGAAAAGAAGACATACATTCACCACCTAAGTGAGATCAAACGTCCAAGGACAGTCCCAAACAGGGGACTATTCAAGACTTACTCCTAATGAGTAAGTCTTGAACGGGTATCTAGGCATATGATTGATGATATGATGATTCATATAACTTATACATTTCATAGCTTAATTAAATTGTTTTCATCCAATCTCATATCAAGAAATATACATACACATATATAGATTGAATCTACATATACACAATAAATGAAGATATATAATGAATTGTCTTTATCATAAATACATACCAATAACAACTAATATGGAGATCGATCTCTATATATACTCTGCACTATCTCCTAGTTGATTTGCCGCTTCCAATATGCTAATATCTAAGACACATAAAACCGAAAAAATTGTTAGCATATAGTAAATGCAAAAATTATAAGAAATACATTCATATATATAAATTATCATATCTTACCCACATTGAAACACATTACAACTAACTTTTCTCATTTAAACTATTAACAAATTATAAATGAAATTTGTTTGCATTAAACTAAGTTAATAGCTAATGTAGCTAATCAAATAATTCAATTAACATATTTTCGGGTTCAAGCACGACCCTTTTGTATAACTTTTCCGCAATTTCGGCCCCACTCAAATGCAACCTTTAATTTCTCTCCCAAACGAATATATAAACATATTAGAAAATAAAAATCAAAATAATTAAAAAGGCAACCTTTAATTTCTTGAACAAATGCGTGAGAGAGGGTGGGTGGCGCGCAGGTGGGTGGCGCGCAGGTGGGTGGCGCGCACCGATGGCAGGCGCTCAGGTGGTTGGTGCGCAACGGTGGCAGTCGCTCAGGTGGTTGGTGTTGCGTGGGTCTGCGTGGTGCGCTGGGGATGGCGCGTAGAAGGCTGCGTGGCACGCACAGGAGGGTGGACCGGAGCTCAGGGGGTGGTTGAATTCGAAAGCTAGGGCTCAGGGGTACGGTGGTTCAATTCGCAAGGGTAGGGCTCGAGCCGGAGTGGTTTTATTTCTTGCGTGGTGAGAGAATGTTTCGTGAGTGAAAAATTGGGTGGAGCGAGGGAAGAATTAATGAGAGCGCGAAATTTGGGGGGAAAAAGTAAAACAAAGGGTTGCGGTTGTGTAGAAAACCGCAGACCCTTCCATTAAGGGTGCGGTCGGGCCCAAAACCGCACCCTTTATTGCACGAAGGGCTGCGGTTTTGGGCCTGACCGCAGCCCTTAATGGAAGGGCTGCGGTTTTCTACTTAACCGCAGCCCTTTTACAACAGCAAATGGCTTTTTTTCCTCTAGTGATAAGCTCCTACGCCAATAACTTCATATCATACCTCCTCTCCCAAGGAGAAAGCAACCTCTCAAGTACAATCACCTTTGTTACTAATCTTCGGGCTTTTTGGCTACACCGTACCGCAACAAAAATCTTTTTCAAAAATGTCACACCCAATCCTTGTAATGTTTTCATACGTTACAGGAAGATTCCTTTAACAGATGGATTAGTTCTCTAAAGACTGACCATTATTTGAGTTTTCTACCACCATCTACTTCCATCCAAAAACCCGTCCTATGGCATCATGTCCCCCTTCTACCCCCTAATGCACTTATAGCCTAACTAGACGGTGCTTGGAAACCCCCTGATAAAAGAAGGCATAATAAATAGGGTGCTACTATAAAATGTAGCACAAACTCTTCTACTGGCTCTTTGTTCAAATTGGCGCTCAACGCATATTCGCTTCTTCCGCTCTACAAAAGAAAGGTCACTCACTCCTAAAAACTCTAACAGGAGCAGATGATTTCTCAAGACATATCCTTTTGAAAATGGACATCCTATATATGTATAATTCAATCGTTGCTAAATCCCCACCTTTTTCAATCTTCTACTAGTAGCATTATTAAAGATTTCAAATCTCTAACCATCTCTCTAGATCATGTTACTTGTATTAAGGCTAGTAGAGCAGAAGTTTCTCAAGGTCATTCTCCAACAGTCAATATAGCATGTAAAAATTTAGAGAGAGAAATGCTCTCATTTGGCTGGGTAAAATCCTTATCTATTCTCTTTATGTCCCATCAAGAAACTCATGAGTTATGAAAATTCTACCATCCTTATCTAATGCTCTAACTTCCAGTGCTCTCTCAAACCCATTTCATGTGCCACATCAATTTTCTAATCCCACTTTTTCCAAATTTATTGACACCTGGTTCCAAGTTCTGCATCTTAATCTTCATATTTCATCCCCAATTCAAAATACCCTCGCTCAATATGATTTCCGTATCCCGGAGACCTTATGGTTTGAAGTCGGTTCAACCCGCATAGGTCCAACGCCAACCGATGGTATGATGCGCGGATCTAAGTTGGATTTTGTTCCTCTAATTAAGCAGCGGGATCTGGATGATTATCTCTCTATCATGAATGAATTACTGGAGATCCATGGGCAAGCTAATCCCCAGATACGTTTTCCTCTCCCTTTTCCTAATTTCCTTTTAAGTGTGTTAGTTTTCTCTTTAATTTGCAACTTGGCGGGTTATAGCCTTGGCTTAGTGTCCTCTCCCACTTGGTTTTAGTGTGTTGTCACCATTAGAATGAGCTTCAATTGCATGAGTTGTGTTAATTTCTGCAAGTCTAGATTGTGGGTGTCTCTTACTCTGCTAATATTTAGGTTTATAAATTGGAAGTATGCAAAGTTAATGTGTCTCATAAGCCTGTTGATCTGCCTTCCTTCTATTTCCCCTAGTTTCCCTATACTCTTGTTTATGTCTTCTGCAAATCTTCCTGAAAAAAGCCCAAAAATATGCGGATATTGTCCGATCCTTTTCACGTTCCAATTTACTTCACTCCCCACCACCAGATGGTGAGCACTAGTAGAATAATTGCTTATTGCGGCGGTCATTAAGTGGCCTATTGCTGCGGTTTTTGCACCGCCGCAAATTAAGGCGCATCAATAGGTTAAATATATATTGTTGCGGTTCTAAAACCGCAGCAATAAGGTGACCTATTGCTGGTATTTCTATCAGAAACCGCAGCAATAAGTCCAACATAAAAACGTAAATAGGTCAACCTATTGTTGCGGTTATGGCCCAAAACCGCAGCAATAGGTACTGGTATAGTAAAAAAAAAAAAATTTACACTTCTCCATCAAACTTAAAGGATAAAAAATGAACAAAAAATAAAACACCACACAAAACTGGAAGTAGTTAATTAGGATGTGTTAATACAAAAATTACGAAAGATATAAACAACACTAGAGACAAAAATAAAAATTAAACTGATTCAAAAAAATAAAAATGAAAAATACAAAAAGGAAAATATAAACTCCTATCATCAGTTCTAAAAAAATAAAAACTAAAACCTATTACTTGGTCAACGGCAGACGAGTAGCTGTTGCCTTCGCCGGCGACATCAGAGGAGAAGTCGGTGGTGGCGGTTGAGGCAGAAATCTCAACCTAGAATTGGAAAAAAATTAAATTCCAAAAATGAAAAAAAAAAGCAAATGATTTGTTCTTACCTTGAAGAAGCAGATCAGAAGACGAACGGAGTGAGATGAACGATTGAAGATGGTGATTTCGACGCAAATTTCGAAATTTCGAACTCGTCGGCGAGAGGAAATTCTCGAAAAACAAACGGAATTTCCAAATCTAAAAAAAAAGAGAAAATGATGATGATGAAGAGAAAATTGCAGGTTTCGAGGCGAATTTGAAGACGAAATGAGTAGCTTTTCAAGTTGATGTTACGAGAGTGGAGTAGAGAAGTAGAGCCATTTCCATGAAATTGCAGATCTCATTTGGTTAGTGTTTGGTTTCGCAATCTTTTAGCGGAGAAATTTTACCTGGAAAATGTAAAATTAGGGTTGTGAATTGTGATGATGAAGTAGAATTTAGCCAAATTCCACCGCTGAAGGCGGACGAGCACTGAAGTAAGTGGTGGCTAGCTTTTTGGTTGGATTTAGAAAATTGGAAATTTGTCAGCCAACCGCTGAAATCGACGTCGAGTGTTCTCTTTATAAGATAGATCTGAGAGAAGAACGAATGATGTGAGAGGAAGGATGAGTGAGAGAGAGGAGATCGAGTGAGGAGGGAGAAGAATGAGAGAAACCGAGTGAAAAACGGCGCCTAAGGTTTGAAGGAGGAACAACAAGGAAACCCTAGCTGGCGGCTTTTATTATTAATTATAAAAGTCTATTGCTGCGGTTTCTCCTAGGAGCCGCATCAATAGATTAAAATATTATTAAAAAATAATATTTTAATCTATTGCTGCGGTTTTTGGGTGGAAACCGCAACAATAGATCTGGTCAAATCAGTCAACGAATTTTGAAAAAATTCCAGTTGACAATAGGTTGATTTTCGATTTTTCCTTTTCTTTTACGTGGTTTATTGCTGCGTATGGGTAAAACCGCAGCAATTCAGGCGCAGCAATAAGCAATTATTCTACTAGTGGAGGGTAGAAAGTACGATGCACCTCGAAATAATTGCTCGCCCCAGTTACCCAGCTCCTCCTCCAAACAACATAAATTACCAGGTTCAGATGTGGGACTTCACAATCTCACTTCTGATGCCACTAAGTTACCTGAACGTGTTAATGCCCCTGTCCATAATGCTTCTACAGCTGACCCTGTTCAATTTCCTATGAATAAAGGATTGGTCGGTGGACAACAACAAAATCCAAACCCAGAACCGGATCCCTCACTTGTGAATGACCTTTTAGTCTCTTGCCTTCTAGGTAAACCTTTTGGTGATCTCATTCCAATTTCTGTAGTGCCTACAAAGCTTCGTCGTGAATGGAGCATGCTTAAAGGTCATGTCACTTTTGTTGATATGGGAAATGGATGGATTATGTTCAAGTTTGCTAATAATGAAGACAAATTATCTATTTGGAATAATCGCCCCTGGTATGTTCAAGGCTTAATCTTAGCTCTTTTTGTTTGGCAACCTGCTTTTAATCCTTTTACGTTCCAAATTCACACCCTAGCAATCTAGGTGCTTCTTAATCTTTTGCCTCTGGAATTTTGGTCTAATCAGTGCCTTTCAACCTTACTTAAGCATGTGGGTCCTATTATTAGAATTGATGACTTCACTCTCTCAAGAACGCGAGCGCGTTATGCTCGTGTTTGTGTTGATGTTAAGGTCTTACAAATTGTTCCTGGGTCATTACTAGTTAATCTGCTTGGGCATGCTCGATAAATTTTTCTTACGTATGAAGGTATGTTATTAGAGGTATGTCCATTGTGTGGATCGGAGGAGCATACTTTAGATGCCTGCAAGGAAAAAGAAAACCACACTCTTCAGCTTGTGGTTGATAAATTGCAGGCTAGCTCTATTAATCCAACAAATACAACCTGTCCTCCTCAACCAAACCAATCTGAAGCTGAATCTGGTGAAACAAGTGGCAGGTGGCTAAGCGGAAAGGTCATACCCATGCTGCTGCAAAAAATACAAAGGCAAAAAATTCCTTTTTTAAAGCCCCTCCTCCTGCTTCTACAAAAATTTCAGAACCGGAAACCCAGGACACCACCCACATGGTAGAAAATCAGACTCTCCATGCAAAGGAAATATCAGTTATAACCTCCTAACCTATCTCAAATGTTTAATGAAAAATATGTTGACACCCTCTTAGCAACGGAAACCATTGACAAAGCTGATCCTCAGGTTGCGGTTCTATAAATTTTGGAAACATCCATTCTTCCCATCAAGTTCCCTCCTATATTAAATGAGTATGGTTCAAACATACATCAAGTTAGCCCTTCCGGTTCGGAAGTAGCACTTGCTCGTGAACTGTTAGAGCGGATAAATTATTTTTTGATGCCTTAGGTCCCCAAAAAGTGATGTCAATCTCATCGGACTCTTCAAAAAGACGAACTGAAGATGAGGCTAACTCAGCATCTTCTCAGCAGATTAAGAAAAAATGATGCTGAATGCTTGTGGTTTTTTTTTGGTCTTGCCTAATGAGGTTCTTTTTGTGCTGGTCCTGTAGGACTACTATCCTAGTGTACCTCTTTACTACTGCGGTCAATTTAGTCCTGGGTACTAAGAATATACTAACAAATAATGTACTAGACAACTCTACTAGTTTAATTACTATGTGGCTTTTTGGAATGAAAAAAGATGTTGCTGCTTTCTGGTATTTGAGGGAAATTGTCTCATTGTGATCACAAATTTCTTGCCCTTCGTTTTTTCTCTTTAGATATAAATATCTCAATGGTTTAGAGATCTATTTACTGGCAGGGTTATTTGCTCTGTCTCACTGTTGTGGGAGGTGTTTCTTTTTATGCTGCTGTAAGGTTATCATTGCACATGCTATCATGTTAAACATGACTTCCAGCAAGAACATACACTCGACGTTGTGGGCCCCCAACTACTGTTCGTTTTAGTGTTTTGTACTCAAAGAACATACTTAGTTATTGGCTATGTGCAGCTACATATAGTATTGATAATTGCATAGACTCAAGTACATCTAGCAGATTTGTTTTGCTGCTTATTATAATTATTCAGTTGGGAACATGGATACTTGGTAGGCATCTGTTGGATACAAATTTGAAAGTGGAATGGTCTAACAACTACTCCTAGTGTACTACAAAGTTGGTATGGTTCTGTTTAAATACTGGACTTTTTGATGATATGTGCTCAAGCTTCTTTCAGTCCATATTTTCAGTTCATTTACGAGTTAAAAATGCTAGAATGTTGTTAATAACGGTTAATTATACATCTCATTACATGATTCATTGTTACGGAGACAGAGGTCGGGTATGGAATGATAATTTATGGGACTAGCTCATGCCTTGCCCTATGATGCCCGCCACGAGACTATTATGTCTTTGCCAACCTGTTTTTTTGACAACATTACGGTTGATCGGTGTCACTGCAATTTGCTCTTGACAAAATACATTCAAAAATATAGCTATGGATATCATATGGATATATTGTATGCTTGGACAGAATTAGAAGTCCAAGCTAAGTATGCTCTAAGCTCATATGTATAATTTATTTCATGGCCAAGTATTGGAATTGGATGAACATGGCTCTTCTTTTGTTATTTTTCAAGTACGTCTGTATGTATATGGCTTGTCTTGCTACATTGAAAAATTGTCAAATTATAACTATTCTGATCCATTGTTGGGACTGCAATATTGCGTTGGCTAATATTGTTCATAGTCTGTCTCGACACTTGGTGTTTTGGAGTTTTGTCTAAGTTCTATAAGTGTGAAAATTACTGTTGGAGGCAATATGACATCACTGGAAGGTCCATATGCAGCCTGATGGTACTTCGACCAGTAAAAATAGGATACAACTCATAAGATGGTTCTATGTGTTTTATATGAAACATAATTTGATAGTAGCTTCATCATATTCATTTTTTGAAATTAGTTATGTTATGGGAAACTTTTCTACACAATTGACCTTCAAATTTGCCCAGCATTATGTGATGCACGCCAAGGGCTATCGGTCTTGTCGACGAATGAATGGTTATGCAAATCTACTTACTCCATGAAAATTGTTAGTTGGAATATTTAAGGAGTAAAAAAACTTAATGCCCTTATTGAGCTTCTTTTTCTCACTCGAAGATACAAACCTGATGCCTTAATAATAATTGAAACCATGAGCTCAAAGATAAACCGACAAAAGATTCTGACCACCCTAGGCTTTGATGATATACTTATTATCGACCCGGTGGGACATAGTGGTGGAATATGGGTATTATGGAAAAATGAATCTTTTTTAATTATACCGCAAACATCATTGTCACGTCTGGCGTATTTCATTGTACAAGACAAATACTCGCATTTTACTTTTTGGCTTAGCGGTATTTATGCTCCAGCCCAAAATATTGACAAAGGTCCTTTTTGGACAAAGGTAACTGAATCTTCACAAATATCCACCTTCCTTCATGCCTTATTGGTTTTTTTAATGAGCTCTTGCACATCAGTGACATACAAGGGGGGACATATGCCACCCCCTCACGTTGCCAAATCCTTTTAGAATTCATGCTATCTTGTCAGGCACAAGATATTCCTAGCCCCCTGAACACGTTCTCTTGGAAAAAGAGACATAATAATCAATATATATATATGAAAAACTTGACTGTTGCCTAGTCTCCTCCATAATATTATCGGGATTCGTTTCTACGTTATGATGCTTATACCTGCTCTGACCATGCACCCATGATATTAGATACATTACGAATAAGGCAACATAAGCCGCCCAAATTTCAGTTCCAAAATGAATGGACTAATGATCCAAATACACAAAAAATTATTAACAAGCATTGGTACCGAAGACATTCACATTTTTATAATGTAACTCGAAATCTTCAGTTCATTAAACAAGACCTCAAATTATGGGCTAGGAAAAATTATAGTCACATCCAACAAAAGCTTGACCAAAATCATTCTAGATTGGTAAATGTCCAACAACAATTGCTTCAGTTCCCTAGCCATTCTCATATTGAACAACACTTAGGTCGCCTAGTTCGGCAACGCGAACGCCTCTTAGCTTTTACCCAAAAATATTAGGGCAAATATACTCGAAAGCAATGGTTGACGAAAGGAGATCGGAACACTTCGTTTTTCCATTCCAAGATTACAGCTAAGATCAAATGGCAACAGATTTTGCGTATTAGAAATCATTTGAATCAATGGGTTGATTCCCCGAATGATATCCATAACTCGTTTCTATCTGAATTTCAAGATCGATTTAAAACCGCTCACCGGTCTCCTCGATCTATATCCACGCCTTGTATCTCCTCTATTGTGTCTGATTCTGACCATTCCCAATTAATAGCTCCTATTACTGACAAAGAAATTTGAGATGCTCTCTTTAGCATCGATCCCACAAAATCTCCAGGATCTGATGGTTTTGGATCTAAATTTTTCCAAAAATATTGGGTATTGTAGGTTCGGATAGTTGTAAAGCCATTCATGATTTTTTCAATCATAGTTTCCTCCTTCGTAGTGTTAATCATACGTTAATTTCTTTGATACCAAAAGTAGCTACTCCTGAAAAGCCGAATCAATTTAGACCTATTAGCTTGTGCACCACATTGTATAAAATTATCTCGAAAATCTTGGTAGAACGTCTTCGACCAATTCTTGTTAAAATTATCAGTCCTTTCCAAAATGCTTTCACCCCCGGAAGGCTAATCCATGATAATGTCCTCATTGTCCAGGAAATCCTTAATATTTTTAATAAATAAAAAAGTAAAAGGGGTTGGTTCGCTCTTAAATTAGACATGGAAAAAGCCTATGATCGTATAGGATGGGATTTATTAGACCATGCCCTCCGAAGCTATGGTTTTCATCACCAATGGATCAAATGGATTATGAAATGTATTTCAACTGTCTCTTACTCACTCGTCATAAATCGAGATACTACTTCTCTTTTCCAACCTTCTCGAGGCCTTTGCCAAGGTGACCCCTTATCGATGTACCTTTTTATTTTATGTATGGACATCCTCTGCAGACAACTGGCGTCTGCAACAAAAACTTCAAAATCAGGAATCGGAGTTAAACTTGCTCCATATTCTCATATAATTCCAGGGCTATTTTTTGCTGATGACGGTTTATTATTTTGTAAAGCTAATATGGATTCTGCCCACCGCCTAAAAAACATTCTAGATTCCTTCTGCCTTAATTCAGGGCAATTAGTGAATTTTCATAAATCGTCAATCATATTTTCAAAACACATACCGAATTGTAGACAAAGAACCATTACTGGTATTTTCAATATGATACGGAAGGCTGTCTTGGGAATATATTTGGGGGTTATTTTCTCAAGTTATAAACCAATGGCTAGTGATTTCCATCACTTAGTTCAAAAAGTTGACAATAAAATAAATTCTTGGCACAATCATTTTCTTTCGAAAGCAGGAAAATCAATGCTTATTCAGAGTCACCTAGAATCTTCTCCAGCCTATCTTATGGCCACAACTCAGGTGCCTAAGAAAATATGCTCTACAATTGATAGCATCAACCGAAAGTTCTTTTGGCGCTTTTCAATGAACTCTTCAGGATTGCCGTTAGTGGTGTGGTTAGAAATTTGCCGCCCTGAAAATTATGGTGGACTGAATTTTCGGAAAATGGCTCATCTAAATGAAGCATACTTAGCTAAAATGGGTTGGAGAATCCTTTCTGACCAACACTCTTTTCGGCCCACCCTTATGCGCCAAAAATATATCCGAAATACTTCTTTCTTTGAGTACAAAGCAAAGCCATATGACTCTCATATCTGGAAGTCCATCCTTCGATCTCGTGAACTTCTAAGGAAAGGAATACGTTGGAAAATTGGATCGAGTACAAATATTTACTTCTGGATAGACAACTGGTGTGCAAATCAAAGTATCATTGAACTATTAGAGCTCCAAATCTCATCTATTGCTAATCTAGAGCTCACTGTTAATAATGTTATGCTTCCTTCAAGACAACACTAGTGGAAAAAACGTTATGTGTCACTTAACAACAGATCCGGTTTTAACAAAACCGGATACGTAAATATTGCAATTTTTGGGAGGCAAAACGAGGGAAATTTATTGATCCGGTTCTTTAGTGAACGGGATCAGTTAATAGAAAACCGATCTGGTTTTCTGTTAACTGATCCGGTTCACTAAAGAACCGTATCAGTTAATTTCATTGGATGCCAAATTAAATCCCGCGTTTATTCTCCCTCTCTCTTTATTCCATTTCTCCCTCTTTTTTTTTTCATTTCTCCCTCCTTCCTTTTGCAATTCATCGAGCGGTACCGCCTCTAGGTTCCATCGCAACCCACTCCACTCCACTGGGTTCCACCACCACCGCAACCCACCGCCGGCCACCTGCTTTCATCTCCAGCCACCTGCTTTCCCCACCAACCAACCCCACCGCCACTTACTGCTGCTTCCTCTCCATAGCTCCACCACGGCTCCGCTCACCGCCGCCTCAGCACCACCTCTGCAGCCCCATTTACGTCGCTCCTCAACCCCCTACACCACCACATTCCTCCTCCACCTCCTCGTAGGTTAGCTAAATAAATTAAAGTTCATAACTTTTTGTTCTAATCTCATATTTGAAGCTTTGAAGTTTATCATTAGTTGTTGTTTTATGAATAATTGTTAGTGAAATTAGGTTGTATAATGGTTAGATGGTTTAAAGTTGATTGATTTGAGTTAATTTGATTTTAGTTTAAGTAGTTAGTTTGATTTTTAGGTTTTATGAACTAGGGCTTTGTTGTTGTTGTTGTTGTTGTTGTTGTTGTTGTTAATTTGTTTAGTTAGGTTTAACTTTAAACTTTGTTGTTGTTATTGTTATTGTTATTGTTATTGTTATTGTTGTTAAGCCCGGTTTTGACTGGATCAGATGAGCTTTTTTCCACTAGTGCAATGGAATGTTGAGTTCCTAAATGATCTAGTCCCACCACATATTGTCCACATTATCTTGGGAATTCCTATCCCTAGCTCTCCCACCCGGGATATTCCTTGTTGGGGCTGACTAGTTCTGGTGAATTTTCTGTCAAAACGGCTTCCTGGCTAGCTCATGGAATTACACCTTCTACAAGTATTCCTTGGTCGTTTAATTGGATATGGAAAATTGACATAGCCTCAAAGATCCAAATATTTCTATGGCAATGCTTGCAAAATGGTCTTCCATTAAAATCCAATTTAGGACACCGACAAATCACTAATGATACTCTTTGCCCTCTTTGTAATTCTGCTAATGAAACTATTAGCCATTTATTCTTCTCTTGCCCATCAATTTGTCAATATTGGAATTCACAAATTATACGACAAAAAATTCGTAATATAGTGCCCCAAGATCTTGTTCAATGCCTTGCATGTCTCCGTTCCTACCCGAAAGCCTTACAATTATTCTGTTATAATCTATGGAGCGTTTGGAAGGAACGCAATTCAATTGTCTTTGAAAATAATATGCTTAATTTCAATCGCATTTATTACAGAGCCTGGTATCTGTATTTGGAACGGAATGCTCGAACTATGATGGATTTTTCTTTTACTATCTCTTCTCTTCCTTCTGGTAGGTCTCACAAGTCCATTGTGGTCAATTGGTAGCCACCTCCCTCTGGCTGTTTCAAGTTAAATTTTGATGGTTTAGTTACTGGCTCCTCACCTGCTGCGGGTGTGGCCATCCGTGACTCTATTGGCGAACTTGTGGCTGCTCAAGTATATCGTTTTGGTCAAACCTCAGCTCTTGTTGCTGAAGCCTGGGGGATTATGAAATGGGCTTCTTCTTGCCATTCATCAGCATATCAAAGATCTATATATTGAAGGAGGTAACCAATTAGTTATAAGAGTTTTACAAGGGCACTACGCTTGCCCTTGGCCCATCCAAACATTCATTGAAGACATTCGACATCTACTTCGTCAATTTAGATTCTACACTATTAAACATATTTTTCGGGAAGCCAATCGAGTAGCGGATCTTCTATAAAAAAAAAGGTCACAATAGTTCTGCTGTCTCGATTGATATGGATGTCTCCACTGATCCTGAGCTATAAAAATTTGTCTTACTTAATTCCAGTGATTCTCCCCAAGAAGGAAGGGTCTCTAACATTACTCATCTACCAAAAAAAAAAAAAAATTCTCCAATTTCTGCCATCACCCCAAAAAAAAAAGGAAAACCTATGAATACTCGCCGGTAAAAAGTTGGAAGAAAACGCCACCTAGTGTAACAAACGACGCCATCATCACTTACTATTCCTTCCTTCATTTTTTCCATTGCCAATTTCGCAACATCAACCTAAAATCCCAGAATCAAAGACACCCAAAAACACAGCAAAATCATGGTGAAAGTACGAATGAACACGGCCGATGTGGCCGCTGAAGTGAAATGCCTTCGAAATTTGATCGGCATGCGTTGCTCCAACGTCTACGACCTCTCTCCTAAGGTAACTATACTTCTCTCTCTCTCTCTCATCCTTTTCAATCAATTATGGTTAGTATTTTGTCAATGATTGTTTGATTTTTGAGTGCAGACTTATATGTTCAAGTTAATGAATAGTAGTGGAGTTACAGAATCTGGGGAAAGTGAGAAGGTGTTATTGTTGATGGAAAGTGGTGTTAGGTTGCATACAACCGCCTATGTAAGGTAGGAGAGAGAGAGAGAAAAAGAGGAGAGGTTAAATGAGGGTTTAATTTTGGTTTTTGATTGATGATGTTTTGACCCAATTGAATTTTTGTAGAGACAAGAGTAATACGCCATCTGGGTTTACTCTAAAATTGCGGAAGCATATTCGCACGAAAAGGCTTGAAGATGTAAGGCAGCTCGGGTATGATAGGGTAAGGAAATTTTGACTTGGAATATGCAGTTAATGTTGTTGAATGTGTAATTTGAAGTAGTTTAATGTGTCTTTCGTTTGTATTTGTTTATCGGATGATTATGAGACCCTTAATTTTATGTGCAATCAAAGGGATTCAATATATTGTCGAAATTGTTGAATATAGGTGGATGATGGTGTAACTTTTTTCTTTTGTGATTCCAGATTGTTCTTTTCCAGTTTGGGTTGGGTGCTCATGCACATTATGTCATATTGGAGCTCTATGCTCAAGGAAACATTATACTTACTGATTCTGAGTTTACTGTTTTAACTCTTCTTCGGTCTCATAGGTATGCCACTCTTGCTTTTCTGGTTTTGCATACTTTAGGAGCTTTTTTGGAAAATCGGAATATGCTATCTATTAAAACAAATGAAGCACTTTGAGATGTATTTATATAGCAAAGCAAGCAATCAATTTTGTCTAAGTTATCTGATACAGCTAGATGCATATGTGTATGCTGTATGTATGTTCTCAAATGCAGGACTTGCTCTTGTTACTAAAGAATTACTAGATTTGTTAGTACGTGTAAGAATGATGAAGGAATAATCTTATGTTTGAGGTGTCATCTTAGGATCAGAAGGGTAACAATGTTAGGTTTCTTGTAACCTTCCACTGAGACAATGAGAGTACTATCTTCTATACTCTGTATCCTCCAGGGATTGTGTCAATTACCTTAGTTGATGAATTGTTTTGCTATTTCAGTTCCTTTATTTTTACCCTCCTATTGTCCTCATGAATTGGTTTATTGAAGAAAAAGATTGGTCTATTGAAGAAAGATGACTCCAGTCTACTAGGCACCAGTGTCTTAACTTTAATGCGAAACTATACATCATGATATATGCATGGACTCATAGTGATGAGTAGCCTACATGATGAACTAGTTGGTTTAGTTATTACCGTATTGGTGATGCAATTACTTAGGTGGCTACCATAGAACTATTCTGAAATCAAATTATACACTTTTGTGCGGTTTTACCGATTTTTGGTCTATGTCATCATCCAATTGAAATAGTTGAGGGAATACAACAAAACTGCTTTCTAATCACGAGTTAGCTCGTTGGTTGAAATGATACTCTTGTCTTGTTAGTGTCTTTTGCTCTCCTTTTCTTCTTCTTAATTGTTTTGGGATATCTGTGGTTAAAGATGGGACTGGGCTGGCCAGAGGCTTGACCAAGGCACCTCTTGGCAGAACACGCTGTTCATGCCCGTTTCATGCCTGGCTGCTAGACTCAAAACTAAAACCCATGGGCCCGCTGAGCCTTGCCTAGGCTTAAAAATTATTACGTCACTATGCTCTTTTGTGCTGAAATTGCCGTGCCTTCGCATCCAAAAGTGTGGTCTTGCCTTCTCCCATGCTTCTGGCCAGTCTGTCCAGAGCCATCTTTATCTATGGTCCCTTTTCCCCTTCAAGATTGGCTGTGCTGTAATATGAGAGGACGATATTTTGGACACTTCAATTTACTCTCTGTTCGGCTACTGAGCTACTACTTATGTAACAGAGATGATGATAAAGGTTTTGCAATTATGTCCCGGCACCGTTACCCAATTGAATTTTGTCGAGTTTTCCAGCGAAGCACCAGCTCCAAGCTCAAGGAAGCTATTGTAGCTTCATACGAACAGGGAGAAGATGAGGAAGTTGAAGCTAAAGAAGATGGAAGCAATGTTTTGGACACATCAAAAACTAAGAAAAATGCTAAAAAGGGTGGAAAAATTCCCGATGGGAACAAGACAGGAAATGATGGTACTCGTTCAAAAAAATGCACTTTAAAGATGGTCATTGGGGAGGGCTTAGGTTATGGTCCGCAGCTGTCTGAACATATGATATTGGATGCGGGTTTGACACCGAGCATGAAAATTTCAAAAGATAACAAGCTGGATGAGGGTAAAGTTGAAGTTTTGGGCCAAGCTGTGGGCAGGTTTGAGGATTGGCTAGAGGATGTTATTCTTGGAAGTAAAGTTCCTGAAGGATACATTTTAATGCAGACAAAGAAACCAGGAGGAAAGGACTCTAGTACCACAGAGCCAGACCATTCCAGCAAGGTTGTTATCCTTTAGTTTCTTCCATTTGAATGGTTTGCTGATGTCTTGGATTCTAGTATAGATATGAATAACTTATTAATCTTTATCTGTCATGTTAAGGATATCTATCATCTCGTTAGCTGTACAAACTATTTGGATGCTTCATTTACCTCTCTTTTGGTCTTATATTTGCAGATTTATGATGAATATTGTCCTATCTTACTGTATCAATTCAAATCAAGGGATTTGTTGAAGTTTGAAACATTTGATGCAGCTTTAGATGAATTCTACAGTAAGATTGAGAGTCAGAGAGTTGAGCAACAGCAAAAAGCAAAAGAAGGATCTGCTATGCAAAAGCTTGATAAAATACGCATGGATCAGGTGTGTATCACTTTTGCTAAAATTGCTGTTTAATGTCTTAAGTTGGTAATCTTGGTTTCTGATTTTTGTAGAGCCTTATTCTCTAGAAGCTTTTTCATGTCATGTGAAGGATATATTATTGCTGATATCAAATGCTGAACCTCCAAGGAAAGTAAGCATAGGGGAGCATGTCCTTTTTTTTTTGGGGGGGGTGGGGGATTGTAGTGCTGATGGTGTTTGACTCTAGCATGTGAGAGGTAGAGGAAGGAGGGCTATTTTCAAGGTGATTATGTCGTTGAAAAATTTTGAATTTGAGGGAAGGTTCATTAAAACGGATATAATCAAATTATTAAAATAAAGTTTTGGAAGTAAATATAGATGTAATTCTATGTTTAGTACCTTCATACACAAGAAAGATGGTGCTATCATGGTCATGGATTTTGGGCCTATAAATCTACAAGTCTTGATACCAAAGTCTATATGAAGTTTTGACTAAGTTCTCCGCTAACTATTCTTGTTAAGGTCCCTATAGCAGATGGAGTAGTTGAGCAAGAAGAGAGGTGAAAAGAGTGATCAAGGTTTAGAGTAATCTGTCATAGAGTATGTTGCAGTTAAAAACATAGACCATATTAATGGAGTGTGAGAAATTTTGTCTGAAAGGAGAAAGTGGATCAAAGGTTAGCAATAGGCTGAAAGTTATTGTTCACACTAGTTTTGGAGAAACTCAGTTCAGGTAATGAACTTTTCCGGAGTAGATAAAGCCCTTTCTCTTTATATGACAATGGTGAGATTGAAAATCATTTATCTCGCGTTTTGAGTTTTCTACTTTTGATGAAACAAGTTTTACGGTGATAAATGCAGTGGATATATTTGTCTATTATGATGATCCTACAAGTTTGATGGAATGGTTTTGTTAGACACTAAGGGCATAGATTATGTTTGCTAAAGAGAGGTTGGCTAACAAAATAGACGATTTGGGTGGTTAGAATATCAATTATGTCAATCGAAGTACTTATTTCAATCCTGAAAAGTTGCAACACTTCCTTTTTACAGTCTCTATTGAACACCTTTGACCATTCATATCTCTAATTGTGTATTAGTAAAAAAATATGAATGATTGATATTTTTAGAATTTGCAATGAGACTAATCGAAGAAGATCGCGATAATAGTTTCTCTTATGCATTGTGAAATTTTACTATCAAGTTTGTAAAGTCTGACCTGCAATTTAAAGTGTTCCAATTATCTAAGAACACAGAAAGTATTAAAACTCTAGTAGATGTTTGGAGTCAAGTCTCCCATTTCTTGAAATCAAAGATAACCTAATAGCATATTACTTATGTAACAGAGATGGGTCAAGTTCTTTGCTTTTAATTATATTTCTTTTCCTCGGTTCATTGTGCAAAGAATTTATAAGACTTCTCATGATAGGGTCTTAAAGATCCTTACTCATTTTATGTATCGATGCTATTCTATGTGGGTAGAAGATGTATGTGTGGAGTCTTATGTTTTTTGCTTTCTTTGAAGCCTAATAGACTATGTTATTCGTACTCGAGTACTTGTGTCGGACACCGACATGTGTCCAAGTATCTTACTTGGCTATATTATGAAAAATTTACATTGTTTTAGCCTAAGATGAAATGTTGAAGTGTCCATACCCATGTTGGAGTCTTGAGAATCCTTGAGGTTCTCAAACTCATGATTTCATACTTGATCTGTTAAATCTTTGATGAATAAATAAATATAATTTATTTAGGTGATGTGAAGTATCTTAAGATAAATGGAGATAATAGTCCCTGATTACCTCATACTCCCTTCGGTTTTTATTAGTTTACCCACTTCTTTGGGCACTGATTTTTAGGAGAAATAGATATGTGGGTCATAGAAGGAAAGAGAAACTATAATTTATTGACATTTTGTATTAAAGTTAATGTTGTGGGCCAAGAAAAGTGGAGTGAGAAGGTAAATATAATAATAAACAATTGGTGGGACCATTCCAAAAACAGAAACAAGAAGTGGGTAAATTGATAAGGGACAACCCAAAAAGGAAAGTGGGTAAACTAATAAAAACCAGATGGAGTATTAGATACTTAATAGTGTTTGCATGTTTGTCTTCATAAGTCTTCATACAAGTAAAACTGTAAAAGACTTTCTCCTGCATTAATATGTTTCTTCTGTCTCATCAAAACTGATGTTTCACTCCTTCAGATTATGTTGCTCTTCTTTTTCAATGGGTTTTGCTGGAGCTAAGAGCTGTTGGCTTACTTCTGTAGGAAAATCGTGTAGTTACTTTGAGAAAAGAAGTTGAGTATTCTGTTAAGATGGCAGAACTGATTGAATATAACTTGGAGGATGTTGATGCTGCTATATTGGCTGTCCGTGTTGCTTTGGCGAATGGTATGAATTGGGAAGATCTTGCACGCATGGTGAAGCAAGAAAAAAAATCTGGAAATCCAGTGGCTGGTCTAATTGACAAGCTTTATTTGGAAAAGAACTGCATGACGCTGCTATTGAGCAATAATCTCGATGACATGGATGATGATGAAAAGACACTTCCAGCAGATAAGGTTGTATAAGTCACTATGTAATTTAAGATTGTTCGCATTTAAGTTGTCTTAAACCTTGCACCTACTACATCCCTCTGATTTTTTAAGTCATCAACTCTATATCAGGCAAGATTGACTTGCTGTTTTTAAATGCTTGGATGATGGTTTTGCATGCTAAAGATAACTAGAATAAATCCATGTTTTGATTTGACATCTTTTCTGCTTCAACATAACTTTTAACCAAACCCATTTGCTTCTGTTAGTATTTATTCTCCCATGTTTGTTAAGGTCAAGTTCGGGGTACTTATACTGTTTGTAGTCTGAGTCTCTTCTTTTTATCTTTTTTCTTTTATCCTTCTATTATCTAGGTAGAAGTTGATTTATCCCTCTCAGCGCATGGTAATGCTCGCCGGTGGTACGAAATGAAGAAAAAACAAGAGAGTAAACAGGAAAAGACTATTACAGCTCATGAGAAGGCTTTTAAAGCCGCTGAGAGAAAGACACGTCTCCAGCTCTCACAGGTATCTGAGAAGTGGTTATTGTTGCAGTCCTGCCTTGTCATATTGTTTATCGAGTATCTAATTTTTGATTCTTGATTTTCAGGAAAAAGCAGTCGCCACAATTTCTCATATGCGTAAAGTCCATTGGTTTGAGAAGTTTAATTGGTTCATCAGCAGTGAGAACTATTTGGTTATTAGTGGACGTGATGCTCAACAAAATGAGATAATTGTCAAGCGTTATATGTCAAAAGGGGATCTGTAAGTAGTCAATATTAGTTGGTTGTGCTCCCAAGAAGTGAACACATGTTTGGCAGTTGTTTCACTTTCTGGTTTCCTGAATGGCTGTTTTGGCTCGTACGCATTTATATCAATGCTGTGACCATAAGAATCTTTGCTTCATTTTTCCGTGTTGCCTGTTTCGGGGTAACAGGTGTAATTTGTTGTGGCTATTGTTTTCACCTAAAATAGTGCTTCTGCAATTTATGAAGTCTATAATTACTATTTGGGCCTGAATGCCCGACCTTGTTGCATGGAAAATTGTTTTTCGCCTCACAGGTTAACTTGTATATCGTAGCAATTATGTCGGGATCCTTAGTTTATATTTACTTTCTATAATAATTACATTGCCATATAAGATTTGAGAACAGAATAACAAGATCTCATTAGATTGATCGATAAGTATTTATGATATTGAGGTCGTCAGATCAAGGCTTGCAGTGACAATGACAATATTTCTGTTCTTTAAGATGTATGAGAATGATTTTAGTAAGACTCACTGGATGAGGGAGAGCACTACATGGCGGATAGACTCGTTTGACAACGCCTTTAATATATGTGTAGTTAGCATCATAAATATTTTATCTTATTGTGTCTGAATTCTACCTTTATAAGCATGACGTTTGTGGCTTTTCTATCACTCTCTTTCGCAAATTCTTTTCATGTCTTATGAAGTTCAATGATATACTTCACTTTCTTTGCTTGTGGCTCTCTCTATCTCTCTCCTCATAGCATTTATTTGTTTCCTCTTTCTCCCTCTTATCTCTCTTCTCATCTTGGGTTTCATAATCTCTGACTCTTTGTGCCTCCCTCCCATGTTGCATGTACCTGAGAAAGGATGAAGTATTAACTTGTATCTTTTCTATTCCTACTCTCTCATTTTCTTGGTCTGATTATCTGTGAGAAGGAAAAGTCGAAATTGTGTATTTGGGTGTTTATGAATGCATTTTTGGTTGTTTCAACATGTGTTTTGCATTTAGTCACTTTGTTCCATTGATACTTCTATTTAGTTTGGCATTTTATGTTGAAACAGGTATGTGCATGCTGAGCTGCATGGAGCTTCGAGTACTGTGATAAAGAACCACAAGCCTGAGCAGCCAGTCCCCCTTTGACATTGAACCAAGCCGGATGTTATACTGTAAGTTGATTAGGCAGCTAAGCTTTTTCTTTTGCTTTTAGCCAATTATATAGTATACTTGGATCCATTATCATCTTTTGTTTTCCACAGGTTTGCCTTAGTAAGGCATGGGACTCAAAGATTGTTACTAGTGCTTGGTGGGTCTACCCTCACCAAGTAAGTAAATCGGCCCCGACAGGAGAATATCTTACAGTTGGAAGCTTCATGATACGTGGGAAGAAGAATTTTCTTCCTCCTCATCCTCTTATAATGGGGTTCGGTCTGTTATTTCGTGTGGATGAGAGTTCCTTGGGATTGCATCTTAATGAAAGACGAGTTAGAGGTGAAGATGAGGCATTAAATGTTCCAGAAAATGGGAACATGGAAATATCTGATTCTGATTCAGACAGTGAAGCCACAAAGCAAACTATTGAAAAAGATAATAGTAGTGTACTTGCATCAACAGAGAATGATTCGGCACTGTTAGAAGGATCTTTGGGCTGTGGTTCTGCTCAAGATGACTATATGTTCTATCCCAAAGCAAAAGATATAGTAGAAACTGGAACTGAGAGTAACTCGGCTTCTACAGTACATGATTCTGAAGGAAAGAACAGCACTTCTGCTTCAGTTGAACTGGAAGATCTCATTGACAGAGCTCTTGAACTTGGATCTGGAGCTGTTTCTGGTAGAAAATTTGAACAGACATCTAAACTCACTAAGTCTGAGGAATGTAAAACTCAAGAGGAAAAAGTCTCTGTTAAAGATAAACCCCATGTCTCCAAAGCCGAGAGAAAGAAACTGAAAAAAGGCCAGAAAACTGGTGATGGACAGGCTATTGATGAACAGGGAGAAGTAGATGAAGGCCATTCTTCAACCATCCAATCTGACAAGAAAACTTCATCCATGGCTGGTGGTAAAGTTGCTCGGGGTAAGAGGGGTAAGCTGAAGAAGATGAAGGAAAAATATGCTGATCAGGATGAGGAAGAAAGGAGCATTCGCATGGCTTTACTTGCGGTGAGTAACATTATTTTTTTTGTGCTAAAGTGTGTGGGAAGTTGGAGTCATCATCTGAAAGAAGCTTGCTTGTTGAATAGCTTTTTGCTGAAGATGGTTTTTCTTAAATGGGAAAGCATTACATTGTATGAACATGTTAGTCATCGAATAGAAATTTGTGGAGACCTGTGTGCGAGCTTATTGAGTTGTTGTCTGTTCTTGCTTTTTCATGTTGCTGATTGTTTAGTGCTATATGTTGCTTTTTTACATTAGGAGAAGTGTAAGATTCACTTTGGTGCTGATATATAATTATTTATGATTATTGATTTTTCATGCACTATCGTTGGTCATGTTCTAGAAATTTACTGATTGTATCTGCTGTGATTTCTACTTTATTTTATTACATTTTGTGCACATGATTTATCATGTACACTTGTTGCTAACCTTAAAAACTCGTTTTATTATTTACCAAATCGAAGCTACCTCCTTTTGTTAGACGTTATCTGAATCTAATCAGGTGTCAGTCTCAAACACTGTTTTAGATTTTTCTTTCTGTTCCAGTATTTTGCATGTCTCAGCTTTCTGAAAATAAAAATATTTTTTAAAGTGCTTAAATTGAATTGGGATGGTAAAGTCATAGGTATATTGACAAAGAATTCATCATTATTTACTAGAACATTGATTTTTAAAAGATTGTGCAGTTGCATGTGATAGTCCATGGAGTTTAATATTTTATTGTTCCAAAGGTCATTGTTTGTAGCAATTTTTTACCTTCTGAAGAAAGCAGGTCTTTAGTTATCTTATGCTACCAATCTTAGAAGGGTTCTGACATAATGCTTTGATTTTAGAGTATTTAAATATCTAGTCAATGGTACATATCTGCAAGTGACACTGGGCTGAATGATATATTATATCGATATATTATATCCTGTCTTGCAGCATTGTTTATGTATGTTAATATCCTTTGTTTAAGGTGAGAAGTGCTTCATTCAATTTCTTGTCCGATAGAGAAAAAATTGGGGGAAAACGAAAAGTGCCCTTGGAGTGTACCTAAGCATTATTCAACAATGTAGTTATTTGTTTGGCCACATTTTGAATCAAATAATTAGTTTTTTTCTGACAGTAATGATTAGTTTAATTGAGATGGAAAGTGTTGGATTCAAAGTATATGATTCTGCCGTTAGATAATTGGTAGAAATTGCACCCTTTTATCCAATAGGTTTTAGCTTCAAGTCTTTGCACACTTCATTCTATACTTTCCAAGTTAGAAAATGAGGAAGTCCAATGTGGCAATATTCATGCAAGACAATAGCTTTTCATATAGTCTGTATTATAATTTTTTGTAATGTTTACTATTTTTGGATTTTCAGTCCGCTGGAAAGATACCAGATGATAAGAACGAGAATGATGCCCAAGATCAAAATGTAGCAACAAGTACAAGAAGGGAACTTCAAAATGGTATGTTCTTACTAGTTTATTTATATGAATATCAGATGTTTCCCGTCCCAACGGTTCATGGTTAACTGTGAAAATTATGTTACAGTAACTCAACTCTTTCTTCTTTTCTTGGAGTGTTGGAATAAGAATATATGCATAAATATGTAACAGTGGGTAGAATGGAAGGACTTGCTGTACATATTTAGAAGCGTCGATTGCATATTAGCCCAATTACTTTGAGATTTTGAATTCCCCAACTGAGTAACTCTTGAAAGCCTCAGCTGCTTTAGCCAATAACAATAGATAACTTACCCTATCCTGCAGCAAAATTGCATATAAGGTGGCTCCTAGAAAGGTGCACGGATTCAGTTCCAACCACATGCCACACTATTTCCATAAAGATGTTGTTCATCTGCCACAGCAACTTCTTCTTGCTCACTCCGTACCCACTGTTGTGCCACTAATGTAGAACAGAGGAGGTGGGGGGGGGGGTGGTAGACTCACCAATCACCATGCACAGAAATAACCTCCTTCCAGATATAGAGCCACATGATAGTGATGAAAGGCATGCAACTATGCAAGTAGGACTTGCTATTATTCTAACAAAGCATATAAAATACGGCTGTGGCAAGGGTTGGTCTTCTCTTTTAGAGCATAATTTTCTAAAGTTATCTTACCAAATCCCAGTGTCCACACAAAAGCTTTTAAGAGGAACCTTAGCCTTTTAAAAGTTGTTCCATTGAGGAGGAAATTAGCAATGCAAAATATGCGAACATGAATTGGTCCTTGTCCAATCATCTATCCACGCTTTGGGAACTTCCTCCTTAGATGATTGATCCAGTATTTTGAGCTTTTCAGTAAGATCCTTTATATTTCTATCATGGGAAGGCCTCCATACGTGAAAATTCTGAGCATAATCAGAGTGGGAAGCAGACGGACAAGCAGCAGTGAAGCAAATTAATTTACTAACAAGTTATCTAAGATTACTGTTTGTAAGCATATGAAGCAGGTATAGCGTCCAGAATTTCCAATTGCACATCTTGGGTTCAAGCTGTAGAGTCTAGAGATTAAGAAAAGTTTCTCAAGCTTTTTACTTCTGCAGAAATTTTTTTCAGGGATATAGGACTCAGGTTAACTGATGTAGCAGATGGATGGCAAGAATTTTTGGGATACAAAGTAGTCTGCTTAGATATGATGGAAGGCTCTTCTATATGAGGGAATACAAGGATTAATAGTTAATAACTATGTTACCTGGACTCGGCTACGAGTGTCGGGTATGGGTACGGGTCCGAGTGTCTAGTAGGACACTTCCAAAAAATCAGGACACGGGGACTCTGTCTTAATTTTGGGCATGGGTACGGGTATGGAGAAATTAATATTTCATAATATAAAATTTAATAATTAATCCAGTAATTTAGATTTTATAATTGTCTATTTGTAATATACTAATAAAATTAAGGTATTTGTTTCAAAAGAATAACAACCTAGCCATAGGCTAAGAAGAACAAAAATTATTTTTAAAAAGAAAATAGAACATAAGAAGGAAAAGAGAGAAGGAAAAAAGAAAAGAAAACGAAAAAAGTCCCGTGAAAATAGAACACAAGATGGAGAGAAGGAAAAAGAAAAGAAAAAAGATAAAGAGTCACGTGGACTCATAAAGGAAAAAAAAGAAAAGAAAAGAAAAAGAAAAGATGAGAAGGTGAAGAGGCAGAAGGTCGAAGAGAGAGGAGAAGAGAAGAGAAGTGAAGAAAGATGAAACATACCGGTCGGCGAGTTCGAAGCTCCGGTCGGCGAGTCGAGGTGAGTTATCCTCTTCTCCTCTTCACATTCGAATTCTAGGGTTTGAACATCTAGGGTTTTGCGCCGCCGTGTCCGAGTGAAAGTTGCCGCATCTGACACGTATTTCGTACCCGTGCCGGTGTCGTGTCGTACCGACATTGGTATTTGACAAATTTTGCCGAGTCCGGGTAACAGAGGTTAATAATATGATTGGATTTGATCATGCATTCAAACAAGTAGTTCGCTTCTCAGTATTCAGTAATTGAGGAGGCATATGGTTTGTATAAACAATTTACCATCTTGAATATAATAAAATTGCTTTATGATTGTCTATCAAAAAAGAATCCAACAGTGGGCAGTTTGATTGTAGAAATTGAAAGGTAGTATGGGATACATCCTTTTCTTTCTACCTTTAATTTCTAACTGCAACAATTTGACTTCCACGCTCTTTAATGCACAACTGTCACCATAAAAATCTTCAATTGTCTAGTATTAATTTTCTTACAAAAAGTTGATATTTATAGAATATACATGAGACTAAATCAACACCATACACTAATATTTGATTCATATCTTAATGAATAAGTAAGGTCAAAGTTAGTATGTGAATAGTGTAAAAGTCGGAGTGTTGCGCAAGTAAAAAGAAATTGAGGAAGTAAGAGGGATAATTGAGACTTGAGGCATCTGATTTACTTGTGAATCTACTACTAAAATGTGGCAACTGGTTGGGCATCGTGGCTCAAACTCTGCTGCATGATCAAGGCATGATGATCCTCCTAAGAAACAGAAACAATGTTAGGACATTGCCGAGCAATATGGCCATGACCTTGACACTTGAATCACTGCTTCTCTTCGTAACAAATTGTGCAGGAGTCGGATCGGAAGTTGAATCTTTTTGGAAGTAGACTCATGAGAAGTCGAAGTGCCACTCTTCTTTCATTGAGATCCACAACTTCATGAATTTTAGGGGAAGCTGACTTGGGCACATAATTAGGACAAAAAAACTTATCCTTCTCATCTTTTTGCTGCCTTTCCACCTTTGTTGCCAAGACACACGCCTAATCAAAAGAATAGTGGGGCTGTGATTCCACTTCATTCTTGATAGATCTGTTGAAACCTAACAAGAAATCTTCTTGTGTTTTATTCATCTTCATCCTTACACTCACACGTTATTTATAAGCTTTTCAATATCCTTATTGTAATTCTCAACCGAAATATGATATTGTTGCAAAGAATTGAACTTGAAAATTCATTTAGTCTATAAGTTCTTGGAACAAATCTTTTACACAACATAGCCTTTAAATTAGTCCAAGAATCAATCTTTTCCTTGTTTTTTCTTAGTCTACGTGTTTGCAAGTTGTCATATCACAAAGAAGCATACTTTGTCGACTTTAAAAAAGCAAAGGAAAAATGTTGGAATCTGAAAAACATTAATGATCAAAGAGTCTTATGATGCTTCTCTTCCAATTCAAGTAAGACTCCAGATCTTGTGCTCCATCAAATCACCCGATTTGATTTCATATTCCTTTGGAATCCTCTTGTGTTCACATACGAGCTTGGCCAAAACTTTACCATGTTTGTTGGCTTTTTCTTCGTGCTCTTGCAATCGTGCACGAACTACTCCAAGAACTTACTGGCTAAATGTCTAAGTGAATGAGTCAAAGATAGCCCCCAATGCCTTTTGATCACTCATTGTTGCTTGGAAAGAAAAATAATCGAAGGAGTCAAGGATGTAAACCTAAGGCTATTCATACCACTTAATGTGTTTCTATAATAGAAAGAACAAATTAATCGGCAGTTGTTTTCCATCGGTGTCAACAATGGTTCCTGTCGCTATACTTGAAAACAAGACCTTGCTCTTACTTGCCTTGCTGCTCCTCATTAGTGTGATTATGAGTTTCTAATCATGGGGTGGAAAAATGAAGAATGGAGTTTGGTCTAACTTGTGAGTGGAGTGATGGGAAGTTGAGTTCGTTGGTTTGGGTTTAATTACAAGGAGTGAAGAAGTGAAAGCAACAGTGGGTGTAAGGATCAAAACAGGAGTAGCTGATGGCTTGGTGTAGTGGGTGACAAGAATGGGCTAAAAATTGATGGAGTGGAAAGTGTGGAGAAATGGGGCTTGAAAGATTGGACTGTATTGGGTATTAAATTATATCTTCAGACTTGTTGGTGAGTGGGTTGGGAATATAGTTAGAAGAATTTTGTTTTAGAAGTTGGGTGGGTTCAATAAGGAATTATGGGTCGTTTTGATTTAAGAATCTAGAGGTGAAGAAAATGAGTTCTTAAACTGGGATTAGGAGAATAAGCTGAGGTGTAGAAAATTCTAACCTGGGCTTTGTCTCATCAAAATAAGGGGTGTGGAAATCTGGAGAAAGTGTTTAAGTTGTAAGCTTGTGATAGGCCTGACCTCATTCCTTTCAATTGAGCCCTAGCCCTTATTTAAGATTTCCTTCAAGCATAATGGACAGATCCGATGAATGATGATAGGTCCCATATTTAAGGTTAGGCCTAGTTTTCTGCCGTGGTTCATGGCATGGGGTACATGCCATACAGCTGGTGGGGGGTGAAGAAGACACGTGACTTTCTTGGAAGTTGTCCTCATGGGTAATTACAGAAGTACCCTCACCAGCTTCCTCCTACAGTTTCTCTTGGGATCCTGATGTGAATGAGAGCCAGGAGGTTCTCGATTTTTCGGAAGCTTCCTCATCCCCTTGAGCTCCTCCTGAATCAAGTCTAACTTTAGTTGGATCCGAGAAAGTTCCCTATCAAATATGCTTTCTGTATTTCTGCACAAGCTCCTTGAGAATTGAGGTCTCTTCCAACTTTTATTTAAATGCTGGCTGTGTAATCAGAGCTCTAGCAAACTCAGAACTTACTGCTGTCTGGCTTTTGGCAGTCCTCAGGCCCCAGAAATTGTTCCACTCTGTTACCATTTGTTATGGACTAACATGATTGGGCAGATTTGGTTGGTGATGATTAAGATAGAAAAATGATGATTGAAATTGATGAACTGAAATTACAGAAATGAAAGGTTAATCAAGCATTCAAGTGACACGAAATAAGCGGGTTTGGATTAAAGAATCTTGAACCGTTTAAATAAATGGGTTGATACGAACCTGGCACCAAATTGAGCGGGTTAGGTTAAGGTTGAAATTTTCAACTGAAACCTCCACGCTTAACTCGTTATTTAAAATGGGTCGAACAACAGCCTGCTAACCTGACCTCCCAATTGTTCAACCCATTAAATAAATTTTTTACATTAATTATATATGAAAAAAGTATAGTAAAGATTTTTGATGTTCGTAGTTAAAAATATAGCAAAATATCTTGAAAGCTCATAGCATACAGTGAAAATTCTTAAGTTGGTTATATTTTCACACACTGCCCAAACATTGTATTATTTTTAGCCAATTTTCTTAATGTTATGATGCATTGTACTTTAAACTTTGAAGTTTTACGTATCTTATGTGCTCTAGACAAATCCTTCTCTGTTTCCACTCTTTATTGGCTCGTTTCGTAAGAATTGAGTAGTAAAAGTAATTGTGTCTATTATTGAAGGCAGCCAAGAGTCAGTCAGGGCTTTATTCAGCTCGTTATAGTCCATTAGAGTGTTTGAAATCCTTGAATCTGTACTCTGTGCGGAGCAGTAGGCTGGAGTTATAGTCTGTATCCGTACTACTTGCCTGGAGTAGGAAAGAGTGTTCTATCTGTTTTTAGCCCGTCACTGGTAGTGCTAGTGTTCTCTATGGTTCGCAATACAATAGTGATCTAGGTTTGTTTCTTTCCGTTCTTGGGTTCTATAAATCATCTATACATTTTTAAGGACGAATACTACTTCCCCTATTCACTTTTACTTGCAACACTTCCTTTTTGTGGCAATGTCAAATTACTTGCAACAGTATTACTTTTGGTAGTGAATTCTCTCTCTCTCTCTCCATCACATGAGTCCCATTTTTATCCCCCCCTCTCTCTCTCTCTCCGGTTCTCCTCTCCTTGGTTCCCCCCCCCCATGTTGCAAGTAAATGTGAACAAAGAAGTATTATAAATTATGTTAGTGGGTAAAAGGTTACATGGGTAACTTCTTTAATAATCGAATTAGGTTTGGGTCCGTGATTTTTGACTTGTCTAATCCTTGGGTTAGGGTTGAGTCAAGGGTTTTTCATGTTTATTGTTGAAACAAACACGAACACTATTTGACACGACCCATTTGACAGCCCTACCCCAAAGTTCCCCTAGTGGGGTTTGGTCCCACAACGGCACAACCTCATGGGTGTGAGATACAAATCTTTACCATTAGACCAAGCAAATCTTGGTGTTAAAGAGTATTTATTATATAATTTGCAAATGTAAGGTTAAATTCGCGTTAATATGAATTATATTTGAACCGATCGACACCGTATTGTCCACAATTCGTTCTATTTTATTTGGTAATAGCTGCTTCTGCGACAAAGTGATCAATTCCATAAATGCCACCCTCTGTAATTTTTTTTGCACTTGAGTGGTAGTTCTTTTGAACCCTTGCTGTAGTGTAGAGTAAATCCTTTGTGTGATCTATTACCTGACTATTATTAATAAAATTCTTTTTAATTAAAAAAGGTTATAAAAACTCGTGTCTTTCTGTGATGGAATTGGAATATTTGATTTGACGCATTTGCGCTGTTTCTCACTCTCTGAGTCAACATACTTTCTGTAAGATTAGCTCTTGCTTACTAATTTCGTGCATACTTCATGTCTTGATCAAGAAATGATTGACACTTTCTCATTTTACAGGTCCAGAAGATGCTGTGAAAATATGCTACAAGTGTAAGAAGCCAGGTCACCTTTCTCGTGAATGTCCAGAACATCCTGAAGAAAGCTCACGTGATCGTAGAAATGGCAAGCTTGAGAATCCTGATGGAAATTCCACTATCGCTGCTTCTGAGATGGAGCAGATGGCAATGGAGGAGGATGATATACATGAGATAGGCGAGGAAGAAAAAGAAAAGCTTAATGATGTGGATTACTTGACTGGTCTTCCACTACCTAATGATGTTCTTTTGTATGCTGTGCCTGTTTGTGGTTCATATACAGCACTACAAACTTACAAGTACCGTGTGAAGATAGTTCCCGGCACAGCAAAGAAAGGAAAAGGTATTAATTTATTATTGATCATGTTGTCATTTTAAATTTTTGCTACATAATTGGATATGCTGCTCATCTTGAAGCACACATTTGACAGAAAACCTGTCCTTTCACCCCCAACATCAACCAAATGAAGGAGGGATTTTTTGTTTAAAAAAATAATAACTCTTAATGATATAAATATAAATGAAAAAGAGAAAGTGAGTTGCAAATTTTCAGATAGATAGATAGGTTAACTGAAGGCGTAAAGAATTATGATATCGAATCAGTTTGTTTTACAATTATTTTCCACAGATCTTTCAAAAAACAACAATGCTGTTCTTTATGGCCAATTCCATGACTTTTATATGGCATTTTGGAACTTGAAAATTTTGCACTTTTCACAATAATCTTTTTGGAAGTTTTAGGATTAATTGTGCCAGACCGCCATATGTCTATGCTCTTCTAAGTGTCACCTTCAAAAATAATATTAAATTTGAAATGCTCTTCTAAGTGTTTCTTTTATTATATTTTTTTTAGGAAAAATTGACATGAATAATCCCAACTTTCACTAGTCTTCTTAAAATAATCCCAACTTTGGATTATTTTAGAATAATCCCGACTTTAGGGGGTACCTTCTCATAATAATCCGAATTATTAACTTTCTATATATTATAGACCTAAAATGGATTAGTGTTGGTAAGAAAAGTGATAGTTTGGTTTATTTTTAGAAGGTACCCTCAAAAGTTAGGATTATTCTAGAATAATCCAAAGTTGAGATTATTTTGAGAAGACAGCTGAAAGTTGGGATTATTCATGTCAATTTTTCCTTTTTTTATTTGTAAATCTGGAAATGGTTATTAGCCCAATATGATTAGTGGTATAGTAGCATTGAAAGCCAAAGTATGTACAAATTTTTTGGATGGTTTAATCTGATGGTATGAATGTGAAACATGCTCTAGTTTAATACTATGAATTAATCACGTTTGCAACTGATGTATATCTCTTTTGCTTGTTTAGCTGCAAAAACCGCCATGAATTTGTTTAATCACATGCCTGAAGCGAGCATCCGAGAAAAGGAACTCATGAAAGCATGTACTGATCCTGAATTGGTTGCGGCTATGATAGGAAACTCAAAGATTACAGCTGCTGGCTTAACACAACTAAAGCAGAAGCAAAAGAAAGGAAAGAAGGCTAGTAGCAAAGCTGGTAGCTAATATTGTTGAGGCTATTTCCCGAAGGAACTTTGTTTTGTACAGGAAACTGCAATTCAGTTTGTTCCCATGACAATACCTTACAAATGCTATATATGGTTAATGAACCTTTAAATTTTGCGAATCAATTCGTTTATGATGTGGATGAGCTGATCAGTTTGTTGGTGGGAGCCTCTTCTTTGGAATTCAGGATGGACGCTCAATAATGGTGTGACCATGTAAGCCTAATAACACAAACCTTGTCTTGCTTTCCCATAAACATGTAAGCCTAATAACACAAACCTTGTCTTGCTTTCCCATAAACCTCTAACCAAATAGGTCTCTTTTCCAGACTATTACATTAGGGTTACATGTTACCAAAACTTACCCATGGAAGGAAATCAAGGTCTTGCCTTATATTGGTAATATTGATATTGAAATTTGATCCCTTAAAAACCCTTGTCATGAGTCATGACTATTGCCCTCACCATTACCATAAAAATCAAGAAAAATTAATATGTATAATCCGAAGAGGGACTTGCTTCTAATTAGCTAGTTGTTGAGGCAATGGCTTACAAAGGCGATGATCAGTAGTTAGTCCAAGAGATTTTGGTCATGTTTTAAAAATGATTTTCAACGCTTGATTTTTTTTTTGAATAGTTCCTTTTTTTGACATACTTTTCTCAAACTAATCCGAACATAGGACGAATAACACTTTAAATTATCATAAAAAAGATTTATCAAAATTTGAAATTATTCTTAAATAATTAAAAGTTCGTAAAAATTGAGATATTAATAGCAATATCCTTTAAATTAAAACAATAAAATTATAAATGGTTTTCCTACTCGAGGACGAGAACCCTAATTGTCAAAATACAAGCCTATCAACTAGATCAAGCACCTTCGGTATTGTAATAGTTAAAAAAGTTTATTCTTCTGTAAGCTACATTTGAGTATTTTGGAGCGCTGTTATACATTATGTGACCTCAAAGTCACGAGGTACAAATCCTATTATTTAGTTGGGATGCTGCTGCCCATGATGGGTACAAGTAAATGAGATGATGCCAAGGCACCATTTGATTCATAGTCTCTCTCTCAGATATAATCAGCAGCATTTATACTCTTTTTATCTCAAACAAGAAGAATACTTGCACAACATTAAGACAACTTATCAGCTAGAAGAGAAGATTGGACGGGTTCACATTACAACCGGAAATAATATGATGCCACAATTTATAATTACAACTAAAATACAGAATCAAAACTAACAGGCCGGAGTTGGACAACTATTTTCATGATTCTTCAGCAGCCGGAACAGCACTTAAATCTAGACCTTCTGGTGGCAAATCGGAAGTTACTGGTCCTAAAATTCCATCTGAGCTGAGAGTCAGACCACTCTGCATGTTCAAGTTGTTCAAACGAAACACAAGGTCACCAAATATTCAAACAGGAAAGATATAAAAGCATTGCAAAACACAATGCCGGGATATGGTCACCAAAATGTAATCCAATATCTTATGTTACATACAACTCTGAATAGAAACATTGCAAATGATGGTAAGCTAAAGAAAAAAAGTATGCTAATACCTCAGGCTGGAATCTGAGCATGTCGGCACGAGCCATGGCTTCTGCCTGTGCAATCCTTTGTCTGAATGTTTGAGCCATTTCCTCAGCCTGTTATCAAGACATAAATGGTTGTAATTTCAATGAATTTCAATAAATCTCATGTTAGCTCTTTTTCAATAAACTTCTACTGGAGGAAGAGAGACCTATCATGTCTAATTTTTTGTGATTCCCCGTTTTAGCCTCAATAAATTGAAATTTTAGTCACAAAACTCTAACAAGGAGTTGAAAGCCACATCAAGCAATAAGAGGTTCATCATTCCTCCCCTCCCCCCCCCAAAACAATTTATCAGAGGAAATTTGTAAGTGAAAGGAGTTCAAAACTTTCCAGATTGGCATATAATGAAACCTTAATACTTAATGACATAGGTATACATCGCAAATTATTGGATTAATGTGGGAGCACAAACTATAAGACGGTGTGGCAATAATTCAAATATAGATGTAAGGGGTGAACCCCTTCTTCCCATTCGAATGTTCCCATTGTGCCTAGGAGCATGTGCTCCCACAGTGCACCTAATATCTTAGGCTGTGGATGTACTCTGCACTCTATTCCGTTGACTGCGGCAGTATAGAAGTGCCATAGCCTTTGCACTTGGCACATGTATATAAGCATATCATACTACATTTATTTTCTATGCATACTGTCAAGTGTCAACTACATATAAACAAAAAAAAAAAGAAATATTCCCTGATGACCAATATCTCTAGAAATTAGTTGCGACAATAAGGAAATATATCGTGAGTACTTTATGAAGGAAGAACCAGATGGTTCTTTAGGAGAGGGTAAGGGGGGAATTACCTTCTCAAAGACAAGCTTTGGGTTACGAATCATGTCACCAGGAGTGGGCTCCAACTTCTTTGTCGACAGACTCACTCTACCTCTTTCACGGTCATGGCTCAATATCATGACCTACAAATTTTAAGCATTTAATCATATGTCTGCATCAAAAGGCTAACTTCATTTCCCAGACAATTATATCAAAGTTATACCTTCAAAATGTCACCAGGTTGTAGGACAGTTGCAATATCCGAAACACGATCATGACTAATTTGACTAACATGAAGGAGCCCGTTAATTCCACCAATATCAATGAAGGCACCATAAGGTTTGAGAGATTGGACAGATCCTGTGACAACTGATCCAATTCCAAGCTGTGCCTGGCTGTCAGCCATGGCTTTGCGGTTACTCAGTACCAACCTGGATTGTTCCTCATCAACCTCAACGAATTTTAAGGGGAGCTCTTTCTCGAGAAGTTCTTCTGCAGTAGATTTCTGATAGAGAAACATGACAACATATTATTGATCAAACAAACAGCAAAGTAAGAACAGCATTCAGGAAATGAATGGAAATGAATCTATATACTTATTTAAGAACAAATTTCCATCTGAGGGGAAATCTTTTACATTTATTGAGCAACTTCTGGTGAAACTCATTCTTTGTTCATACTAAACATCTTCTCCAATCAACCAGAGAAAGATGTGAAAATTACTACAGCTTTTGGATCAGTGATACTCCATTAGGAAAAATCATGCTCTGCTCTATAATGAAGAAGAGAGCTTACGACATTTTAGAGGGGGAGGGGAGAGGGAGACGACAACAGGCTGGAAGAAACTAACCGTTGATACTTGCGAAAAGGGAACAAAGCCGCGGAGGCCCTCCACTAAAGCCACCACTCCACCTTTGTTTGCCCCAACAATCTGATACCAACAAAGCAAAACAAGAGCAATGATGAAACAGGAAAAGTAATTATTATTTTCGAATATTCAACACATTAAGAACCTCAAGTAACTGAAGCTAATTGTTTGGAGTAAAGAACCGTATCAATAATCAATCTATGACAATAACATGTGGAATTATGTGCTAGAAAAAAAATCTGGCACAGAGAAATAAGTGGAATGCACGCAGTTCATATCATCCAATACAAACATAGTTAAATATCAAATAGATATAAAATGAGATGCAATCAAAAGTCAGAAAGATAATACCAACCTTGCCCTTAACAACAACATCTTCAGCTTGCAATTGCCTACACCTTTCCCATGCAAGCTCATACTGGATTGACCGCAAACTTAAGATCAAACTATCATCCGCTTCATTTTCACCAATGATTACAAATTCATCACGCAGACCTGGCACTATACCAGCTTCCTCAACATGTTTTATTCGGTGAATACAAGCTTCTTGGAGAGGCAAGTAGGCTGACGATTTTGCAGTTATATCAACTAATGCACCATTGTTATCTGTGCAGAATACTGTACCCTTGACCTGAAGTGAAGTAAAAGCAAATGACTTCTTTTCTACAGGGTCTTAGAAATTGAAAATGGCATATCACATAAAAAATGACTTCTTTTCTACAGGGTCTTAGAAATTGAAAATGGCATATTACATATAAAAGGACTTCTTTTCTACAGGGTTTTAGAAATTGAAAATGACATAGCACATAAAATGCTAAAAGCAGTAAATAAGCAGATGAAAGGAGGATTTTGATTATCTATTCTTATGGTTTACATAAAAAATGACATGGAAGTGGAAGTTTTAGGAAGTGAAAAAATGTGAAGTTGCTTGGTTGACAAATATATAGGTAGTTGCACTTCTAGGAAATTCTACTTCCCACAAAATGGAGGAAGTTGCTTAATTTGGTGTCCCTAGTAGAACCTCCCCTCAAAAAAAAAAAAAAAAAAGGTAAGTAGAACCTCCCATGGGAGGTTCTTCTTCCCATGATCAACCAAACACCTTTTTCTACTTACTAGGAAATGAAACTACAAGCAGAAGACAATTTCCTAGGAATTGTTAATTCTTATGTTCAACCAAAAGACCACTTTATATGAGTCAAGTGACTAATACTATTAGTAATATTAGTAATGAATTCAATTTAAAAGCAAAAGAAGGGATACAAAGCATGGGTAGAAGTCTGGAAAAGGGAACAAAAGAGAACCCGAATCTCTTAATACAAAAAAATGGGACATGTAAGAGAAAGCCCCATGAGTGCGAGCCCAAAGAGGAGCTAAATACACCCCTAGATCCCATAAATTGACCAAAGAAGACTTCGGACCACAGAATTTACAATCATTCCTCTCCAAACAACTATTTCTGATAATTCAAACTGCCTTGTCAACTGATATCATCTTAGATAACAGAAAGAGCTTCGAACAACATGCTACACATTCAATTGTACCGGAATAGCACAATATTTAATGACCTGGAATAAGAAGATTAACAGTTTGTTTGGATAGCAAAATAGGAGGGAAAGGAGAGGAGGAGAAAGAAAGCGAGGGGTAAGATGGACCTCCATTTTCCCTCCAAATCTCTCCAATTTGGGAGGGATGATGTTCATTAAAGAGGGAGGGAAAATGGATCATTCCCTCTACCTCCCCTTCCTCCAATCCCTTATCCAAACAACAGTTTTTGTTCCCCTCCCTTTTCCTTCCTAGTTCCTTCCCTTTCTCGCCATTTCCTCGTATTCAAACAAAGTGAAAGGACCAACAACACCAACAAAGATAAAATAGCGAGGAGCAGTATTCTAAAAACAATTTTAGACATGGCCGTAAGACACAAGGACTACAGCCCATATCTTCTTCAGTCCACACCATCTATACTATCTCCAAACTGACCAATAAAATATGCAAACAGCATAACAGAGAATAAAAACCAGGGGTATTTGGCGAAGCAGGTCATTTTCCACTAAACATGGAACCAAAAGAGAGTTATCAAAAGGCAATTTCTGCTTCCACTAAACATGGAACCAAAAGAGTTACTACATTCCAAAACGAGTTTTCATAATTTCCGCAAATAGTAATACTTCGAAAGTCAAATTATCACAAAAGTTCTTTAACCAGGTACTATAATAAGACTTGCATTTGTTAAGAGCAATTTTTTAAGAGATCCATCCATTTATATTCTTTAGAACATAACCAATAATATAAGGTAAATGACATTTCAATCAACAAGAAGGTAAATTTAAGCATCCAAAATTTATAACTAATAAGAAGTACAAAACTCAATACCTACCTTAGAAAAATTTAGTTTCCAACTCATATTAAGAAACAAAACAATCCACTTTGACCCCTCCTCTTCATCAAAGCTACATCACACTCCATTATACAAAATCTAACATTCCACTTCGACATTAAAGTCTAAAAAGTATGAAAATTCAATTCTTACCATACACTCCCTTCGTCCAAAATTAGTTGTCACATTGTTCCAACCCCTCACAAATCACAATTATGGATACAACATAATAGTTCTGTTATTTAAATCCTCTCCAGAATATCACTTAACCTAAATAGTAACATTTACTACTGAAAACAAGAATCATAAATGAAAAAAAACCCAAAATTAAGGAATTATCAATCTTAAACATAGTCCATAATCAAGCACATAACAATCAAAGCATGAAAATTTAGGAACTTCGAGGAATACCCATCAAATAAAATCAACAAATTGAAGTAAAAATTTAAAAAAGCTTGGAAATTAGAAAGAAAAAAGAAGAATACCCTGGTACCCAATTCAGAATTGAAGTCATACTTATCAAGAGCAGTATGAAAATCTTCAAGAGTGAAGGCAACACCTTGAGTAGGGGCAATACGACACCGTTCATAAGCATCTTCAAAGAGCTGCTTCAACTTTGCCCTTTCTCTTGTCTGAGCATTTGACACAGCAACTGCTGAGACAATAGGTGAAACCCGAGATTTAAGGGCGTGTTTGGATGAAAAGGGTTTTGAAAGGTGAGAATTTGAGAGTGGTGGGCATCTTAAACTTAAACCTCCTGCTAATTGTTGTGCCAAAGATGCCATTTTTATTACTTCTTCTTCTTTCTCACAACTGAATTTGGTGCTCTTGAGTGAAGTCTTATGGATTTCTTTGGGTCAGATAAGGCAGTGGAGGGAGAAGGTGGGGCCTAGGGGGTTGTTTGGTTGATGAATTAGTGGTTTGGGCTGAGAATTAGATATGGTCTCTTTGGGTAGTAGAGAATGCTTAGAAACTAGAAATTTAAAGATCATCTAACTTTTAGCTTGGCCCAAGAAGAAAATTCCAAACGTGAATTAGTTTTGTGACTGCATAATGCTTGTACTTAAATTATACACATGGGTATATATATATATATATATATATATATATATATATATATATATATATATATATATATATATATATATATATATATATATATATATATATATATATATATATGGAGTGGAAAGGATGGTATATAGTTACATTTTTATTCGCAGCGGGTTGTGGGTTCGATTCTCATCGAGGGTTTGGGGGCTTTGGGGTAGGTTGTATTTAGGTGCTGTGAGAGGGCGTTAATGTAATTTATCTTACCATCTCCCACATGGGAGACCAAGGTTCAAATCTTGGTGGAAGCAAAATTTAAGAGAGTGAGAGATAGCGCAATGGTTGATTCCCTGGATTCCATAGGTTAAGAGGTCTTGGGATCGATTCACCTTATGCAGTTGGGATCCCCTTTATTCCCCCAATTGTCAAGGTTTCTCTTACATATATATATATATATATAACATGAATTTCCCTACCGGGCCAGGAACCTCACACATTAGTAGACTAGACATTCGAGAGTAGGGGGAGGGTAAGGGGAAATTCCTACCCTCAAAATACCCTAGTGGGAATTGAGCCCCCAACCTCAAGGTTGGAAGGCACAATCCCCAACACATGTATGATAGGCATTATGCACTAAGTCGTCTAACCCACATATAAGAGGTGATTCGGGATTAGGGTTGGTTAAGTGGTGAGCTTTTCCATCTCCCATAGTGAAGTTTAGGATTCAATTCTTATAGTTTAGATGATGCTAAAAACATGTAAAGAACAAAGTAAGGCTAAAGTTCATATTTGTATGTTCTCAAGCTTATTTTCATTTCTCTTTAGCATTGTACAACCTTAAAATTGAATCATGATATAAATATACATACTACTACGTACAAACGAGAATATTCTGTATTATTCTCTATCTCTCACACACACAAACACACACACACATATATATATATATATACCCTTAATTTCACAAAAAATAATAATAACGAAAAGATTTTTTTTTTTTGAAAGTAAAATTAATTCATTAATAAAAGAGTCATACGACATCTACAATAAAAACCAGAAATAACAAATACATAATAATTTTGAACAAATAAAATTCAGAATTTGCAAAACCACGATCGTTGTGTAGTAGATCTAACAATTCTGCAGACCCTCTTCCACATCGATGTTTGATACAGCCTTCAACGAGGGGGTCTTTCGAGATGCTGTAGTTTTGAAATAAAATTGAATCTGATACCATTGATTGTAATTGTAGATCTGAAATCTGCTTCGACACCGCATAATTCTTCATCAACGAACCAAAATTACGATAATTCATCTAGAAACAAAGGAGTAAACTAAAGATTCTCCCAAGAAGAAGAGAAAAAAAACCCTTTCTTTCAAGGGAGAAACGATCCTCTCTTAAAGGAGGAAGTATTATTCAAACAAGAAAGAACATAAACAAAGTTAAACAACAAAGAAAATTAAAATTAAAGTGGGGCTATCCACCGATAAAATCGATGGAAGCCCCTTTGAGATTCGCTAATGGAGGCTAGGGTTTAGGAGAGAAAGGGAAAGAAGGGAGAGAAGATGCGGCCTTGTTTTGGGTACGAAACGATTTTCTTAATTCTTTCCTCATTTACAAATATGGGTAATAAGGAAAGTTCTACATTACCAAAAAGAAATACATAAAAATGTGTAAAAAGAGGAGACTCACAATTGAAAATATAAAACTGATGACTAAATCAATTTTCAAACAATTATAAAAGTAAAGATTTACAGAGATTCTTACTATCTAAACTCTCAGTTGCAATAACAATTTCAAATATATAACATGTATTATCAAACCATAAAAAAATTAAGAAACTTAGAGAATATTCATTTTTTTATTTTTTGGGGCATACAATCAGTTGGGATAAAAAATAATTAAAGAGATAAACATACCTCATCAGATAATATCAAGTTATAATTTTTTTATTGAAGCAGTGTTCACCTTAGTATGCCTAAAAAGTAAAAACTGCAATTACCCAGTGAAATTAAATTGAACTAGTAGTCATAAAATACGCCTATAAAATATATGTATTTTTAAATAAATTAAAAACATAACCTAGATCATTGTTTAAAAGGAGAGTTGTTGAATTATCTAGCAAATACAAGATAACACGTCCTACCACGATATAGTCACTTATGGAAAACATTACTCTTTACACTAGAGCAATACAAATAAAAACCCATAACGCTCATCAATATTCACCACAAATATTACATATGTTATTCTAGTATGAACACTAGACCAACTACAAGAGGGGGGTGAATTGTAGTTGAGGGGAAATTTTCGAATTAAAATGTGGAATTAAAAAGTACTTCAAACTAAAGAGATATAACACACAAAGTTTAACCTACAAGAAAAACTTCCTAGGCCCAATAGGAAGAAAAACTTTGACCCCAAGGGATTTTGACTCAACACTTCTCTTATTAGAATAGGCCAAAAGACACTCTTTACAACATATTACTGGACCCTTCTCTGTTCCACTAGAAACTTGTTCCCAGTCACTCAGTTCCCCCTGAACTGATGACACTCACTTGACTTCACTCGAAGTCTTCTCTTTCTCTCTTTCTTTCTCTCACTTGATTACAAGGATATTCCGGAATTTTTCACTCACCCAAACACTAAGAATCTTACAATGGTATGTATTGTAGGAGAAGAATAAAATTACAGAAAAACTTTCTCTAAGTAAATATGTAATTGTAATGCTTGAAAGTTGTATGTTTTTCGAACAAGTATCACTAGTAGAATTTTTGCTTATTTCTGCGGTGGTATTGCTGCGGTTTTACCCGTACGCAGCAATAAGCCACGAAAAAAAAGGAAAAATCGAATTAAACATATTGCTGCGGTTGTGGCTGGAAACCCCAACAATATGTGTCAACGGAAATTTTTTTCAAATTTCGTTGACTGTTTGACCATATCTATTGCCGCGGTTCCCAGGCACAACCGCATCAATAGATTAAAATATTATTATTTTTTAATATATATTAATCTATTGTTGCGGTTTTGTGGGAGAACCGCAACAATATATCATTTGATTTAAAGCCGCTAGGGTTGGACTTCACCCCTGATCTTCAGCCGTTTTTAGATTTCTCTCTCCTCCTTGAAACTCCTCGAGCTCCTCCTTCAGATATGCTCCTTCGCCGGCCAAACTCTCTCCTTGTCTTCCTCACTCGTCGGTCTCCTCTCACTCTTCTCCCTCTTCTCCCTCCTCACTCGTCGGTCGAACCTATTATCTCCTTACAAATTCAAATCTATTATCTCACTCGTCGTTCGTCCGTTGGCTCGTCGCTCGTCCGTTGTCTCGTCCTTCATCTCGACACACGGTGGTCTTCAATGGCTCGACACACCGCCAGTGGTCTTCGCCCTTCAGCCTGAGCCGCCGTCGCTCGTGGTCTTCATCTCTCTCACCGTCGCTCGCCACCGCTCGTGGTCTGCGCCTTCAGCCTCGCTTGCCGCCGCTCGTGGTCTTCGCCTTCAGCCTCGCTCGCGTTAGCTTCAGTCGTCGCCGTCGATCTGCTTTGACTCCTTACAGATGTACAATTGCTTTTCGTTTTCATTTTTTTTTCATTTTCATTTTTTTTCATTTTCATTTTTTGTACGTAATTACTCCTCCATACAGATGTACAGTCACTTTTTTCATTTTCATTTTTTTGTTTTCTTTGAATTCTTTTTTTATTTAGTTTTTTTTTCATTTTTTGTATGCATTTATGTTCAATTAGTTCTTTAGTTCTAGTTTGATTTGCTCATTAGAATATCTGATTTTTTTTTTATTTTATCTGTTACATATTGTAATTTTTTATTTTCATTATTTTTTATTTTTCAAGTCAATGCATGAATTCAATATGTTGTACTAGTTCGTCTTAGTTACTTTTGATTTAATTGCATTTTAATGTTTAAAATTGTATGAACACTTAAATTTCATTTTTTTTTAAAAAACGTGCACTTATTGGTGCGGTTTTTACCCAAAACCGCAACAATAGACCTAATTTTTAATATAAAAAAAACACATATTGCTGCGGTTTTGGGTAGAAACCGCAGCAATAGGTTGCTCTATTGCTGCGGTAAAAAACCGCAGCAATAGTTAATTACCTATTGTTGCGCCCTTAATTGCTGTGTGGTCAAAACCGCCGCAATAGGCCACTTAATGACCGCAACAATAAGCAATTATTCTACTAGTGTATTTTCTCTTAAATAGTTGTTGTAACTTATTGTTCTCCACTCCACGTTCACCATGTTGTGTTCTTGCTGAGATATAGGGATCATGGCCCATAAATCACTGCACATCTTCCATGATTTTTGCAACGGTAATTAACCTCCTCCACTAGCCGTTGTGCGTACATATCTAGCAGGAGGTTAGAGGAAATCTCGCCTCAACTCTCCTACTTTGAAGGCACGGTTTATCAACCTGATTTTTCTCAACAAAACAACAACAATAAAATATCTAATAACTAAGAATCTTTTTATTTAAGAGTTTCTAAGTTAATAGATCCATTAAACATACCATATAATAAACTTAAGCGTGTATAGATTATAATATCTTAATTAGATTAAAACTCATAAATCTTTCTCCACAAGATAAAATACACATTATCATGTAATAATTAATAAAAAAATATTTTTGTGATTTTATATTTTTCAAAATAAAACTATACAAACACCTAAGTATTTGGTATCATCAAAACATGGAATACAACAATATTCTCCCTTTTTGATGATGGCAAATATAAGGCAAATAAAAATATTAAATCGACAAAAATACAATAAACCAAAGCAAAAGAATCAAGAGCTAAGACAGTTAAAAAAAACTAAGCTAAAACTAAGAAATCTAAGACTAAGAAATCAGTTTTGAACAAGGAGAGAAAACATCAAAAAATCATCACTATAGAAACTAAGCAGACTAGAATCGTTTTATATGCCACTTTACTTCCCCCTTTTGTCATCATCAAAAACATCTAAAGGAACCAGCAGTACTCTTAGAGTCAACAATATGAACAAGAACAATGCAAAGTAGCTCAAGCATGGGATCTAATAATACTAGCCATCCAGACATTGTAATGAGCATGCAAAAACAAGATAAATGCACTTAGACATGAAGAATGCACAAGCTGAGTTTAAGAAAATAAAGGAAAGAAGCAAAGAAAGCAAAAAGATGAAAGATAGAAGATGAATAGAAAGAAATAAAAGAGAGAACCAAAAGAAACCGATGTGATTCACACATCTAAAGAGTGATAACAGTAGCAACACGTCACCATTGTTTAGTTACAACCCAAAAACCAAATTAAAATTGTTTGACAGATTAATTGAAGGGGCAGGGAATTAGGGTTTGGAGCGGATGGAGAAGGAGTAGACAACAGCATCAATCTTCTCTCTCACAACAACTTCTCCTCTCTTGACAGCAGCAAGAACCTGCTCCTGCTGGAGATCCACCCTAGCAACTCTGGCCTCGACTTCCTGGATCCTGGAGTGCAGAAGGGACATAAACTCCTAAATTAAATGCAACATACCATGGAGACTCGTGGTAGAGAGAATAGCAAAATCCACAACAGTAGATCCTGGAGAGACAAGATCCTCATCCAGATCTATCATGACAGCATCTCCTTGACCCTGATCCCTTGGAGACTTAGTCTCTGCTAGTCTCTGACTCTTGCGGACAGACCTTGGACCCCCAGCACTGACCTCCTCAACTTGTTTCCTCTTGACCCTAGTTTCTCCCTTCACCTAGGTCTCCCTAACATCATACTCCAACTTACCACCCCGTACCCTCAAACTAAGTCTAGAGAGGGTATCCTTGGTCAAGAAATTCTCGGGCTCTAGTTCAAAAGAGGGACTGGCAGGAAGTTTGACTTGGCAGTTCTTGAGAATGGTAGAGACAAGGTTACCATACCCAATTTTGTTATTATGAGAAATGCAGTAGGAGAGGTGAGAAATCATGAGAGAAGGGAAGATGATTTTAATGTTTTTAGCAAGACAGTACATTAAGGAGAGGTCCATAACACTAGGTTGAGTCCTTTTGGAGGTTCTGGGTAAAATAAAGCGCCAAACTAATTGAAAGAGCAGTTTATGGAAGGGGTAAAGATCTTTTTGGTCCAAAGATTGGTCAGAAGCAGCACCACCAAAATAACTCAGAATTTTAGCATTCGAAGCCCCATTAACATTTAATTTTGCCCTACCCTTGATGTAATCCTTGTACCCTTCATTCGGTACATCAAACCACTCACAAATTTTCTTTTCATTGAATTTCACTAACTTCCCATTAACAATACTAATACACAAACCCTCATTGTTTTCGAAGTTTGAGCAAAATTCACTCATTTCAGCTTCATAAAGACCCTCGTCAGAACTTAAAACCTTAGACCATTTTTGAAATTTCACAACATCAAAAAACTCTACCCATTTGATTTTCTTGCACCAAGATAAATCGACACAAAACCCTATTATATACTTAGAAGATTTTGAATTCTTACCGCGTTTGGTAGGAACCAAAATTTCTTTCTCTTGCTCTGTTTCAGCATCTTCAAGCTCTTCTTCCTTCTTGGGGGAAATCACCTCATGACCCGATGAATTTTCTTGAGAACCCAGAGAATCTTCATTAGAGTTTGAATATTCATTCTCGCTTTCATTATAGTCAACCAGAGGAGAGGATTTTTCAGCCGGAAAATTTTTGGTTTCATCCGAGTTTTTTCTTTTGGGCGCCATTGAAGAACGTGAGAAGAGATGAAGAAGATGAGAGGTTTCAGGAGAGGGTTTGAGCGGTTTTGCAGAGTTTGATGGTTTTGGGGTAAAAAGTGAAATAGCCGTGTAAAAATGGGTTGATTTGATGGGGTTTTATGAGAGGGTAGATTTATGGGGGATGGTGAAACAATTTATGGCGGCGCTTCCCTTTCTTTCTTAATCCATTGAATTTTATTTTTAAGTTATATACTTAGACGCTGGTGAAATGTTGCATTGTATCAAGAATAGAATTTTGTGGAAGATGAATGAAAGAAAAAAAATAAAAAATATTTGTGATAAAGAAAAACAAAAAAATGAAGAAAATATTTACGGTATTAAATGAATAAAAAGGAAAAATAAACAATGAACTCATGCATGTTACATGTTCAAGCTAAATGTACATAAACCTTACCAGATTCCGCTCAAGTATATGTGTGGACAATAAGGGGAGTATTATGAAGACTAATGCGAGTCCTTGACATTGACTGTGTAATATATGAATAAATTCATAAAATTTGTTGGTCACTTAGAGTAAAATTTGTAACAAAGGGAGTTATTAGAAGTAGCATACTCAATGAATTCTAATCATCCCTAGCTCTAAGCGAATTTTCTCGAACTTTTCTCTTGGAAGTGGTTTAGTCAAAATGTCAGCAATTTGATTTTCAGGTTGGACAAAATTCAACTTTAATAAGACCTTTTTCAACATTGTCCTTAAGAAAAGATGCCTAAAGTGTATGTGCTTGACCCTTGAATGATGTACTGGGTCCTTGGAGATGCAGATTGCACTAGTATTATCACAATATATAGGAACACACTTAAATTTAATACCAAAGTCTCTTACCTGTTGCTTGATCCATAGGACCTGGGAACAGCATGCAGCAGCAGCCACATACTCTGCCTCTGCAGTGGATAAGACACTAATATTTTACTTCTTTGAGCTCCATGAGACCAAGCTTGTTCCTAGGTACTGGACAATACCTGAGGTGCTTTTGCGATTAACCAAGTCCCCAGCATAATCCGCATCCGAGTAACTTACTAGGTCAAAAACATCACTTCGAGGATAGAACAAACATAAGTCATCGCTTCCTTTCAAATACCTAAGAATTCTCTTAACTGTTGTTAAGTGAGATTCTTTGGGATTTGATTGGAATCTTGCACATAAACCAACACTAAAAGCAATATCAGGTCTACTTGCAGTTAAGTAGAGTAAAGATCCAATCATACCTCTATATTGTTTCTCGTTTACACGCTTACCATTTGTGTCTTCATCTAACCTTGTTCCTGTTCATATGGGAGTGTGGTTGGTTTTAGATTGTTCCAGTCCATATTTCTTTAACAGTTCCTTGACATATTTTTGTTGATGGAACATTGTTCCTCTTTCGATTTGCTTGATTTGCAAGCCCAAAAAGAAGTTCAATTCTCCCATCATACTCATTTCGAATTCACTACTCATAAGATCAACAAACTCCTTACAAAGAAGATCATTAGTAGCACCGAACATAATTTATCAACATAAATCTGGACTACTAATATGTCTGTTCCTTTTGAACGAAGGAACAGGGTTCTATCAACTTTTCCTCTTATGAAATCATGTGAAAGTAAGAATTTTGATAATCTTTCATACCAAGATCTAGGAGCTTGTTTTAACCCATATAGAGCTTTATCAAGCTTATAGACCTGATTTGGAAGATCGGGATTTTCAAATCCAGGAGGTTGTTCCACATAGACGTCTTCTTGTAAAAATCCATTTAAAATGCGCATTTTACGTCCATTTGGTACAACTTAAATCCCATAAATGCTGCAAAGGCAATCAAAATTCTAATAGCTTCTATCCTAGCAACAGGAGTAAAGGTTTCATCAAAATCTATACCTTCTTGTTGATTGTACCCTTTGGCTACAAGTCTGGCCTTGTTCCTTACAACTGTTCCATGTTCATCAAGCTTGTTCCTGAAGACCCATTTAAGCCCACTTACTTTATGGTTCTTTGGCTTGGGCTCCAGGTGCCATACCTTGTTCCTCTGGAACTCATTCAGTTCCTCTTGCATAGCATTTATCCAATCAACCTCTTTTAGTGCTTCCATATGATCCTTAGGTTCTGTCATAGATAGAAAAGCATGAAAAGCACAAAAATTCATCATTTGGGATCTCGTTTGAGTTCCCTTTTCAATATCACTTATGATTAATTCTAAGGGATGAGAATTTTGATGTTTCCAAGGCTTTGGATCAAATCTCCTGGTTGCTTCTGGAGCTTCATGAGGTGTTTGAATTTGTTGATCTTCTTCAGGTTCAGGAGTTCCTTCTTCTTCCTGAGTTCCTCCTGCTGCTTGTTACCCCTGAGGATCAGGCACAAGGTTTTCAGGTTCAGGAACATGCTTCTTTTCTTTATCTGCAGGGATTAGTTCATCATCATAATGATTTGACTCTTCAGATCGAGTTAAACCAATTTCAAAGTTATCATCATAACTCGGTTCCTGCAGGGAGTTAGTTTCATCAAAGATAATATGGACACTTTCCTCTACACACATTGTTCGTTTATTGTAAACTCGGTAAGCCTTACTATTTGAAGCATATCCTAGAAATATAGCTTCATCGCTTCTAGCATCAAACTTTCCTAAATTGTCTTTTCCATTGTTATGTACAAAACATTTACATCCAAAGACTCGAAAATAAGAGATATTGAGTTTTCTAGAATCTTTTTAGCAAACGTTAGAAAGTCATCAAATGTTTCATCTTTGCTATCAAGAAAAATAACCCAAGTGTATCTAGAAAAATCATCTACAATGACCAACACATATCTCTTACCTGATCTACTTTGGATTCGTACAGGGCCACATAAGTCCATATGAAGGAGTTCCATTGGACTTTGTGTGCTTACCATTTTCTTAGATTTGAAGGAGGATCTCACTTGCTTGCCTTTTACACATGGATCACAAACACCGTGGTGCATAGACTTAATTGTTGGTAAACCAATTACTAAGTCTTGCATAAACTAATTCCCACTTAGTTTATGCAATAGTGACAAGCTGGCATGACCGCAACGCTTGTGCCATAGTAGGGGATCTTCTTCAATCACGCTCAAGCATGTGAGATTGTTCATAGGAACAAGGTTTAGGTCAACCATATAAATGTTCCCTTTCCTTGTTCCTTCAAGGATGTTGGTTTATGTACTTTCATTGCTGACTACACAAGACTCATTAGTAACACTAGTACAGAATTGTCAATTTGCGTCGGACCTGGGACAACCATTTGCGTCGGACATCGGTCCGACGGCACAGGTCTCGACGCAGATGAAGGAGACCTAATCTGCGTCGGACTAGGACTCGACGCAAATCGATAGCCATATGCATGCGTCGGATGAAGAGTTCCGTGCGACGCAAATGATTATTTTTAAGCTAAAAACAATACATTACTAAACAAAAACCTGGGCCATTTACGTCGGATGAAGGTCAATATGCGACGCAAATAACGCTTATTTGCGTCGCATGTAGTCCTTCATCCGACGCAAATAGGTCTTTTTAAAAAAAAACTAATAATATTATGACATTCACACAAACAAACAGAAACATCCGAAAAAAAATGAAATTCAAAGAACAAACAACAAAGCAATAATTTGTACAATATATAAACACAAATCTATCAATAATACAAAAAATCGCATATAACTAATATAATAGAAATACTTTGAAGTATATAAACACAAATCTCTCAACCCACTCATAATTCCAGATTTCTCCAGATTTGTGCATTCCAAATCTGTTATTTGGTCTCCAAATCCTGGAAACGAAAAAGGAAAATTGAGACATAAAATTCACATAAAAAGGAAAATCGAAAAATTGAAAAATAATACACAACAAAATACCAGATCTGGAGAAATTGAAAAAGGATTAAAACGAAAAATCGAAAAAGGAAAAGAGAAGAAGGAGAATGGGGACAAAGGAAAACGTTACCTTGCAATATCAAATTGCAAAATTTCAAACATCGCTGAAAATATCAAATTCAGAAAGGGAAAATAAAAAAAAAAAAAATCTGCACAAAATTAACGACATCAACAACAAAATCTAAAGAACTACTTATGCTCACTCATAATTCCAATTCATAAAAGAAAGAAAATGACATCAACAATAATTTTTGACTTACACAACAAAATAACAACAAATCAAACTCTTCCAGGCAGCAACAGCATCGGAAGATGCAGCACCACCAAGGAAAGACAACAATCCAGAATTAGGGCCCTCTTGTTCATCCAAAGAGAGAGAATCAAAAGCATAACTGGAAATTAACGAAAAATCCCAAGCATTTACAACAATGACAGTCAAAAGAGAGAGAATCCCAAGCATTTACAGTCGGAGAAGGTGCAGACGACGAGGAGAACAGGTTGAGCGGCGGAAGAGTTCTATGCGTCGCCGATCGTACCTGATGTGAAATCTATGCAAATTCATCCAAGAATGGCAATATCTAACAGTGGAGGTGAAGTTTGAAGAAGAAGCAGCAAAAGTGATTAGAGATTAGAATGGCGAGAGAGTTGAGAGAGATGAGTTGAGAGAGATGATTTGAGAGAATGGCGAGATCTATCTAGGTTAGAGATTAGAAGAGAGAGAAGGCGACAGAAAAAGTGGAATTTTATATCATATATTATCTGCGTCGCACCTTCACCTACCTGCGACGCTGATAACAATATTTTTTATTTTGTCATAAAAGACAGCGGGCTTTAAAAAATGAAAAGCATATGCGTCGCATGGGCCATAAGGTCCGACGCACATTGTATCCTCACGCTATCTGCGTCGCATGGACACTAAGGTCCGACGTATATCGTATACAAAAACTAAGGCCCTAAAACCCATTTGCGTCGGATGGTCTTCTAGATCCGACGCAAAACGTTGCATACGCAAAAATTATCTTTCATGATTTGCGTCGAACATTGATCGGGGTCCGACGCATATGAATTTTTTACGTCGAATGCGGGACACATCCGACGCAGATAAATCATGATTTTCGTCGGACTCCATGAATATCCGACGCAAATGATACATCTGCGTCGTTTTACCTGTTGTGCGACGCAATTCAGGAGACACAAATCAACTTTTTTCTACTAGTGTAAACTTCACAGAATTACCCTTATCACAAAACTGAGAAATACTAAGTAAACTATGCTTTAAACACTCGACTAAAAATACATTATCTATGGAATGTGACTGAGATTTACAATCTTACCAACTGCTACAATGTTACCTGTAAGATTGTCTCCAATGGTCACAGTTCCTCCATTGTAAACTGAAAGTGAGAGAAATTTTGATTTGTCTCATATCATGTGTTTAGAACAACCGCTGTCGAGGTACCACAGGTTGTTCCCCCTCACTTCAGTCTGTACCATAACAATTAGTTAGTGGTAGGAACCCAGTCTTGCTTGGGTTTCTTTGTTGGACTTGAGTCTTTCTCAACTTTCCAAACTTGTTTAACAAGATATGTGTTCCTCTCAATACGTTCTTCTCTGGTGGGACAGTCTGACACTATGTGACCACTGTCCCCACAGTAGGAACATATTTTGCTATTTGGCAGATCAACATACTTTTTTCTTTTTGGTCTTCTTCTTATGATTGAAACCAAGACCATCTCTTCCTTTATTATGATATTTTTGGATCCAACTAACTGGATCAGGAAGTTTGTTCCTTGAGGGTTCCAGTTCCTTTCTTAGTACCAGATTTTCTTGTAAAGCATTTTCATAAGCAACTTTCAATTTCTCAAAATCAGTTCTGGTATTAGTTGAAGGAACTGTTCCTTTAGGAACAAATATTTTCAACTCTGCCAATTCCATGTTCAAAAGATAGTTCTCATTTTTAACTTTTTCAAAGAATTCTTGAAAAGCTCTATTTTTGTCAAAAAGTTCAAAAATTCTTTTTTCAATATCAGATTTTAATGAGTTAAGCCAATTTTAATGTTTCTTAGTGACTTTTAAAGCGTTTTCAACTTGTTGTATTTTTACACAAACTTCCTTATAGTCATCTAAGGTTTCAACTAATAATTTTATAAGTTGGCTTTGATTGAGTTCTGTAAGTTCCTCCTCAATAGTATTAAAACATACCTTAGGGTTTGATGATTCCTCTCTGTCCTCAGTATTTGCCATGAGACATAGATGGGTAATTTCTTCCTCAGTCTGTTCCTGCTCCTCGTCTGAGCCAGACTCTCCCCATGCTGCTACCATAGCTCTCTTCATGTCAGTTCTCGAGAAGGGTTTCTGTTGTTCATCGTCCTTCTCCTTGAACTTTCCTTTTGCTTTCTCGTTATCCCATTGAGGACACTCCTTGATGAAATGATCAAGACCTCCACATTTATGACAACTCAACTTTGTTGGTTTCCTTGTGACCTTCCCTTTGTAATTCTTGCTGAAGAATTTCTTAAACCTTCCCACGATCATAGCTGCTTCTTCATCATCAGTCTCTGAATCTTCTTGCTCCTCTGAATTGAGAGCCAGAGCCTTAGTCTTCACTGTTTCACTCTCATGAGTTCCTAGATGCAACTCATGGGTCATTAAGGAACCAGCAAGTTGCTCAATGTTGGACGTCGTGAATTCCTTTGTTTCCAACAGTGCTGTAACCTTGGCCATCCATTTCTCATTCTGTGGAAGACTCCTTAGAACCTTACGAATCTGTTCCTCTGGAGAAATAACTTTTCCAAGAGATTCAAGCTCGTTTATTATGTTCGAGAAGCGAGTGAGCATGTCTTGAACAGGCTCCTTTTGTTTCATTTGAAATAATTCATATTTATGCATAAGCATATCAATCTTCGATCTTTTCACATCGCTTGTTCCTTCATGAGTAACTTGAAGGAGTTCCCACATTTGCTTAGCAGTCTTGCATCCCATGACTCTGTTGTGCTCATGGGGACCAAAACCACAGTGGAGTAGTTTCTTGGCCATGTTGTTCATTTCCATTTTGTCAAAGTCGTCTTTGTCTATCTTCAAGGGGTTTAGGAACCAGCTCACCCTTTTCATTTTTCTTTGTAACTTTGAAGTCACCAAGTTCGATGACCCTCCAAACTTGATAGTTTTATGCTTTTATGAAAATCTCTATACGATTCTTCCAGTATAGATAGTGCTTGCCATTGAACATAGGTGGGCGTTGGGTTGAGTACCCTTCATCAAGTTTTTCTCCCGTAGTGTTTATTGTGCCAGGTACAATCTCCTCAGTGTTAGCTGATTCTGGAGGTACTAGGCTCTGATACCAATTGTTATTCTAGTATGAACATTAGACCAACTACAAGAGGGGGGTGAATTAGTTGAGGGGAAATTTTCGAATTAAAATGCGGAATTAAAAAGTACTTCAAAGTAAAGAGAGATAACACACAAAGTTTAACCTACAAGGAAAACTTCCTAGGCCCAATAGGAAGAAAAACCTTGACCCCAAGAGATTTTGACTCAACACTTCTCTTATTAGAATAGGCCAAAAGACACTCTTTACAACCTATTACTGGACCCTTCTATGTTCCACTAGGAACTTGTTCCCAGTCACTCAATTCCCCCTGAACTGATGACACTCATTTGACTTCACTCGAAGTCTTCTCTTTCTCTCTTTCTTTCTCTCACTTGATTACAAAAATATTCTGGAATTTTTCACTCACCCAAATACTAAGAATATTACAATGGTTTGTGTTGTAGGAGAAGAAGAAAATTACAGAAAAACTTTCTCTAAGTAAATATGTAATTGTAATGCTTGAAATTTGTATGTTTTTCGAACAAGTATTTTCTCTTAAATAGCTGCTGTAACTTCTTTTTCTTCACTCCACGTTCACCATGTTGTGTTCTTGTTGAGATATAGGGATCATGGCCCATAAATCGCTGCACATCTTCCACGATTTGTGCAACGGTAATTAATCTCCTCCACTAGCCGTTGTGCGTACATATCCAGCAGGAGGTTAGAGAAAATCTCGCCTCAACTCTCCTACTTTGAAGGCACGGTTTATCAACCTGATTTTTCTCAACAAAACAACAACAATAAAATATCTAATAACTAAGAATCTTTTTATTTAAAAGATTCTAAGTTAATAGATCTATTAAACATACCATATAATAAACTTAAGCGTGTATAGATTATAATATCTTGATTAGATTAAAACTCATTAATCTTTCTCCACAAGATAAAATACACATTATCATGTAACAATTAATAAAACAATATTTTTGGGACTTTATATTTTTCAAAATAAAACTATACAAACACCTAAGTATTTGGCATCATCAAAACATGGAATACAACAACATATATAAGAGTTAGTTTTTAAACACTTTTTTTTATATTACTACTAATATTAATATACTGTTCGCACGCATCGCGTGCATATAGTGCTAGTATATATAGAATGAAAAAGTATGTTAGGAAAAGGATTATTTTTTAAAAATCAAAATTTAGACTTATTGCTAGTTAAACTATCGTTCTATCCTAATGCTATTTTTTTTCCAAATTTCGGGTTACTTCTATTTTAATTCATTATTTCGAAAAATGACTAGTTTGATCGGGCTAGGGAAAAGACATGCCTTACAAGTGAGGAATTAGAAAAAAGGTTAAGCGAAACAGACAAGTTCACATACTAGGTCTCAAACAACTTCAAAGTTCCCATCAAATCAATTATAGATGTTTTAATCATTGAACTTGCTTAAGTTCTCCTTTGATCGAGTGCATTTATATATAATAAGAATATTGAGTAAGAAACACTTAGAATTGGCTTTATTTAAGATTCATGAAACTATCTCTTATACACTTCTCATTAATATCTGTCATGTAATACTTTCTTTCCAGTTTCCAGCATACCTTTTCTCATATAAACACACTTGCATGATCATATGAGATACACAACTTATAATTTATCTATGTCATTATTTGTTGTATTTTTTGTTCTTATGTACTAACTTGTTATTTTAGTTATCTAACACGTTCTTCTTGTAATACTTCTATGTAGAATTACACTTTTTTGGTGTCAATGGCGAAGGGAACGGTTATATTAAATCAAGCTTTACCAAAGCATAAATACTTTCGAGGAAAGAGTTCACCCAAACAATTTCTGCATCTAGCATGGAATTAAACCTAGCAGCTAAATGAGCAACAACATTGTCATTTTGTCTAACATAAGAGAGAAAAAGAAGAAAAACCCAAAACAATCCTTCTAATATCATTAAGAACTAGAAAGATAGGAGCATCGCCATCCATTTCGTGTTTGAAGGCATTATATTGGTCACAACTCACAACTAGAGCATTGCCTTCTCGAATCACGTTTTGGTAATGGGTAGCCCAATCTCCGAGCCAGACGAACCACAAAAGGGTAGCAACTGCCTCATTCATTACTTCATTTCTGCATCCCCACGTTACCGCCTGTCGCCAAGACCCCACTTCCAATAGAGCCCCTTTCTTATCGTGAAGAACCACCCCCAGACTAATTACATGATTCTCTTAATGCATTTGCAAATGATTTTATTATCTCTAAAGTCGTGTGGTACATGGGCTAATGAAAATGAAGAATAAATGTTATTTTACTAAGTTTTCTAATAGTGTTAGGTGCTTTAATATAAAGACAGTGATAATTTAGTTTAGATTAAAAGAAATTGAATTTTCTATTTATGTGAAGTTATGACTAAAAAGTTAGTATTTTTGTTCAATTATCAAATTTAATTATATATATATAACTAGTAAAAGTAACTAAAATTGGTCCAAAAGTTAATGAAACTTCTCCAAAAGTAAAGAAATTGGGAACCAGTTTGAAAAGTTGCATAATTAGGAAAATGACATTAAGGACACAGGAATGACGTAGACCATCCAGTAGGACATGCATTTTTCCTTTACCAATTATTATACATAATGTCCTACTGGATCGGAAACTCCCATAGGTTGATATGACCGACCCATATATACAGGCAAGACCCTTTGTAAAAGAAGGGGAAGGTAAGGAAATCCCACCTTCAAAGTGCCTCTAGTGGGATCACTACACAGGTAAGACCCTTTGAAAGTTGGGAGGGGGGGATAAATAAATCCCACCCCTAAAGTGCCTCTAGTGGTGTTTGATCCCACAACCTTTGAGGTTGTGAGATACAAACATTACCACTAGATCAATTACTACTTGGTATACTTCCTCCGGTCCAAAATTAATTAATGCAACACTTGCCTTTGGCACAAATATTTAGGAGGGAGTTGGAAGTGGTGTATTGATGTATTGTGTTAAAATAAGGAGAGAGAAAAGTTGTTTAGTATCATGTGTGGGTATTTTTTTTCCATTTACAAAAGTATTGCATTAATCAAGGAACTACTAAAAAAGGCAAGTGTTGCAATAATTTTGGAGCGGAAGAAGTACATATTAACGAACTTGGTAGAACTTGGTAGACAAGGTCCCATGGGGGGGGGGGTAGGGAAATCACCCTTCCTATAACACCTGTAGGCTTGATCCCACACCCTCAATGTTGTGAAATGCGTGTATACAAACTGTACCATTATAGGTGAACATATCATTTATTTTGGGTCAGGTCACTTAACATTTTCCTTCTTTCGAGTTGGGTTGAGTAAGATAGGGTTTAAGTAAAGATAAGGTCAAGTTAGCTAGGATCAAGTCTGTTTTCAAGTTAATTCAATATTTGAATTAAATATAATCTAATAGAAAGCAATGACTACAATAATGAGATAATATTTTAAGTTAATAGGTGATCATGAGTATCAAAATAATAAAAGCTTAATGTTTGGTTCGTTTTATTGTAGGGAACATATTTGATAGTTTAATTTGGCTAGGATCAAGTTGAAGTTTGTTTTATTGCGTCAGATTATTTCGGGTCTTAGGTCATCTTTAGGTCACAATTTTGGGGTTTGATTAGGGTCTTGGGTCGAGTCGGGTCAATTTTCCCAGGTCTACTTACTTTTAAATAAAGTTTTGTTCGATAACTTTCTCCTTTTACATAAGTTAATTAATTTAAGAATGAAAATATATATATGTCATTCTTATTCTCCTTTTAACATATCTATTTCAACATATTGTATAAGTAGATGACTTGACTTAATTGATAAGTCGACTAGTCGAGTTGTTTTTAAAGAAATAATAATTACACAATGATTTTGAATCATGTAATTATAATGGCTAACGATCATATACTACTATCATATACAAAATCTTATACTATAATGGGTAATGCTCTGTGAAAATTTCGACTTTATTTTCATGGGAATTGTGAGAGATATATTTCTAGAATAACTAGACAAAAAGTTAGGAGAAAAATGTTTTTCAAGACTTTGATTCTAAAACAAGTACCTTATAGTCGAAACATAGTCATTGCATTTGAGAAATTAAACTGACTAATATGTTATTTGCCTTCTAAATACTACTAAATTTCAAAGCACATGTATGTATAATTATAAAGTCCTTCATGCCATAAAAAATCCTGTCTTTTAACCACATAATTAGACTTCCAATTTCTTAGAAAAGTACAACCATGAAGTCCAAAACAATTATTACAATTACGTCTAATTTCAGTTAGACTTTTCTTAAACTTCTATTAACATCTCAAAATTCTGCATCCTCTGTTGAAGCAAGTAGTAGGTGAACTAGAAGAAGAAAATTACTAAAAAAAGTAATATTGGGATAGATTTAACGTCAAATATAATTAGGTTTTTGTGCAAGAAAGAAAATTCTTCATTCTAACAGAAAATGTGCAAAATTAACAATCATTTGTTAGAAAGGAATTTTTTAGCCTCATCAATGCTTTTTGAGCTAAACAGTCGTACGTTGACGTCTCTCACAAAGGTTGAAAATGCTGAACTATGTCTTTGACTTGTGTACTTAATCATTTTATGTCTTTGACTTTCCTACCTTTTATTTTTTAGTTTTTTGAGGGGGTTTGACTTCCGTACTTTATTTTGTAATCTAATGGCTTTGACTTTTGTCTTTTTGAGCTGGAAGCCAATTAGGAAAATAAAATACAGCTCAAATAGCCAAATATGGCAAAGTCAAAACACATTGTGTAAATGTGTGGTGTGCTAGTAAATTAGAGCGCTTTTCATAATACTCTTAAAATTCCCTTCCACTTCCGTTTTTTTTTTGACGCCCAAGAAATGTGATATCCACACATTTTTTTAAGGAAAAAAAATTTATGATAGCAAATTGTTATACTTTTTTCTGTCCTGATATAAACTTTTTCAAAAAGCTCACATATAAAAGAAAGAAGTATTTCACTTAATTCAGAATGGAACAAGTATGAATGATTTTATCTGGAATTAGTTGTCACATGTTTGCATTTATATTGTAAAAAAAAAGGTTTTGCTATACATATGCATAAGAAACAACAAATTCTCATCATTAATTCTTTTTTTTTTGTTCCAATGGAATCTAGTATAATAAGTTAATTACTGATTTAAGTTATTTAATGCAGAATTTTTAATGGGATGAGTTGTCACCAAGTTGCATTAACTTGGTAAAATATTTTTTTTCTTTTAAATAACACTAGCATTTTGTTTTTTTTTTTTGACGAAAAAGTAAAAGATTTTATTCATTCTCTGCTAAGCAGTCTGAAATAACATCCACATTAACTTCATGTGGCACCTTCTCTATCCAGATCTTCGTCTCATCAAACTTTTTGCTTACATGGGCTAGTTTGTGTGCTACACTATTTCCACTTCTCCTAACAAATGAAAAAGAGATAGAAATACACTACCTTGCTAAATGAAGAATGTCAGCTACTATATTACCCAAGCTTGTCTTCTCTTTAAAGCCCTTTTTCAAATGCTCCTGGCGGTCATGCTATGTTGCTTTTTACACTTGATAGTAATTTTCTGGGAAGATGTGTTGTGATTTAGAAACTAAGTGTTAACTAGATTGTGCAATAATCAACAATAATCAAGAAGAATTGAGAAATTGAAACAACAACCAAGTAATGCAAAGAGGAATGAAAACAAGAAAGAACACACCAAGATTAACGTGGGAAACCCGAGCTCCGGGAGAAAAACCCACAAACTTGCACTATGGAATTAATGGAGAATCAATGGTGAACATACAATCTCTCACAAACTCACTCTCTCTCCTTAAACCCTAGAAAAGATGAGGCTCCAAGTTTGAACTTTGAGATATGTGTGCTACACTCTAAAACCAGAAAATAGGGTATTTATACTCATAGGACTAAACGCAATCCAAGGGTCACGATTAAATCTTAAATCGCGAAAAAAACACGAGCAGACTGGATTGCCCGGGCGGGCCCGAAGAATCGCCCGCCCAGGCCCATCTGCCCGCCCGGGCCCGAGACCAGCCAGCCCGGGCCCACACGCCCGCCCGGGCCGCAAGGGAGCCCGCCGGTGCGAGGGTATGAGCTCACTTTCGCCTTCGAGGCGAACCGCCGCAACGATATCAGACCGCCCGGGCTCATGACCAGCCCGCCCGGGCCCAGTGGCCCGCCCGGGGCCTTGCTTGCTCGCCCGGGGAAGCTCTTCGCTTTCCTTCCCTCTGCCTTGCCAGTTCAGCCCGCCCGCCCGGCCCATGAACAGCCCGCCCGGGCCCGGCTCAACCTTGGCTTATCTTCTTCGAGCTTTGGCCTCCTTGCTTCAAGCATCTCCACCAAACCCAACAATCTCCCACTTTGGAGATCGGTTTAGCAAGAGGACATCCTACCATAAATACCCGATGACCATCACCATCACCTCTCCATACATTAGCCATAGCCAAACCCGCTTCCCCTTCACCAAAGGAAACGACATCGAGGTTTCAACCAACCCCGATCCAAGATCTCTCCCAACCCATCACGGTCATGCTCCCACCTAGATGCAATCCCGAGCATCACCACCATGCTCCCACCTAGTTTAAGCATCCCCATGACAACACATCTCCTCTACACCAAGGAAATGACATTGAAGTTTGCACCAACTCCAATACAAAGAAATCAAAGTCAACACCGACTTTGATTCTCAACAACAACACCTCCAAATCATTGTAACATCGCTACACAAACCTACACACCCTCCTAACCCCGGAGGTCAGTTCATCTAAGAGACACAACAACCAAATGAAGACCCTTTCCTTTACAACCAAGGAAGATCAACCACTTTCTCTCCAACCAAGGAAGACCATTGAGGTCTAATCCAACCCCAACAAGTAATCATCACCTAAGCCAAAGAAGCTTCTCATTGTTCTAAGAGCAAACTCACATTGCTCCCACCCGAACAAAACACCCTTTGCTCCACTTAGGATTTCCGGTACAACATGCTTGTGTGCCGCCCTTCACCTTGTGCGTTTACCGGTCAATTTGCCACCGGGATACCGCTTCACCACGATTCTCATCCCTTGGCCCACTATCGATAGGTTTCCGACCGAACGACACCTTACATGAAGTTCCCACCCCAATTCCGGGCCCCTTTCTTGTGCTCCCCATGGTGTAAAGAGTTCCACATCTTGTCCCCCGAGCTATGACCATAGCTCCCTTGACAAGCTTCCAAGAACCACCATCAAACACAACCTTGTGACCCGATGTAGCAAGTTGGGTCATCGATATCAAGCTTTTCTTCAACCTTGGGATGAACTTGACATCCTTCAACTCCAACGAGCCACCGTGAGTGAGTTTCAAACTCACATCACCTCGCCCCATGACTTGCACTACCTTGCCATCCGCAAGATAGACTTCTCCAAGCTTTCCGGATTTGAAGTTCCGAAACAACTCCTTGCATGGTGAGGAATGGTGAGAAGAACCCGAATCCAAGACCCATGATCCCGAGCACCCAACCAACTCTTCCGGTTCTTCCATGCTTACCATCAAAACATCGGAATCGTACTCCGAAATCAAGTTAGTTGATGCATCATCTTCTTCATCACTATCTTGAACCTTCTTCTTCCCTTTCCCATTCACTCTCTTTGGATAATCTCTCTTCAAATGCCCTTCATCACCACAACCCCAACACACCACATGAGCTCCCCCATTCGGTTTACCATGCCCCCTTGACTTCGATCTTCCATGACTTGCATTTCCCCTTTGTTGATTCCTTCTCCCCCTACTTTCACTACTATATGCACCACCCAATGATTCACCGGACTCTCTCCTTCGAATGCTCTCACTCAAAATCAAGTCCCTCACATCATCATATTTCAACTTCTCTTTGCCGGAGGAGTTGCTAATGGCGGTCACCATAGTTTCCCATGACAAGGGTAAAGAAGACAACAAAATCAATGCCTTCACTTCATCCTCAAATTTGATATACACCGAAGAAAATTGACCCAAAACCGAATTGATCTCATTAATGTGTTCGGCGGCCGAACTACCATCAACCATCTCCATGTCAAACAAACGACGCATCAAGTATACTTTGTTGATATCCGATGGTTTCTCATACATACTTGACAAAGTTTCCATCAAACCCGCCATTATTTTCGCATCCTTGACATTGAAAGCCACACTCCGGGCTAATGTCAATCTCACAACTCCAAGTGCTTTTCTATCAAGAACTTTCCATTCATCCTCAAGCATACCACTTGGTCTCTTTCCCTCAAGAGGCAAGTAAAGATTCTTTTGATACAAAAGATCCTCCATTTGCATTTTCCAAAATCCGAAATCTTTACCATCAAACCTCTCAATCCTCAATTTCCCTTCTTCCATTGTTAAGTTTACCCAAAAATTCAAAATATGATTTTTCTACACCAAAAAATCCAAACTTTGATTTTTCAACCACAAATCCTAGTTTACCAACACAACACTAAATCACTTTCCCCCAAGTTAAAACCTTAGCTCTTGATACACTACTACATAATTGACCTTAAGTAACACATTTAGGTAGCACTTTTCAAGTTGTAGATTTTCTATATATATAAGTAACACTTTTGTAACACTTTGTCCATTTGTAACATTAAGGTAACACTTTTATAATATGTAACATTTTATAGTAACACTTCTGAAATTGTAACACTATAAACTTTGTAATAGGTAACACTTCTGAAATAGTAACACTAGGATTTTTAAAATAGGTAACACTTCTAAAATACTAACACTAAAAACTGTAAAATAGGTAAGACTTTAAAATTTTCCTTTAATTAATTAGCTTTTAAACATTTCTTGTAGTTAATAAAAGTTAGAAAAAATAATACTACACCAAACATCATTAACCATTGGCGGTTTGGCGCAATTCTTTGCCCCAACGAAATTCGAAAAATTAGAGGACAAAATTGAAAGGAACCGCCCCAATTCCCTTGCCTTTCCTTCCCTTCCCTTTCCAATTTCAATTTCTCCAATTCCATTAACGCTCTAGAAGCTACAAGACACCGACCGCCCTCCCTTTCCAATTTCAACCACCCCGGCTCTCTGTAGGTCGACTAATCTAGGGTTCGATATTGAGATTGGCGCACAGGAGCAGAGAAACTAGGGTCTGAATTCTCCGCCACGAATTGTGTCCTCGGAAGCCACCGGCTAATCTTCCCGAGGCTGCTGAGTTCTCCAGCGGATCTTCACGCTGCTTGGTAGTCTCCTACATATTGTATGTCTTCTTCTTTGCTAATTTCTTTTTTTTCGTTGCAAACTTGAATGTGACACCATAATTTAGTGCTTTGCAGTTGTATATCTATTCCTTGAGCTTCACTTTAGATGAAATTAATTAGTAAAAATGGCGGCTTTTTAAGGTTTTCTTTCTCTGGCCTTTTTCCTTATCTACTTTGCAAAACAAAGCAGCTGGTTTGATTAAAGATTAAGCGTTTAAGAAACATTTTTCTTGAACATTTTTGGAAGATATGTATGTTGATAATATTGACACAATATTTTGCGTGTTCATGTTTATTACGCTTTGTTCATTGATTAAAAAATGCAAATATATTAATCAAACATAACGAGAAATTTATCAACTAATCTTTAGTGTGTTGTTTTTGGAAATTGACATCAATCTTAATTCTCAAGTATCTTTCTGTTTAATGTTCATAATTGTGAATTCTTTGGAGCTGCACCTTAGTTCTATTATTAATAATTGACTACATTTCTCTTATGCGTTGGTAATGGAAGTAATTTACGAAGTCCAAGTCTTGTTAATCTTAATTTGTTTTATCAGATGTAATGGAAGCAAATGATCTCCGAATCGTGAGGCTATTAGGAACTCTGTATAATTTATAAATTGAGTTTTGTTAATTTTAACGTTCATAAGATAAAACGGAAGCAAAGTATTTCCGAATCTTGAGGCTATCAGGAACTGGTTACAAAGCTCGATGGCGAGACGGTCGCTTATTGTGCCTAAAAGCTGGGTTCTGACCATGAAGTTGAATTGCCGGTTCAGTCTGCGTTCGTGTCTTACGCTTTAAAAGCGACATGATTTATTGTGTTGGGATTGATAAAGAGCGAAAGCATCGGTTTAGTCTTTGCGAGTTCGGAGTGTCAAACCCTCTTATTCATACAAAGAGAAAGGTATGTGTTACAAAGATGAAGTCATAAAGTTGAAACCTGGGAAGAAGGATAAATTAAAGTAAAAGAGGTTTATTTTTGTGCTAGCAAAATATGTGTCTACACATTGCTGACTAGAGTTTATAAGTTGTGTTTGTAGTTTGGTTCTGCTAAAGTAAAGATTGCTTTATGATCTACAAGCAATTTTTAGGCAATGATTCTTGTTGGATCTTCTTGAGATGAAATTGAATAATGTTCAACTTTGAATTATTCATGTTGTAGAAGTTTTGTGCTAATCTCGGAACTTTTTCCTTCCGAGACAAGAGCAAGTAAGGAAGAATCTTATTCTTGGTCCAAATTTAGCTTGTGTTTTTGGTAGTTGCATGCTCTTGGGTTGCGCTTTATGGGTTCGAAGATTGCATTATTAACTTATTCTCGGCTTGTTGACATGAATCCCTACTTTAACCACTTTAGCACATAGCATTGTGGTTTAAACTCTTTTATTTCTTATCAGAAATTTATGAAACAACCTATTTGCAGATGTTCGTTTTGCTTTTGATATGGGGTTTTTTCATCATTTATTAGTTGGAAGGGTGGGGAGGTCAAGAGGAGAATCCAATCTTCATAATGACTTATTCTGAGATGGGAGTAACTCTTTTGTTTCTCAATTTATGGGTGACAAACTCTTGCTCCCTACGAGGGGTAATTCTTTTTCTTTTGGTTACTTAGGGTACTTTCTTATTTGTTTCAGTAAGCTAGTATGAGAAAAAGACAAAGCCTCTTGTAAGACTTGTTCTTTTAATTTTCACTACTGTCGCTACAGCAGGTTTGAAGACTATTTTAGGTGGTGTTTGGGGCAGCAAAGGGTGGCGTTTTGAGCTGCAACTTGTGGCTGAAATGTGGGTGATTTGGAGTGTTGCAAAGGAGGGTTAAGGAGGGCTATAATGGCAGCAAAAACTGCAGTTTTGGGATCTATGTTTGCTGCCGCTGTTGTGTGTTTTACTTGCTGTAATTTAGCTGTAATTGATGATATTTTTGGGCGTGACATTGGGACTGTTTTGTTGCTTCAATGGCCGCTTCGTTGCTGCAGTTTGAAAGGTTATTATGGTGATATTGAGGCTGTTTTGAGGAGGTGAAATGGTGATGATAGATGTTGTTTTGATTATGAAACTTAAATGTCCGATATATAATTTTATAATTTTTGAAACTTTTTTCGAACTTTTTAAGAAAGCAAAGTATATTGGAAACTTTTTTAAAAATGTCTTGTGTATAATGCTTGAAGCAGACTAAACTTTTTTGGATTTTTCTGTGTTTTTACGTCTCTTTCCCCTCCCCTCTCTAGCTCTCTCTGGTTGGCTTTCATGTGGTACTTAAAAGAATTCCCAGCGTCATATGACTTTGACTGTTGTTCAAATGTTGCCACTTCTCTCTATATGTATTTTTGATATTTTTCTTTGTTCCATTATTCCTTGTTTCTGAATTCCTAACATGTTTAATTTCTTTGCTTATTAATAGAATATATTGTTGTTGAGGATCTCACCTTAAATGTTTCTTGTAGGATTAATAGAATCAAGATGATGAATTGAAGTAGCATGTATATCAAGAGTTCAAGACCGATAGGAAAATGTATACATTGGGCGAGATGACGGAAGATGGAGAAGAGATACATGACTATTATATTTAGTTTCGGATTATCATATGTATTTGATGCTTGATGGATCATTTGATTTTATATTAAACATAATATCTTTTGGTTTATGTTTGAAAATAGAACCAATATGTGTACATAACTATATTATCATAATAATATAATTGTCATTCATATATCAAATTTCTTCATGTTTGATTATTACTTTTATTTCAATATTCATTCCTAATAAAGAAAAGTGTTACTTATAACTCACAAGGTGCTACATGAGATGGGAAAAAGTGTTACCTAATAATGCACAAAGTGCTAAATGAAAGGGCATAAAGTGATACATGATGTTGAATAAAGTGTTACTATAGGTTAATAGTAACATTATAAGATGTTACTAATTCTTAAAAAAGTGTTACTTAAGCAATTATGAGTAACACTTTAAAAGTGTAACAATAGGTATTGAAAGTGTTACATAAGTAGATTTTAGGTAATATTTGTAGAAATGTTACCCTAAGCTTTCAAAAGTGTTACCTAATAGCATAGGTAACACGAGCAGATGTAACACCCACTTAAGTGTTACCTATTAGCTATTGTAACACTTTAGACACTTTAAGCAACACTTTTTGGGTGTTACTTATAGTCAATTATGTAGTAGTGATACCAATTGTTGTGATTTAGAAACTAAGTGTTAACTAGATTGTGCAATAATCAACAATAATCAAGAAGAATTGAGAAATTGAAACAACAACCAAGTAATGCAAAGAGGAATGAAAACAAGAAAGAACACACCAAGATTAACGTGGGAAACCCGAGCTCCGGGAGAAAAACCCACAAACTTGCACTATGGAATCAATGGAGAATCAATGGTGAACATACAATCTCTCAACTAATCACTCTCTCTCCTTAAACCCTAGAAAAGATGAGGCTCCAAGTTTGAACTTTGAGATATGTGTGCTACACTCTAAAACCAGAAAATAGGGTATTTATACTCATAGGACTAAACGCAATCCAAGGGTCACGATTAAATCTTAAATCGCGAAAAAAACACGAGCAGACTGGATTACCCGGGCGGGCCCGAAGAATCGCCCGCCCAGGCCCATCTGCCCGCCCGGGCCCGAGACCAGCCCGTCCAGGCCCACACGCCCGTCCGGGTCGCAAGGGAGCCCGCCGGTGCGGGGTATGAGCTCACTTTTCGCCTTCGAGGCGAAGCTAACCGCTGCATATCGCCGCCCGCCCGGCTCATGACCAGCCCGCCCGGGCCCAAGTGGCCCGCCCGGGGCCTTGCTTGCTCGCCGGGGAAGCTCGCCGCTTCCTTCTGCCTTGCCCAGTTCATTGCCCGCCCGGCCCATGAACAACCCGCCCGGGCCCAGCTCAACCTTGGCTTATCTTCTTCGAGCTTTGGCCTCCTTGCTTCAAGCATCTCCACCAAACCCAACAAGATGAATGGGGAAGGGTGGAAGAAGAGGAGAAGATCTCGTAGGCGGCGCAACATGGTAGGGAAGGTGGTGGGCGGTGGTGCGCTTTTTGAGGGTGGAAGAAGAGGAGAAGATTTGTGCGCGCTTTGAGGGTGGAGGTGAGTTTTACAGGGGTGGGAATGGGTGGTTGGTGGTTGCTTTGAAGTTGAGGGGTGGTGGTTGGGTGGTTTTGGGTTTGATTTTTGGGTTTCGGTTTGGGGTGGTGGTGGACAGTGGAGTGGTTGTGGTGGTGTGAAGTAAGTGTGGATGGTGGTGGTGGTGGTGGTGGTGGTGTTGGAAAGAGGAGATAGAAATGGTGGTGGTGTTGGAAAGAGGGAGAGAAGGAGGTGGGTGGTGTTGGAGAGAGGAGAGAGAAAGAGGTCGGTGTTGGTGGTGGGAGCCGGAGAGAGGTGAGAGAAAGTGGTGGTGAATAAAAGTGAGGAGAGAGAAATAGAAATAGAGGTTGATGGTGGTCTAGGGGTCAAAAGTATTAATGGCATTATTTGGTGAGTTTACTTATTTAATAGTAGTAGATTCTTTCTCTTCTAGTAAATATAAGAGAATATAGGCTGTCATTAATGTTTATATTTAGCCCTAAGGGGTACATATAGCATTTGCCAAAAAAAAAACTAGCCGCATATCTTTCTCTTGAAAATCCTAGTTTTTCTTTAGCCTGTTGGGGGTTGTCACCATCCTTTTTTATGGCGATAAGCCTCAATTTCATTGATGGTTCGTGATACAAATTGACAATTCATTGATGGTTCGTGATACAAATTGATAATTAGTAATGGATGTTCGTAAGCGATCTACACAATCCAATAAAGAGATTTCTTCTAAAAACTTTATCAGAATGATTGACGCTCTCATATGTAGAAGACTGCATAATTCAACGAACCAATAGGGGTTATGCTCTATTGTCAGATCTGGTTCATTATTATCATAGTTATATCATACAATAACTTTATTTGATCAGGTTAGGCTGTGTGGCGTTTTCTATAATATATATTATGTTGTATGGCTTTCAGTTAAGGAAATTTATCTTTCCCCTCAATACTCCCCCGGTTTCTTTTTAGTCTACAGACTTTCCTTTTTAATCTACACAATGTTATTTTTTCTATTCTTGAAAACATGTCCCATCTACTTTCTCTTTTTTCCATCCTTGTCATCCACTTTTTAATATTTTAACCAACTTTTTAGTTTTTTTCTCTCACTATTTTATATGCCTACTTACTTTTGTGCAGTTCTCTATGCACATCTTTGACCATTAATATCTCTATATAAGTACTAGTACAAATTATGAAAAGTTGTTATTCTTAAAGTACACATCATGATAAATCTAACAAGATCATACATGACTATATTTTATAGGAAAATTCCCAATGGTAGGCTGCTATTCTTGAGAACACCCAATGGTAGATTCAACTTTTTTTTTTCTTCCCATTGCTAGGCCTCGGTTTTCCTAATTTAACTTGAAAATAGTGAAGTATTGTACTCCATCATAGTGGTATCATAAAATAAATTTTAAAACTTGATAAGATAGTATTATTTGAAAAAATAGAAATTATCCTTGGCAAAGTAGGCCTTTTTCTTTTTACTTAATTTCAATTCATTTTAATTAAATCCAGTTCAGTTCAATTTAGAATCTGTAATAACAATAATACCTCCATCCCATATTAATCGACACGCATCCTATTTCCATTTGTTCATCATTAATGGATACAGTTTCTGAAATGGCATACTCCAACCAATTTAATGAAGAAACATCACCCTCACTCTTACTTTAAAAAGTTGCGGCTCTACAATCTACTATGTTATACTTTTGTTTGTTCTCTCCTCCAATATATTTTGTCTGCTCTATCCTCCAATATGTTCGAGAGAAGTCGTATGTTGTTTTAGGTTGGAATCTTATCTTGTGTTTAGCCAGACTTTTCTTCAATGCGAACCTATGTAAGTCTCATTGATAATTTATTTAGATTCCGTAAAAAAGCAAGCGATCCTTGATAGAATCTCAATGAACTTATGTTTAGCCAAACTTTTCTTCAATGCGAACCTATGTAATTCCCATTGATAATTTATTTAGTATCCATAAAAAAGCAAAAGATCCTTGATGGAGTCTCAGTAAACTTAAGTTTAGCCAAGCGCTTCTTCAATGCGAACCTTTTAGTCCCTTTGAAAATTTATTCAGATTCCATAAAAACCAAAGATCCTTGCCCATAATCTATCCAAGAAAAGGATGACATATTCAAGGTCGAATCACATGCGAGAGACAATACTAATTGAAATCTGCACGTGAGTGGTTTCATTTTTGGAGGAAGGCGATGAGGGAGAATGATGAACATATGAGCTAGTGAGCTATTCCGCCTTTATCAAATTGGTTTTACGTTGAACCAAACCCTATTGGATTTGTATGCAATTATAATGGTCTTCTCCAAGATGATCTATATGTAGGTCCATGCTAAGGAGTTCTAAATTGCAAAAAGATAGACCCCCTTATAAAGAGAGTGTTAACGAAAAATCCACATGTAAGTTCGAACATTTTTTCTCATAAATTTATAAACTAGAACAGCATAGAAGGAGTACTATGGAATCCCCTATACATATGAAGATTTGAATTATTGTCTGTTGGGTCACATTAAAAAAGAAGGGAACCAAAAATAAAACTTGAATATTTACTTTAACTAGAAAGTAGTTTAAACCTTTACTGCTTTAGATACAATTGAATATGATTTTTCATAAAACTGGCGAAGTATATAGTATGATCTTGGAATTAATTGAACGGTGTTGGACGAGGTCATTAGACTTGGAAGCAATAACTAGAATTACCCACTTTCAACATGAAGGATTTATGTCCTCGACTTAAATGCAATTACTAATTATATTATGGATCGTATTATAGAGATAATAAATTCGTTCTATTGGGTCGTCTATACGTCTTGCTAGAGAATGCTATAGAACTTTGGGTTAGGAAATAATAAACCCAAAGCCCAATATAATGGATCCTATTAGGTCACACAAAATACTTGGATCAACAAAAGAAACCTAGAGCCCATAAGGGGCCCTAGGGTGGCCGGCCAAGAGGAAGAGAGAGGAGAATTGATTCTCCTCCTAACCTAATTATATCTATATATATTTGGTTAGGCAATAAGGAAATATAAAACAAGATATTTTTCATTATTCTTCTCTCTCATATTCTTTCCAAAAGTCACAAAAACTCCATTAAAGTAGAAGAAGAATTTCTTCCTTCCAACTAGCATTGGTGGAGTGTTGATCCGGGTTAGTGGACCAAGTAGAGGAATCGCAATTGAGGTTCTTAATCCGGGTTATTCAAGCTTTGTGGAATTCACGCTTCAAAGGTAAATTCCTAACTATTATGTGATCCTTGAATGTATATGCATGAGATCCTGTTTTAAGTGCTTATGAGTTTGATTCATGAAATTCCGCTTAGAGTATTTATATAATCCTACAGTGGTATCAATTTTAGCCTCTTGCATATAATTTTTGGTCATAATAATTATGTGTTCTTGACTAATTTTAATTGATTAAGGGGAGGAATTGAATTATGGATGTTTTGTTTAATTGGATTTATTAAATTAGATTTAATCTGCCTAATAAACGATTTTATTTTCTATAATTCGACCTATTTTTTTTTTATTATTCGAATTACTTTTATTTGGCCGAATTTTATGAAAAATAAAATCATGAATTTCGAATATTCACATCATATAATTAATCTGAATTTTCATATTTAAATTGTTTATATATGATAAATTAATTCATGTGAAAAGAGTTTTATGTGAATTAGAGGTTAATACATATGAATAATGCTAAAATTAAAATAAAATAGAGATTTTATGTTAATTTCGAATATTCACATCATATAATTAATCTGAATTTTCATATTTAAATTGGTTATGTATGAGAAATTAATTCATGTAAAAGGAGTTTTATGTGAATTTAAGGTTAATTGATATGAATAGCCCTAATATTAATTAAAATGGAGATTTAAATTAATTTGCAGAATTAGGCATAAAGGAGTTTATGTTTAATTTTATTTTGATCACTAAATTAATTTACAAGAAGTTGTGATTTAATTTATTTCCCACAAAAGAAAAAAAAAATAAAACAAAGGAGGGAAGAGGAGCAGCGCTAGCCACTGTGGGTGGCGCCCACCGCCGGTGGGGCCACCGTGGTCGCTCTCCGGGTGATCCGTGCGTGGCTGCCGGAGGCTGGAGCTGCCGCAAAGCCATCTTGGTGGTGGCAGCACGGCGTGGCTTGCTAGCCACGTTTTTCTTTGCCCGGCCAGTTTTACAAATAAATTTTTTTTTTTTTTTTGGAAAATCATTAAATCGGATTTTCGGTATATTGAGCGATTTTCGATTAAATATTTCCATAATTTTATTCTTTAATCTAATTAAAATTACTAGGAAAGTATAATTGGATAGAATCTTTAGGTAGTTATGAATTACTTAAATGTTTTATCAACTTACCATAATTAAGAATATTTGATATTTTGATTGATGGCAAGTATAATATGTGATATTATGATGTGGCTTTTATATATTTTGATATAATTGCTATGTATGACTAGTATGGCCCAAATTAAGTTAGAAAATACGATCTGCGCATCGTGATGTATTCTTGTAATTTTAAATACGATCTGCGTATCGTTAAGTATTTTTGTAATTTATTTAATTTAGTTATTATTTAAATTATTTTGATACTTATGTAATCCAAAGACGAAGTCCATCAAGAGAAGGCCCATGGATAAGGTGGATGGAGATCCATGAAGAGTCCAAGAATGAGCCATTGATGATTAGTTCTTAGGATTAGGGGCCATACTAGATCATTTTATTTTCGCATTTTATTATTCTTTAAAATGCTTATAAGTTTATTGTATGTTGGTTGATGATGCGCTAGAGTTCACTAATTCATAACAACATAATTAACTTAGGTCCCGTAAATATTAAGGTTGCTTTTCCAAATATAAAGTACTTATCAAACCCTTAATTAATAGTAATAGGTCATGCCTCCGCAGGGTATTATCATTAATTTTGGGAATATAAGGTAAAATTGCGAATTTTACAACTTAGTTTGGTTGTCCTTAACAAAATTATCAAAAGCGTTTTGAATTTTGAAGCAAGAGATAGTTAAGCATGCGATGTTTATCCATCTAAACAAGAGTTATAATTTGTTATAATTAGTAAAAGAGTTTACTTACCTTGATAATGTAACGTTAAAGATAAGGCCTCCGTCTGCTTAGTGTTGCATGTTGATAGGATCTTGTAAAACACTTATTCAAATGGGACATTAAAATTGAATAGGTGATCAACCTAGAAACCTTTGCATGTTTTAGGTTACTTTATAAACATAAAATTGAACTTTACTTTATTTGTCTGGTAGATACTATGTCTAATAACAACAACAACACCACCTCCGGTTTCACCATTCGTCCTTTTCGGAAAAGGACAGACTGAATGGTGAAAATTTCCTTAATTGGGAAAGGACCTTAAGACTTGTTTTGAGGTCTGAGGGTCGAGAGGATGTCATAGAAACCCCACTTCCTGTGATTACTGATGAGTCAACTGAAGCAGACAAACGTCGTGCTAAGCAGGCAAATGATAGGTGCATGCCGATCACTTGCTTGATGATAGCAGCCATGGAGCCGGACCTCCAAAGGAGGTTCGAAACCAAGGATGCTTATACCATCATGCAAGAGCTGCGGGCTATGTTTCAAACACAAGCCCGAGTTGAGCGGTATGAGACTAATAGGGAGATACTTGAATGTCAAATGAAGCCGGTCAAGTTGTTGGCCCCCATGTTTTCGCGATGATGGGTCTTTTCGAAAACATGGAACGACTTGGATTCCCTTATAGGGTTGAGTTAGCTACGACATTATTCTCCACTCATTACCCGACAGGTTTCAATCGGTTCGGAATGACCTACAATATGAATGAGTCTCGAAAAGACTTTGCAAGAGTTGCATGGATTGTTGGTCAACGCCGAAAGGAACATCCCTAAGGTTGAACCAAAGAAAGAGGTTTTGATGGTTCAAAAAGGGGAAAGGGTTTCAAGAAGAAATGGGCGGGAAAGAAGGACAAAGGCAAGCAAGTTGCCACTTGTTCTTTGAAAAACCTAAGCCAACCGCCAAGCCAAAGGTCGCTGCGGAAAGCAAGTGCTTCCATTGTCACAAGATAGGACCCTTGGATGAGGAACTGTCCGGTATACTTGGAAGAAAAGAAGTCTGGGGCTTCCACTTCAGGTATATATGTTATAGAAATCAATTTGACTTCTACTTCTTTATGGGTATTTGATACCTATTGTGGTTCTCACATAGTTAATGATGTGCGGGGACTAAAAAGAAGTAGGAAGGCGCAAAAGGCGAGGTAGAGCTACGCGTTGGAAATGGAGCACGAGTTCTTTGCACTTGCCATAGGAAACTATAGTCTACACTTGCCATCCGGGCTTATTTTAGAACTAAATAATTGTTATTTCGTTCCTTCAATAACTAAGAACATAATTTCGTTTCAGTTTTGGATTCGAAGGGTTTTGTTTTGAAATAAAGAACAAGTGTTGTTCCATTTCTTACAATAATATGTTCTATGCCAATGCTAAATTGATAAATGGCTTATATGTGCTTGATAAGTCGTTACAAATCTATAACATAGATAGCAAGAAACAAAAATCAAATGATTCCAACCTAACCTACATTTAGCATTGTCGAATGGGTCATATAAACCAAAAGCGTATTCACAAGTTACAAAAGGATGGTATAATTCCATCATTTGATTTTGAATCATTTGATGTATGTGAATCATGCTTAGTGGGAAAGATGACAAAATCACCATTTCTTGGAAAAGGTGAAAGGGCGGCGATCTTTTAGGACTCATACATACGGATGTGTGTGGTCCTATGAGCACAAAGGCAGGGGAGGGTTTAACTACTTCATTACATTCACCGATGATTTGAGTAGATATGGATATATATACTTAATGAAACATAAGTCGGAATCTTTTGATAAATTCAAAGAGTTCCAAAATGAAGTACATAATCAACTTGGTAAGACAATAAAAGCACTACGATCTGATCGTGGTGGTGAATATTTGAGCCAAGAATTTGATGATCATCTAAAGGGTTGTGGAATTCTTTCACAATTAACTCCACCGAGAACACCACGAGTTGAATGGTGTATCTCGAAAGGAGGAACCGAACCTTGCTAGATATGGTTCGATCGATGATGAGTCTTGGCGATCTTCCGATTTCTTTTTGGGGATACGCTCTCGAAACTGCTGCACACACACTAAATAGGAGCCCGTCAAAGGCTGTAGAAAAGACTCCATATGAGTTATGGAATGGAAAAACTCCAAACTTGTCTTTTCTTAAAATCTAGGGATGTGAGGTCTATGTAAAGCGGTTACTATCAGACAAGCTTGCACCCAAGTCAGATAAATGTCTCTTTGTGGGATACCCAAAAGAGACAAGGGGTTATTACTTCTATAACCGTCAAGAGAACAAAGTGTTTGTTGCTCGTGATGGTGTCTTTCTTGAAAAGGAATTTGTTTCTAGAAAGACAAGTGGGAGTAAAATAATTCTCGAAGAAATTCGAGATGAGCAACAAATAGACGTGGTTCACACCATGTCAGAGACGGCCCGACAAGACGAAAGTCTAGTTCACGAGATGATGTATTCAACGCATGAACCTCCTACCGTCCCAATTGAATCAAGTGAAGATCTTCAAGGAGTTGGAGAGAACACTTCTCTTGATGCTCAGACCCCGCGTAGATCTAGTAGAGAAAGGATTCCAAACAAGAGGTTGGTTGATTTCCTGTTAACTGAAAACTCTGAAATTATGATTTTGGAGAATTCAGAGCCTACTACCTACAAACAAGCTTTGACGAGCCCAGACTCTGAGAAATGGCTTGAGGCCATGAAATCCGAGTTAGACTCCATGTCTGAGAATAAAGTTTGGACCCTGGTCGACTTGCCTAATGGGGTTAATCCTATTGGATGCAAGTGGGTGTTCAAGTTGAAAACAGACAAAGATGGGAATGTCTATGTATATAAAGCAAGACTGGTTGCAAAAGGATTCGGACAAATTCATGGTATAGACTATGATGAGACCTTTTCTCCAAAGAGCAATGCTTAAATCAATTCGAGATACTTTTAGCGATTCTTGCATTTTATGATTATGAAATTTGGCGAGATGGATGTCAAACCGCATTCTTGAATGGGTTCTTGAATGAGGATGTGTACATGACACAACCTCGAGGGTTTTGAGGATCCGGAAAATCCTAAAAGGGTTTGCAAGCTTCGAGAGATCCATTTATGGATTGAAGCGAGCATCTCGGAGGCTGGAATCTTCGATTTGATGAAGCAATCAAGAAATTTGATTTCATCAAAAGCGAAGAAGAATCTTGTGTCTACAAGAAGTTTAGTGGGAGCTGACTTAGTCTTCTTGGTATTGTATGTAAATGACATACTACTCATGGGAAATGACATACCAATGCTTGAGTCGATCAAGGAATGGTTAAAAAGTTGTTTCTCTATGAAGGACACGGGAGAAGCCGAGTACATACTGGGAATCAAAATCCATAGAGATAGGTCTCGAAGGATGATTGGACTAAGTCAAGAAACTTATATTGATAAGGTTCTTACAAGGTTCAACATGAAAAACTCGAAGAGAGGTTTCGTTCCCATGTCACATGACATATCGCTTAGCAAGAGTCAGTGCCCGACTGAACCTGATGAGTTAAAGCGAATGAGTAGCATTCCTTATGCTTCGGCTATAGGATCTATCATGTATGCCATGATAAGTACTCGACCAGATGTTGCATATGCCTTGAGCATGTGTAGCAGGTTCCAAGCAAATCCAGGAGAAGCACCTTTGGATCGCAGCTAAGAGCATCCTCAAGTACTTGAGAAGAACTAAAGGCATGTTCTTAGTTTATGGGGGACAAAGTGAGTTGGTTGTTGAAGGTTACACGGATGCAAGCTTCCAAACCGACGAGAGATGATTACCGCTCTCGGTCGGGGTATGTCTTTCGTCTAAATGGAGGAGCAAAGTGAGCTGGAAGAGCTCAAAGCAAAGCACTTGTACCGGACTCTACGACGGAATCGAAATATTTAGCAGCGGTTGAAGCGACTAAAGAAGCGATTTGGATCAAGAAATTCTTGACGGAGTGGATATAGTACCTAGTGCTCGGAAGGGATTGAGTTGTTTCTGTGATAACAATGGTGCTATTGCGCAAGCAAAAGAACCGAGATCACATAACAAATCCAAACATGTAATGAGAAAGTATCACCTCATTAGGGAGATTGTTGACGGGGAAGGATGTCGGGATCCGCCAAAGTTCACACGGATGAGAATGTGGCCGATCCGCTCACTAAACCACTACCTCAACCCAAGCATGAGTGTCACGCTAGGGCTATAGGCTTGAAGCAAATGTTAGAGTGGCTTTAGATTGTACTAGGTTTAGAGAAACTTGTTACAATGTAAAGACATGGTTTTGCTATTTATGTTTATAAGAATAAATTTTATATTATTTAATTATTGGTTTAGTATTAAATACAATGTCCAAAATATATCTTGAATTCTATGGTTTTGTCAAATATGTGATTTGATAAATGAAACACCATAAGTGAACAGAATTCATAGAATATTAAAAGTTCCTAATCTAAGTCATTAAACTGGACATGAATGACTTGTTAAAGGGATTAGCATATAAGATTGATTGATAGCACCGTTTCATGGGCTATAGAAACATAGAGATGTTTAATCAATCATATGGATATGTATAGTTGATACATAGTCGAACTAGACACGCTTAGAAGTTTTATAACTTCAAAATTATATTAGTAGATTCCTTAAACATGAGTGGAACATTACTTAGCCCAATGATTGGTATAACTTTGATCTTTGTCAAACGTCATGCCGTAAAAGGGGACTATAAAGGCAGCATTCAGAGTTGTGCTAAAAATTGAGTGGGAGTATTGATTACCATAAGATTGAAAAGGTCCTCCTATACAAGATAGGATAGGTGTCTTGGCCCCTTGAAGAGCGAAAATTGAAAAATGCATGACCGTGCTCAAATGGATCATTCGATGATCATTTGTTTGTCAATTCGAACTCGGATTTCAAGGATTTATTTGAAAACTAGTATGGATGATATGTAAATATGATCATACTATCAAATTAAGACATTAAGAGACTTGAGGAAATTAAACATTGCACACTCGTCTCGGACAAGTGGGAGATTGAAGGATTTATGTCCTCGACTTAAATGCAATTACTAATTATATTATGGATCGTATTATAGAGATAATAAATTCGTTCTATTGGGTCGTCTATACGTCTTGCTAGAGAATGCTATAGAACTTTGGGTTAGGAAATAATAAACCCAAAGCCCAATATAATGGATCCTATTAGGTCACACAAAATACTTGGATCAACAAAAGAAACCTAGAGCCCATAAGGGGCCCTAGGGTGGCCGGCCAAGAGGAAGAGAGAGGAGAATTGATTCTCCTCCTAACCTAATTATATCTATATATATTTGGTTAGGCAATAAGGAAATATAAAACAAGATATTTTTCATTATTCTTCTCTCTCATATTCTTTCCAAAAGTCACAAAAACTCCATTAAAGTAGAAGAAGAATTTCTTCCTTCCAACTAGCATTGGTGGAGTGTTGATCCGGGTTAGTGGACCAAGTAGAGGAATCGCAATTGAGGTTCTTAATCCGGGTTATTCAAGCTTTGTGGAATTCACACTTCAAAGGTAAATTCCTAACTATTATGTGATCCTTGAATGTATATGCATGAGATCCTGTTTTAAGTGCTTATGAATTTGATTCATGAAATTCCGCTTAGAGTACTTATATAATCCTACACAACAAACTAGAAAGTATGTGATTCATCGGGTTAAACTTACATGTACACAAAATGGGGTGAAACTTACTTGAGCGGATCCAAAATTCCAAACCAAAATTTTTCTTATTTTCTTGAACTTCTTCTCATGTTTAGTTTAAGTATTTACTCATTAAGTATCTACCAAAAATTATTCATTTATAATGTAAAATTAAGGATAAAAATTAAACGAGAGGCAAAATTAGGTGGGATGAATGACCCACATGATATGATATATGAGAAGAGTGTATGTGGTAGTGGGAAGAGGGGGGATCTATTAGCTAGTGACGAGTCCATGCCACATGTATTTGGCGACAAAAAATGTTCATTTAAGATAATTCGATATTTATTGTGGATTATTTATAGAAGATTAAATGAAAAATATTTTAAGACTAGAGTGAGTGAATAGTTACTTGTTTAATTATGATGCAAAACCATTTGCAACTTAGGATTACATTCAAGTGGTGGTCAATTTTGCAAGATGAAACCAAATTCTAAAAATTGTAACATATTTTGCAATCTACATTGACTTTTGTTGTATATTGTTAATTGTATACATCTATCTTTATTTAGGGCCGGGGCAACAGTCTATCTTTTGACAGTTTGACCAAAAAACTTTATCAAATTCATACACTTAGGCCAATTGGCATAATACATAGAGAAGTAGGATGGATGATATCCTAAGGGACAAGGATAGCTATTAGCTAATATAGGTATACAGGATTGTAAGATACAAAATCAGATTTTGTCACACTATATCAGCTTCATATGCTAACCTAATTGCTAAAGAAGACCAATTTGATTCGTACAGATAAGAATAGCTGGAAAGGAATTGGCACCAAAAATTTGATCTATACCTTAAATATTATTATTTGTCCACATTCTTAACAGTTTACCGGACAAATTAAAAATTCACTTTGACTAAACCACTCAATTAATTCCAAAAAAAAAAACACTAAGATTAATTCCTGAAAAATAATTGAATATTCTCCACTAAACTATGAGAGTTAGCCTGATTCAAATTAATTAAGGTACAAAAAGCTACATTCTAGAAGTTTTATAGCATACACATTCTAGAAATTAAGAAGAGACAAATTTTTCCTTTGACTTAATGCAATTTGCAAGTTTCTAATATAAAAAAAACAAGCGGCAAACAAAATGCTCAATTAGCCAAATCATTTACTTAATCTAAGCATTCTTTTGATAACAAATAAGGTTGATGGGCAAGCACATGAGTGGTCAAATAAGTTTTTTAGTCTTATTTGATCTTCGTAGGCTTAGGGTCTTTTTTTATAGAGTCGGAACGCAACTCTCAAAGCCACTAGTATTTAAGAATGTTTGGAGACAAAGCTTATCCAAAAATCAAACTGATAATGATAGAAATGGTTATTAATGTCCCTATTTTCCTATTCAAACGTTTCCATCTCTTAATTAACACAAGATATAAACATGCATTTTCTAACGAGAGGAGTTTTTTTAAGGGGATCTTAATTCGTAGGGTTATGAACAATAAACTTGTTATTTGATCATCTAATGTGGAATGTAAATATATATTTGGATTTTTTAACTGGAATAATACAAACTTTGACCCGTTCTCTTGCAATAATACAAACTTCTGATTATTTTTTAATAATACAAACTTTAGGTCAAAATTCTCCTGCAGGTCGAGTTGACATCACTTGACCGTAAAAAAAGGTAAACTTTTTAAAAAAACCCAAAAATTTTCTCTCTCCTCTCCCCCCCAACCAACTGAAACCCCCACCCCTTACCCCAACCACCACCACTTTGCCACTGCCACCACCACCCCAAAGTAACCCCACGGGCCACAACCTAAAACCACCCTGCCACCACCTAAAATAGCCCCACCCCGCCCAAAAGCACCAATGAAAACAACCCCTTCCCACCCGAAACCACACAAAACCCAACTCCTTCACTCGAAAACAACCACTCCACACCCTCTCTCCCTCAATCCGTCGTCGTTCGCTACTCCGATGTCCTCTCTTACGCTCTCGCGCCGATTTCGACGTTTCACGGTGGGGGTGTGGAGTGGTTTCGGGTGGGGGAGGGGATGGGGAGTGGTTTCGGGGTTTCGTAGGATGGGGAGGGGGCCGAGGGTGGGGGTGGGCGAGGGGTGGGGGGAGGAGGAAGATAGAGAAACGGTTCGGGGAGGGTGCAGAGTTGTTTCGGGGTGGGGAGGGGGGGGGGGAGGGCCGGGGGGTGGTCGTCAAAGGGGTGCGTGTGGTTTTGGGGTGGGGGAGGGGGGGGGAGGGCCGGGGGTGACCGTCGGAGGGGTGCGGTGTGGTTGGTCGTCGGAAGGTAGGGGGAGGTGGGGGCGAGGCCGGTCGTTGGAAGGCGGTGAGGGGGTGGGGGAGGGGCCGGGGGTTGGTCGTGGGAAGGCGGGGGGGGGTGGGGGGAGGGGCCCGGGGGTTGGTCGTCGGAAGGCGGGGAGGGGGGTGAGGGGCGGGGTTGGTCGTCGGAAGGCGGGGAGGGGGTGGGGGAGGGTTCGGGGGTTAGTCGTCGGAAGGCGGGGAGGGGGGGGGGGCAGGGGGCCGGGGGTGGGGTGGGGGAGTGAGAAAAAGAATGGAGGGGGGAGCACCGGAGCGAGGGAGAAAGAAAGAAAAAAAAGGAAAATTGTTTTTTTTTTCTTTTTTTGAAATTTAAATAAAATTTAAGAAATCAGCCAATAAAAAAGCGACACGTGTCCTAGAGGTGCCACGTCAGCTTAGTTACCTCCTACAACAAGTCAACAACCGGTATTGACCTACTGGAAGAATTTTGGCCTAAAGTTTGTATTATTAAAAAATAATCAGAAGTTTGTATTATTGCGAGAGAACGGGCCAAAGTTTGTATTATTGTAGTTAAAAAATCCTATATATTTTAACTTTTTTTAGGGAGCATGAGCATGGAATATGATACACTGTCTTACCTAAATAGGGACTATAATTCACTTGTTGTGGTAACAATATAATTTTGCCTACTGATCTAATTCCATACACATTAAAAGTATTACTTGCTCAGTTCTGAAATAAATGAAACGCTTCTCTTTTTTATATGAGAACTTTTTGAGAAAAATGTTTCATTTATTTCAGAACAGAGGAAGTAGAAGATTCAACACTGAATAGATTATTTAATTCCTCATAAAACTAGCACAAAAGCCAAAAGGCAAGACTTTTTTGTTCATGAGTATACAAATTGGGGGTGTTCTTTTCAACTTATTTTTGCAAAGCTTATCAGAACGATCTGAACTGATTTAAACTTATATGAATTTAACTGAACTTATCTGAATTTTTAATCCTTATTAGACCTTATCTGACCGCATTTTGTAACTCTGTCATACTTTTTTTTGTTGAACATAACTTATTCGAACTTATTTAAACTTATTAGACCATATTGGTCCTTATTAGACCTTATATGAACTTATCTGACCTTATCTTTAACTAATCTGAACTATCTGAACTTATTAGAACTTATATGAATAGGGCTGATGTAGTTGGATTGTAATAAGACTTGCTAGCCTTGTTTGGTCCTTAGATAGTCCTTCCTAAAGGGTTTGCTATTTGAGCCATAACTTTAGATTGTAAAAAGGTACCACTATGTTTTAGCGCTTTTTTCTTCCAAGTTTTACCCTTGAACTTCTTATTTTTTCTATTTGGTATCCCTCCATTTAGTCAACGCTATTTCTTCCTTATATTTTTTCTTAAGTCCAATTCTTTATACTTATGTTAGGGGGGAAATTTTCCCACAAAACTTTAGCATACTTCTCCAATTTGTTCAATCCTTTAAAACTGAATAATTTCTCTCACCTCCAATAGATTATGGGGGTGTTTGGTTGAGAGAGTTTTGGGGGGTAAAAAGAGAGATTTGAGATGAATAGAGAGGTTTGACTAGTTCAAACCAATAATAGGAGTATTTGGTTGAGAGAGGATTGAAAGAGAGGTTTGAATACAAAAGGCTAATTTTGAAAAAGCTACTGGTACAAGCTCTTTGGAAGAGAGGTTTGTGAATTTAGTTGTGTAGTGACTAATATATCCTAAAGTGTGTCAAATTTACTACCTTTCACAAAAAAAAAACCTTACCAATGAAATATTCTGGTATCCTTATTGGTCATATCACCTAATAAAGTACCAATTAGCTAACAACCATCTACCAAACACTTTCACACCAACAACTAATACAAACAACTGATCAAACCAGCTAATACAATCAGCTAATGCAAACAGCTAACCTCTAATTGCCAAACAGGGCTTATAACGTTTCTAGGCAAAATATCGCTTATATTCTTTCATATATGCCAATCTAATATATTTCACCAGAAATATCCAAACAATCAGTAAAAGCAAGGGGAAACAACCGATAAGTAGTAACATTGATTTACTTTTCTTTGATGTAAATTAGATATATTAATTTCTTTGATATAAAAACATGCAAATATTGTTTTTTAACTTACCATATTTTTTTTTGGCAATTATCAACTATATTCTTCAATATTATGCTAAATGAAAATGACATAATTATCATTTATATTTAAATAATACTAGAATTATATCAAATGACATTTGGTAAATGAAGTACTTCCTCCGTTTCAAAATAGATGACATGGTTTGACTTTTGCACTATTCACAAACCCTCCTTTGACTATGTTTTGTGATTTTTACGTTAGGAAAAATATAGTCATGTGGGATTTTGTTAGATTCATCTCGATATATACTTTCACAATATTAATATTTTATAATTTTTACATATAGGGAATTAGAGATATTAACCATTAAACTTATGCATTGGCAAGCGTGTCCGGAGAAGTGTGTCAAGTATTTTGAAACAGAAGTGTGTCAAGTATTTTGAAACAGAGGAAGTATAATTATTGGAAAAAAAATTCCTGAGGTACACCCTGTGGTTTTACGTAATTCTCAAATTACCCCTCACATATGGGGATTTTCTCAGATACCCCTGAACTTTGACTTTGTGCTTAAAATACCCTTATTGTTAACGGAACCCTAACGCCGTTAGTTTTTTTCTCTCTTTCAGCTCAAATTTCTCTCTCTCCTCCCACCATCCTCCATAATGACTATCTAAAGCACCAAGATTTCTCTCTCCTCCCACCTCCATGCCTTTCTCTCTCCTCCCAAAGCTTTCACAAAACAATAACTAAAAACTCCATTGTACCTTTTCTTTTCTACTTCTCTCTCACTTTCTCGCCTCTCAAGTGTCGAATCTAGTACTATTTTACAACAATTTTTTATCTAGGTTTTTTTTGACCAAGTACATTTCACAAAAGATTGTTAATCACCCATAAATTTATTGCTGAAAAAAGAGCTGTTTTGTGGATTGGGAATGCTAAATCTACTCTAATCTTCATCTGGGTATCTCACATTTTTGTGGGATTTCACGAACTTTGTGCAGATTTTATGGTTTTAGCCCCCGAATTTGAGAAGGATAATTTGTAATTTTTGATGTTTAGATGGTAATGGTGGCTGCCATTTCCATAGTTTTGCAAGACCCGTCAAAAGGTTCATCTCAACAAGCAAGTGGAGCTCGTAGTAGGCCGACATTGTTGCCATCGGAGAGAGAAAATGGAGTTCATTATGTTGCCCTTCTGGAGTGAAAAAATAGGAGAACGAAGAGGAGAGAGAAATAAGAGATAAAAAATAAAGTTGAAGATTGGGAGGAGAGAGAAAGGCATGGAGGTGGGAAGAGTGAGAAATCTTGGAGCTTTAGATAGTTTGAATGGAGGATGATGGGAGGAGAGAGGGAGAAAATTGAGGAGAAAGAGAGAAAAAACTAACGCCGTTAGGGTTCCGTTAGCATTAAGGGTATTTTGAGCACAAAGTCAAAGTCAAAGTCCAGGGGATATCTGAGGAATTCCCCAAATGTGAGGGGCAATTTGAGAATTACGTCAAACCTCAGTGGTGCCTAAGGAAATTTTCCTTATTTATTTTCGAACCATATAAACTTTTTAGAAGAAATCAATTATCTAAACTATTTATTGCCATACTAATATTTTTTTTCCATTTATATCTATGCAATTACTAAAATTTAGGCGACATGATATAAAGTATTAACCGTGCAGAAATGCTATTTTAACTTCTAAATCTGATTCCTTATATATCTACCAATTAAATTTAGTTAATGTTATATATTTTGCAAATCACCAAAATTCAGGAGAGCAACTAGGTAAGTAGTCTAAATGATTATGTTCATTAAATTTTTAAAATTACTGTTCAATAATGGAATTAAAAAAAGTACGTTATCTTTGTTATGAATTTTAACTATTAATTTGGGATATACTGTTTTTACATTATGATGAATTTTATATTTTAAGCTTGAATTTTGAACAGTAAATACACAAAATGTAGTCCCCCATAATTTTATGAATTTTATAAATATATTTATATATATTTTAGTATTAAAATAATTTATTTTTAGTATGTGGACTATTTGAAAGTCAAAGGAATTATTTAATGATATTAAGTAATCACATATTTTATTTAGTCATACTTAAAAATTATTTAAATAGGTTAAACATCTTTGGGTTTAGTAAAAAGGATTTTAAATTGGGTTAGAGGAACCCAACTATGCCTAAGTACTCAATCATTAAATATTATTAAAGCCTAAACACAAGTTCCTAAGCCCAAAAAAGGGTTAACTATATAAACTCCAAAACCCCCAAATTTTCCCCACTTATTTTCTCTCTCTTCCTTCTCCCTCTATTTTTTCGGCCTCCTCCTTTTTCTCTCTCTCTCTCTCTCTCTCTCCCGTTTTTTTTTCTTTCTCTCGGTTCCTCCTCTCCGTCGACGGCAGCCACGCCGGCCACCCCCGACCGCCGACTGCAGCCACACCGGCAGCTAGCCAGCCGCCCTTTGTGCCGTGTGTTCCTCCCTCCTTCCTCTCTTTGGTTATTTCTTCCTCCTCTATTTTTATTTAATGTTAAAGTGATACTTTTAAGGATTGATTTAATGTTTTCATGTTTAAAGTTATAGTTTGATGATTTAAATATAATTTCACATTATGTAAATTATATAGTAAAGTAATTAAAATTTTAGATTTATTAGTTATGTTTAAACTAGGGTTTTGAGTATCAAAGTATGGATTTTTAGGGTTTTATGGGTTGAAAAATCATAGTATGATATTATAGTTTATGAAATTGAGAACTCTTATGATTATGATTATGTTTAAACATGTTTTAAAGGGTTTTGGACAACATTATAAGTTGCTGGAATTTTTATTAGCATAGTTATGATGGATTTTTGAGGATTTTAATGACTAGTACAGTGGTACTATACTAGGAGACATTAGTAGTGAAGTTTTAATGGTTAAAAAGGATTTTTAGGCACTTTTAAAGAGGGTTTAAAGTATTTTAAAGTTGCTGGAAGTTTATTAGAGTATTGGTTTGTGGTTATGTTGATATTTGGTAGGTGGAGAATTCTCTTTAGGCGACTTTTAAGCTTGTTAAGGTGGCCTCGTATTTTGTCTACACAAGGTACGTACATACCTATGTGTTGGTTGGATTAGTATCATGTCGTAAGGATGGGATTTATGTAGTATCATCTATAGGGAACTATTTATAGTTCATATGTGATTTATATCCAAGTGAAATTGCATGTTTTATGCCATTGTGTCAAGCATGTTGATTATTGATGATTACATTACGTTTGTATGGATGATTGATGCAAGCATATGGGATTGCTAATTTTATTTTATTAATTCACATGAGGGATTAATAATTATGTTGTTATTGGATCATGAATTGGATCATGTTGTTCCCTTTGGATTATTTTATTTACTTTATGAGGACCGATGGCCTTATTTGTTATGTTGGTTATTTAACCTATGAGAGGCTGGTTGGGTGTTGACTTGGATCAACAAATAAATAATGATTATGGAATTTAATATTAGAATTATTCTTGGATTGTTAAGTTGATGATCACCTTATCTGATCCTAAGATAAAAATGGGAGTTTATGTATCCTGTTGATTATATTGTTTGTCTTACTTTTGTGAGTCATAAACAACAACAACTAAGCCTTATTCCCAAAGTGATTTGGAGTCGGCTAACATGAATCGTCAACTGAAACCGTTACCAGAGGAGATGGTAACGACAAGAGTGATAAAAAGGTTTTTTTTTTTTTTTTGAAAACAAGGTTTACACCAACAAGTTTTAATAGAGGTTTTCAACAAAAGGTTTTAATACCAACACAATTGAGAAAAACAAATAAATGTAGTAATCACACCCCTTCCTCCACATGGATACTGCCCCTCCACCCACTTCTATTCAACATCATGCTCTCCTCAATCCCAAGTAACCTCATATCACTTTCAGTTACCTTCATCCAAGTCATCTTAACAAGTAAAAAAATTATTAATCACTTAAAGTGGAAAGTGAATAGCAATAAGGTTTGGACTTGTGCACGTCTGAAGTGTTGGACTAGTATGAGTTGGAGTACATGGTGGTAGCCCATGGCTTTTCTTGGGACCGGATTTATCATCGTGTCCTATTTTATTTAAAAAGTTCCTCGATATCGTTGGCAAGGGGAGTACGGAGTCGCGCCCGTACTTCGTCTTCTAAATTGAAGACTGGTTTGGTTTGGACAACTCTTTCATTGCCTATTCAATCTAAGTTATAATTAATTTGAGTTATAGAGTCAAGTTCAGTAAAGTTGTCTACAATGTTATTATATTATTATTGTTTATCTTTGCCTTAATGTTTATTAGTATCATGTTAGGTTTTATATTTATTTATTATGTAGTACTCAGCTTTGCTGATTACGTGCTTTGTGTGTGTATGTTGATCATGGCTGTGCCTTATTGATCCTGTGATGACCCGTTTGGTGAGCAGTCTCCCGGGATCAATAGTGCATTGTCCATTTCAGGTTTGAAGATGATGCATCATGGGTTCGGGATTTTTGTGGAGAGCTTGTGTTGACTTTATTATTATTATTATTATTATTATTATTATTATTATTATTATTATTATTATTATTATTATTATTATTATTATTATTATTAGTTCACTTTTAGTTTATGGTTTGAGTTAGACTTTATCTTACTTTGACTTTGGTTTTTGGAGTTGACTTATGGTTGACTAAGTTTATTATTTTCAAAGCCGTTTATTTATTTCCGATGCAAAATTCTGAGTAAGCCGATACGTTATCACACGGGCGATAATGCTTTGATGATTCTCTAAGTTTTATATTAAGAATGTATTTTGGAAAATAGTGAATTGTCGGGGTGTTACACAAAATATGTCAAGTAACTTTGTAACTTAATTTCTCAATCTGATTCCTTAAGGAAAAATTCACAATAATAATCCCAACTATGACCACTCTTCTCATATTAATCCTAACTACATGTTATTCCAGCATAATCCAAATTATATGACTTGTCTTCCCAAATTGATCCATTACCTGTTATAACCTATTTAGCAGGTTACCTCATCCACATGGCGTAAGCTAATTCGTAAATCATTTTTAAAATTTCTTTCTCTCTTCCTTTCTCTCATTACCACCAACCCTCCCCCCTTCCACTAGCTCTCACCGTCTGAATCCACCACCACCCCCTCCTCTCCCCTCCCTTTCCTGATCCTCCCCTGCCACACCCTCAAATTATCTCACTTTCACAATTTCTAAACTCTCCCGAATCCACTTTTTGTGCCTTTGCAACATCACCTCATAATCATTCATCTTTGTACCCTCTCTCTCTAACCCAATTTGATTTGGGTCAACTGAAAAACTTCGCAATTCTCACTCTCATCAGTCATCCCTCCATTAAACACCAAATTCTCACCTTTTCTCAAGCAGCAGCATGCACAACATGAGTGCAAAGAACATCATCGCTTCTTACTATTCCAATTCAATTACATACAATCATTAATTCCCTGATCTCAATTTCATCAATTCCTCAACAAAAGCAGAGACGGTGGCGGTAGAACACCAGCAGTACGACAAGGGGAGAGAGAGTAGAGCACCCAAAGAACACCATCATCGGCGAGGACAACAACAACAACAACGACTGCAGCACACCGGTGAACAACAACAAGTCAACAACAGCAGCGCACAACCAACACGCGAGACGGGAGGAACAGGGCAAATACACCGGCAACGGAGTGGCATAGAGAAAAGAGACAAAGAGAGGGTTTGGGGATTTTTTACGTCGGGATGATTTCAGGTGGATTTTTCAGTGGAGGTGGTGTTTAGGGGTGCAAATTTCGGTGGAGGTGATGTTGAGGGGGTGAGTTTTTTTGGTTGAGGTGGTTTTATGGGGGTGGAATATTCGATGGAGGTGGCGTTTAGGGGGCGAGTTTTTCGATGGGAGTGGTTTAGGTGGTTTTAAGGGAGTGATTTTAGGGGGAGGTGGTTTCGAGCAAGGTGGTCTCGGCTAGGTGGTGGCTGGGTGAAGGAGGTGGTGGAGAGGAAAAAAGAGGAAGAAAGAGTAAGGATGAAATAAAAATAAAATAAAGATATAAAAGTGTACCTGTTTAGTAAGTCACCGGTCAACTGAGATCATTTTGAGAAGATACATCCCATACTTTAGATTATACTGGAATAACCTATAGCTGGGATTAATATGGGAAGAGTGGTCATAGTTGGGATTATTGTTGTGAATTTTTCCATTCCTTAATTGTCTACATATCAAATTCAATTAATGTTAGATATTTGGTAATAAGTAAGCTCAAAGAAAACAATTAGGTATGTAATTTATATGATTTTGTTCATTAAATTTTCAAAATTACCATAAACTATCGAAATTAAAAAAAATATTGATTATGATTTTTTAATTTTAATTGGGGATTTATTCTTCGAGGGAAAAAACTGTTTACATAACGCTAAGGCTACGTTCATTTGGACTTAACTAAATTGACTAAAATGAACTTAATTTGTTTGAACTGAATTGAACTTATATTTCATGAATTGAGTAATAATTGATAATAAAAAGTTGAATAATATTTTTATTATATATTATTAATAATGATAATATATAATATAAATAAATAATAATAGTTATTGTATTATGTTAATATTAGTAGTAATTATATTAATGATAATAATATTAATAATATGTATAACAATATTGTTAATAACATATAATAATAAAATTCTTATTCAATAGTATATCTTACGTTGAATGTGCATTTTCCGAGTTAAAGAAAAGGTAGAAGGTGATTTATAATATGCCACAAATGTCAGAAAAGTATTGAATGTCTTTATTATTTCCACTTGTACACTACATAATTTCATAAGAATGCACAAGTTTGGAATACCATTGTGCAACAAGACGTAAATGTTCAACGATGTGTTAATGTAGACATGTTTGATGATGAACGGAAGGCTTCCATGTTCTTAAGACAAAAAGTCTAAGCAAAGCTAATTTGGAGAACAGTGAAACAGGATGATGTACATGAAGATGGTGCCGAAGATAATAATGAATATCAGATTGAAGAAAATGAAGAGTGGGAGATCATATGGAAGAAGATGTATAATTAGGAAATTTGATGTTGATTTTTTTGGTGAAGAATGTAATGTATAATATTAATAATATATTTTTCTGAGCTGATTCACAAACTAATTTAAATAGATAAAATAATAATAATAATAATAATAATAATAATAATAATAATAATAATAATAATAATAATAATAATAATAATAATAATAATGAGCATGATAATGTCTAATAAGTAAAACGATAAAAATGAAAATGTCGATAATAATATTGAAGACTAATTATAACCGTAATAATAATAGTCAAAATGAGTATAATAATGTCTAGAAAGTAATGATAGCAATAAAAGGATCGATAATAATATTAAAGAACTTAGTTAAAGAATAAAAAAATAAAAATTTTAAATTGAATTTTTACAAAATTACAAACTATCAACAAAAGCAGATAAAAAAAAATCCTCTTAGGCTTTCCTTGAGAGGTTGGGGTCTAGACTCAGTTTCTAGGTTTTGGTCCCCATATGTGGGCGTTTTCTTGAGATTTTTCTTGGGAATTCCACGTAGAGAACCATGGATCTCGTCACAAATAACAATTAGCAGAAAGTCGGTGAAAAGGAAGATAGTAGTATTGTGGAAAACGATGGTGAGGAGGCGGTAGAATGGACTATTGATGACTCGACATAGGAGGAGGCGAAAACCTCCCTAATGATTGTTGGTAAACTATGGACATGTAAGATGGTTAACTGAATGGCTCTAATGGAAACCCTAAAGCGGTTATGGCAACCCAAACATGGCCTGGAGGCAAGACAAATTGATGAAATCTCTACTCTTTCCAATTCTTTCATTGGAGATACAAGAGAACGGTGTTAGAGGGGCAACCTTGGCATTTCGATAAGCATGCCTTGTGCCTTAGTGAAATTCAGGAGATGGGAAGCCTTTAGAGATGCAGTTACACTCTTTCCCAATATGGGCAAGGTTCTACAACCTTCCTTTCAAAGGGAGGGGAAATGACTGTAACGTCAAGATACTTGCGGAGAAAGTGGGGGTGTTCATCAAGATTGACAAAACGCATGAGGTGGAAATTGATAGGTCTATCAGGCTTAACGTGGTAGTTGATGTGCTTTACCCTCTGAAAGATCATGTAAAGCTCAAGATCCGAGGTGGGGAGTCCATCAAAATCCCGGTTAAATACGAGAGATTGCCCTTGTTCTGCTATATATGTGGTAGAATTCGGCATGGAGACAAGGATTATGAGGAGAACAAAGGGGATAAATTACCAGATAAAAGGTACAACAATCAACTGAGAGCTTCACCGTGGAAAGCCATAAAACTGCATGATCACAATGAAAATAGCGTGGCTAGAGACACAATGAAGAGGTTGTATTACCCAAAACCAAATGAAGCTGAAATTGAGAGGAGACAACAGCATGTGGAAGAGGTGCCTCAACAGCTAGAAGGGGGTGAATCTGGAGGGAGAAAAGAAGAATGAAGGAGGTGAAAAGGTGAAAATTGGGGAACAGGAAATGGCAAAGGCTGTAGATGTTATGACAGAGGGAAGGGTTGAGGAAAAGAAGAGGCAAACTGAAGGGATAAAAGACAGGGAAGGAGAGAGTGGAGGAGGAAATAAGTGGCTTATATAAGCCGACCGAATGACAATATCTAGGATGGGAGTGTGTTTCCACGAGGAGGGAAAAGAAGCAGTAGAGAGGAGGGAGATAATACTCATAATAATGTTGAGGCAGCAACAAATCACGCTGTTAAGAAGATGCATATGGAACAAGAGATGATGAACAGCAAGGTGAATAATCAGCCTGGTAGTGTGGCGGGCCCCACCGATAGGGCCTTCGGTGAACAATGAATAAAATCTTATGCTGGAATTGCCAAGGTTTGGGGAGTCCTCGTGCAATCAATACGTTAATAAGGGTTATCACCCTTGAAACTCCTCAAATTATTTTCCTATTTGAAACAAAATTAAAAGAGTGGGAGATGGATAATGTGAAAAAAAAGGTAAGGAACAAGAATTTAGTTGCAATGAGCTGTGGTGGGGAGGGAAGAAAAAGAAGTGGAGCGGTGGCCTTGTTGTGGAATGAGGAGTTAGATATTAGTATTCAATCTTTTTCTCTCAATCATATAGATATCCATGTTTGTAATGAGGGAGAGGGAGTGTGGAGATTCACAGGTACATATGGCTTCCCGGAAGAAACAAAAAAACATGGCACGTGTGACCTTATGGAGAGCCTTCGAACAATGAGTAGGCTTCCGTGGGTTTGCGGAGGTGACTTTAATTTAATGTTGTACTCCCATGAAAAAAAAGGGGGTAATGGTTTTAATTTGGATGAGGCAAATATGTTTAGCGATGCTGTAGAGAGATGTAATTTGGGTGACATGGGTCTTTTGGGGCAAGAGTTTACTTGGAGCAATAATCAACCGGGTGAAAACAACATCCAAGAACGTCTTGACAGGTTCTTGGTGTGCCATACGTGGAAGAATATGTTTCAGGGGTCTTTTGTTTCTCATCTCACCACGCGAAACTCTGATCACCTCCCCATTATGTTGAACATAAATACAGGCCCTACGGTACAGGAGAGAAGGAAGCCAAGAAAACTTTTCAGATTCGAAGAAATATGGCTTAGAGAGGAGGAGTGTGAGGAGTTGGTCATCAAACATTGGCAACAAGGGGCGGGTGTTATAAGAAATATTGGGACTACAGCAAAGGGTTTAATGTAATGGGGCAAGAAAACTTTTGGTAGTACAGTGAAGGAGCTAAGGGACTGTAGAAATAGGATGGCAGAGTTAATGAATGAAGAACAAACGGCGAATGTAATCACTGAGATGAGAGTCATAGATGCGAGAATGGATGAGCTAGAGGAGAGAGAAGAAATTTACTGGAGACAAAGAAGTAGGCAGTGCTGGCTAGAGGGAGCAGATAAAAACTCAAAAGTTTTTCACGTGAAAGCAGAACAACGAAGACAACGTAATAGTGTGAAAGAAATTGAAGATGAAGCAGGTAACGTTTATGAAAAGGAAGCTGATGTAGCGGAGGTTTTTGTGACTTTTTTTTGAGGATCTTTTCACCTCGGGAGGTCATATTGGTGCTGCCCCAGTGCTGAAAAAAGTAACAGCGTTCCAAATGCATCCATCAAAGGCACCGGGACCTGACGGTATGTCTGCTATGTTTTTTCAAAAATTTTAGCTAGGGAGGATGTTGTAGAGTATGTGCTGAATTTTCTAAATAACGGAAGTGAGGCAGGTGACTTAAATCATACGCATGTAGTCCTTATCCCCAAAAAGAAGATTTGTGTTTCCCCAAAAGATTACCGCCCAATTAGCTTGTGTAATATGTTGTATATAGTGATTGCTAAAACTCTTGCTAATCGTCTAAAATTAGTTCTTCAGGGGGTAATAAATGAAGCGCAGAGTGGTTTTGTCCCGGGAAGACTAATAACAGACAATATTTTGGTAGCTCACGAATGTTTTCATTATCTGTGTAAAAAGAAAAAGGGGTGAAGGGAGATATGGCACTCAAACTAGACATGAGTAAGGCCTATGATCGACTAGAGTGGGAGTTTCTACAAAACATGATGAAGAAAATGGCTTTTCTGGATCTTTTCACTGGTCTTATTATGAAGTGTGTGATGTCTCCTTCTTTTGCAATTTTGATTAATGGGCAGCCCTCTAGGTCTTTCAACCGAGTAGGGGGCTTCGTCAAAGGGACCCTCTTTCCCCTTTTCTTTTTATACTGTGTGCAGAAGGTTTGTCAGTTCTTCTAGTTGATGCAGGGAGGAAGACAAAGATCCATGGGATTAAAATTGGGAAGAAAGTAGAACATATCTCCCATCTTTTGTTTGCAGATGATAGTTTATTGTTTGCACGGCAACAGTGAAGAAGTGGAGAATGTTTTAGATATCCTTTCAATATATGAAGCTGCTTCCAGGCAAAAGCTGAATATGGAGAAATCTGAGGTCTGTTTTAGCCGAAATGTCAAACATGAAAAGAAAAATTTGCTCCTAGAGAGGTCGAATTTTAAGGCGGTTGAAGACCATGACAGGTAGCTTGGGCTCCCTACTTATATAGGAGGCTAAAAAAAGGAAGTATTTCAAACTATTCAGGATAGAGTCTGGAAGAAGTTGAAAGGTTAGAAGGAGAAATATTTATCTCAAGCTGGAAGAGAAATTCTCATTAAAGTTGTTGCGCAGGCGATCCTAATGTATAAAATGCAAGTTTTCAAGCTTCCAAAGAGCATAACTGGGGAGATAGAAAAAATGTGTAGGAGTTTCTTTTGGGGTCAAAAAAAGAGTGAAAAGAAAATCCCTTGGGTGTCGTGGGATAATTTGTGTAGGTCCAAAAAAGAAGGAGGTTTGGGGTTAAGGGATCTTGAAGCTTTCAATATGGCACTCTTGGCTAAACAAGGATGTAGAATCCTTACGGATGATACATCGATGATGACAAGAGTTTTTCGTAACAAGTATTTCCCAAATTCTTCTTTCTTGGAAGCAAAGCTGTCACCGAATGTTTTCACTTGGAAGTCTATATTACAAGCTCGTAGCATTTTGCAGAAAGGGGTGAGAAGACTTATTGGAGATGGGAACACAACAAGAGTGTGGCTTGACCCTAGGGCGCCTTGTGCCTCTGCTTCGAGTCTGCTGAGCTACGTTTAAACATTGCAAATGGTGTGTTCTATGTTAGAGACTTAATTCATGAAGGAAGTTGGAACATAGAGCTGTTATCGGGCATTTTCTCACAGTGGGAAGCTGCCCAGATCAGGAGAATATTTCTCCCTTCTTCACCCTGCCAAGACATGTAGTCGTGGAAGTGGACTAAAAATGGCTTCTTCCCGGTCAAGAGTGCGTACTATGGGGCGTTGAAGGAGAAAAGAGGTGATGTAGCTAACTCGTCAAGCGGAGAAAAATGCAGCTTGTGGAACAAGGTTTGGAATGGATGTGTTCCACCAAAGGTGAAGAACTTTGTATGGCGGGCCATAAATAATGCTCTACCAGTGGGCTGCAACTTGATGAAGAGGAAAATTGATGTTGACTAGATATGCAGAAGATGTGGGGAAACAGCGGAGAGTGTGGAGCATATGATCTTACAGTGTAGAGAATCACAACTATTGTGGTACCTGTCTCCGTTGAGGCTCAAGCCAAATCATTTGGATGGCGCTACTCTCTAGGAGTGGGTGTGGAAAAATACGCATGTCTGTAACTCTCCAGAATTGTGGGATATTTTATGGGCGCTGTGCTGGACTATTTGGTTATCTCGAAATGATTGATAATTCAACAATGTGAAGAAGGATGTAATTGGAAGGATAGAGAAAGCCCTTAGTGTAATGGAGTAATACCGAAAAGTGCAGGATGTTGTTAAGGGATCGAGCAAGAAAGTCTGTGGTGAGGTGAAATGGACTCCTCCAGCAGAAAGTTTGTTAAAATTAAATGTAGATGCAGCCTTTAAAAAAGAAAACAAGTTTGGAGTGGGCGATGTGCTTCACGATGGCGAGGAGGATGTTCTTGTGACGATGTGTGTTAGTTGGGAAGGGAGCTGTCACGGAATCATGAATACTATGGAGGCGGGTTTTAAAAATTTTGTGCTCGAAACGGATTGTATGAAGCTATCAAGCACAAGAAGAGGGAGAACTCTTTGTTTGGTATTGTTCTAAATCATATTTATGCTTTGTGTCTTAGCTGTGAAAATGTTTCTTTTAGTTTTGTAAAAAGAACAGGAAACCAGGTGGCTCACTTCCTAGCTAGAAATAGCTTGGATTGTCAGGAGCAACTGGTATGGTTGGAAGAAGCCCCTGAGGCTATTATGGTTGTAGCTTATGCTGACATTCATGAGTAATATATTTAGTTCGTTTTTCTGTCAAAAAAAAAATAAATTGAATTTAAAATATTAATAAAATAATACTTATAATTATAAATATAAATATATTTAAGAACAACAATAAGGATGATAATAAAAGTGTTGATTATAATAATAAATTGAAGCGAACTGAACTCAACTGGATTTGTATGAACTGAATTGATATGAAACACAAGGAAGAAGGCAGAAGAAAAAGGGAAGAAAAGGGAAGAAAGAGGATAAAAAAAAACCAAGAAGGGTCCAATAAGTACGTTAAAAACACACTTATCAAACTTACCTAAAAAACTAATTGTCGAAATGTTGATCCGCAAAATTTTAAAAAGTTAACAAATAAATAAAAGTTCATATTCTACAAATTGCTTTAAGTACTTATATACATACTAACTTATTTTTGATACTTTTGAAAGGCCATGACAATTTATTGTATAACATTTGAAACAAAATGACACTTAAATAGAATGACTAAAATTGTAACATATACTAAATTAAACATAAAAATTTATATTGGATCAGAGATCAATTAGAACTGAAAAAAAAAATGACAAATATTATAGTGAAATGTAGTGGTTACATGCCAACTATACCATTTATAAGTAGTTGGAATGATTTTAATCATGATACTTCATTAAACAAATAATGAAGAAAAGTAACCGAATTGAAAGTATAATTAGTTGTAGGCCAGGGAAATTCCCCAAATCATTGTATGTAATATATTAAAATTTTAACTGAAGTAACATAAATAAATATTTATTTTATATATTTATTCCATCAAAGCGAGCAATAATTGGGCCTTTTCAAATCCCAGGTAATGATAAGCTATTTCTTTAAGAATCCAACAACACAAATCAAATTACTTTAGGAGAATAATTAGGCAATCAATATTTTGTAACTGAAGTTCTCCATAATTCACTCCATGGATTACATACTTTTGTTACCCCTTAGCGTGTAGCCAGTTCTTGAACTCCAAGAAGTTCATAAGGACAAATAGTGAAAATAATATTAGAATAAGAAGAAAAATAAAAAAGGGAGGAGAGAGAGAGAGAGTTTAATGGTTCATGCATATGAATCGATCATCTCAAGTTTGCGATAAAAAAGGCTGACGAAGAGGGAATGACTGGCAGGTTTGGGGGAAGGGGGAATGGACAAGTAACGTGAGGAGAGTGGATGAAGTCTGATGCACGTCTATTATCCAAAGCCGATGATGCATTTATATGAACCGGCCGAAATCCTTTAGCATTTTTTAAACGTTATTTATAAACAATGGTCATATTTAATTATTTTTAAAAAAATTATCAATGGCTCAATGTTTTCTTCAAATATAAATAGACTTCAATATTAAGGTATTATCAAAAAAATTCCACACACTGCTTTTTTCATTACCAATTATTTAGGCTAAAAAAACCCAAAAATACTACAACTACAAGCAAAAAATTTAAGAAATGGATCCAAGAAATAGGAGAAAAAAACAACAAAAATCCGAATAGGCTCCACAACCCCAAAATAATCCAATTTTGCAACTGTTTTGTAATTCTCAAATAGATCTCAATTATCAAGCTAACCCAATTCACAAAACTTTCACAATATCCAAATTAAAATTAGTTATTTCAAATTTAACATATTTCAAGCTAAAAGTTATAAATAGGTTTAAGTGCTTAGGATATATGAATTTTTTAAATCAGATTTCGAGTTCTTTTCAATCATATTACAAAAATTATAATTTTTTGAAGTATGTAACATAATGTTATACCTGCTTTTATTATTATTGATTTCATTTATTACTTTTTCTTTTGCTAAGTAAATGTAAGTATATTCAAGCTCAAAAAGTTAACAACCTACAGAGAACTCAAGGGAAGACAAACCAACTAGGTTGGACCCCCTTCTCAAGAGAACTCCAACAACCAACTAAATACAAACTTGATTAGCTAAGAGTCTAATCCAATCTTTACCTATTCTATCAACCTTCTTAGGCATAACACTGTAAACTCTCCCTATAACATCTCTTTGAATTCTGTTAACTATATTATTTATAGAATTTACATTGTGATTCCAGAAAACATCATTCCTAGTGCTCCAAATGTGATTTCATTTATTACTTAACTATTGTTCTCTTATCATGAACATAATATATCTAAAATGATCATTCTAAAACTCTCTATTTTCTTGAAATTTTATCTATAAATATGACTTATTTATGTGACAATCATAATATTATTTTTTCAAAATTTTTGTTTTATAAAGATAGTTAAACATACTTTCGCATAGACGAGTTTAAGTTTGAATAAGAATGTGTATTAGGCTTGAATATGTACTTAAACATTTCCTTAATATTTTACAACAATCTTTTTGGTTTATGATTCAAACATCCATAAAAATATCATATATATGTATAATTTTTTTTACTAGATAATTGAGCTTTGTGTTACTTTCAAACAATTTACATCTGAACATTCTTGAATGTCAAAAAAAGGACCTCGAACCCTATTACTCAGCATATCAACAAGACATAATTTACAAAGTATAAAACCATTCATTATTAGCTCTAGATATCTTCCTAGGTAAAACAAACAAAAGTTTTATTCGAATTTTCTCATATACATGATTAAGTGGGTGTTTGTAGTAGGAATTTTCTAATTCTATAACTATCATATCATTCCGACCATGCCAAATTGCATAAACTTCTAGCCATGGTAGCACCATATGCAACTTTTTGGAACTTGAATCCTCTGCAGTTCTTGATCCATCGAAAGAGTCTGTGCAAAAATGATAAGTGTGTTATAGGCTCACTTATTAAACTATTTTATATATCGTTTTCCCATTTTATTTCCTCCTTTTATCTAGTATTCTTCCATTTTTCTCCTCTCTTACTTATTGTGGTCTTTCTTGTAAATCTATTGCTTTTTGACCCATTTTTAGGTGCATTTGAACTTCTTACTTACTCCCACTTATCATTTGTGTAGGAAATATATATACCTTTGGAGGCCTATTTGATTTTGTTTCACCTAAGCAATAGAAAAGGAGTAGCCAGCACATGAAACACATAGCACAATACAATATCACAAGGAGAACTTCAAATGGACATAATGGACATATCTCCAACACCACTTATCCGACGAAAGTAATTCAAGTTAGAGGTGAAAGATCATTTCGGTAGCTTTTCAATGCTAGTCATAAGCTTGATGTGGATCTAAAATGAAGGAGATATGCACATTTTAAGTTGAGCTATCCAGGCAGGCAGATTGCGCGGTGCGCCCGCACCTATTTGAATGGCACGTCGCAACCACTTCGCAAGGAGAACTTTTCATTAGATAGAAAGATAGGAGCGCCCACACCACTTTGTGTGGTACTCCTGCACTTATCGATTTTCTGGGATTTTTGTAAGGACTTTTGCTGTTTTAAAACAATAGTTATGACTCCTTTTCTGACTTATGCTTTCATAATTTAGATTAGAGTATATTATTAGGGTTTATACTAGATAGAAAACTCATTGATTCTCCTTGTTTTTAAGCTTTTCGATTTTGGTTAGTGTGATTTCAACAACATTGAGGTACTTTTGATTAATATACTTTGCAAGTTTTAGTTTTATTTCTTCTCTTTTTTATTGTTATTTTCTACTTTATTTATAGTTAGATTATATTGATTATAGTTTCATAATTAGTTTTTTTTATTCCCTTAATCCTTCTTTAATCATCTTTAGTCTTATATTAGTTTAAAATTTCAGATTTTTATGGTAAGAATCCATGATTAGTGAGTAGTTCTCTATCTATGTTTGGGTGAAAGTATGAAAGTTATGGCTTTTCTTTAGTTGTTAATGAAATTATGGATTATTAATTAAGATTATGCATTGATCTTGGTATTTTGGGCCTAAGAGTAGATATTGATCACATTTACACTTTGGTATTTTGGTTACAATTATTTTTAATCAAATTTAGAAGCCAATTTTCATTCCCGTAAATCAACTTAATTTCTAGGCCAAGATATTGGGTAGAAGTTAAGGGGATCCTTTTAGGGGTTACAACATTTAATTTGATCTCTTGATCAACTAATTAAAGACCATTTGAGAGAGGATTTAATTGGTTGATTGAGAGTTTAATCTCGAGGACCATTCGAAAGAGGACTTGAGGAATTTTGAAGAAAACAAATCCTTGCATGATCATTGCTTTTATTCCCCATTACATTGATAACTGTCTTTTCCATATGATTCATACTAGTTGCCCTATTTCATTGATTGTTGGTTTTAATCTTAGTTTAATTCATAGTTTATCCAAACCATTTACAACCCCCCCCCCCAAATACCCTTCAACTAGGTAATATAACTTCTCTGTTGATCGACCCTTGACTTGCCTTTACTTCATTGATAGTAATTGCTTGTTTAGGAGTTAAAAATATAGTTTGAAAAGCAATTTTTTGGACCTTTACGATACATTGAATATCTCTTATCACAATCCTCATGCACAGTTCCAATCCAAAATCCTCATGTTGAGTTCCAATCCCCAACTAACTCTTTATCTGAGTAAGACATCTCTTACTACAGTAGCACTAAAAAAGAAAATGCTTCGGTCTTTCCACCTCAGATCCACAAAGAAGACAATCGTTGCTGCTAGTTAGAACATATTGATAATTCTAGCTACGATTTGCAGCCTAACTAGCTATCATTACTAACCAGTTGATGAACTTGTGTTTAGGCAAACTTAGCATGTTCCAGACATGATTACCCAGTGTACAATCTCCCTTTGTGCAGCCAGAGCATGATGCACATGTTTAAACTGAGCAAGAGGTTGTCTGAGTGATATCAGAACATAAGAAAAAACCCCTTCATATGCTCCTTAACTCCACAAACCGTTTTATAATACTACCAATTGCAACTCTCGAAACATTGTCTTGTGTAGGTGTGTAAATATCATGCTTTAGCCTACACAATTTTTAAGTTTGTTTTGTTCGAAAAATCATCCCATTAATTTTTAGGAAAAGTAATGAAACCAAATAATAAGAGATTTATGCAATGGAATATTAAATTGCATGCACGTAAATTGATAAAGGTTGGTTTATTAACAAGTAAGATCGAAGTTTGGTGATCACTTAATTAAACACAAGATTATGGTACCTAGATCAGTTGTCCTAATTATCTTATTAGGCATGATTTAACTAATTTGCACCACTGATTTAGCAAATAAAAAGGTATAAAAATTATTCAAGGAATTCGAGGCAGTCAAATTTTCAAGGAATAAAAAGGTATAAAAATTATTCAAGGAATTCGAGGCAGTCAAATAATTATGAGAAGGAGATTTGAAGGAATATACAAATATACAAGATGTTTTTATGAAATTAATTCCCACATTATGAAAATGAAATTGTTAGTAAAAAAGGAATTAAATTGGAATTAACCATCCGAATTTATATCTTTGTCGCCTAGGTATGATTGCACAGATGTTTAAGGAATTAATCTTTAGCCTTGAAAAAGTGATGAATTTAAATAAAGATTCAAGAAAAGGGAAGAATGAATATTCTTGGTTGAATGTGGTTTGAATATTGTTGAATGTAGTTGAATATTTATTTTTGAGACAACTTTGAGTGTTTATATTGTAGAAATAATATGTAAAGTCTGTGTTATTTTAACATACAAGTGAAAACGATCCTATTTACAGGAGAAATACGATTAGGGTTCGGAAAAAATACGCCGCAAGAAAAAGATTAACCTGCGCCTGACGCATGTCTTGTGCGCAACACACTACAGTCAACTTTCCATGCAAGCTTTTGGCAAGCAGGGCACAACATATGCATGTAGCCGTTTAGTGCATTGGGTGTAATGAGACGAGACAACATGTGTATGTAGCCGTGCAGCGCAGTGTTTTATTTTAAGCAGATTTTGATTTTTTTAAAATCTTAACAACCATTTTAAATTATCTTTTCTCAACAGTTTTCAAAGAACAACGGATTTGAATCATAAAATCTGATTTTAAAAAATAACTTAATAAAATGTTTATTTAAAAATTTAATTAATTATCATGAACAATTATTTGGGATTCTAAATCATTTTTCTTTTTAAGTGGGCGTTAAAATATATGTATTTAGACTAAAAAAGAACTTTACCCACCAAGGCCTCATCCATACCACAGATTAGATAAAGCTGATTTTTGAACATTAGCTTTTAGTCCAGAAGAATCAGAGAAAAGTTTAACGGCTTTGAACATCCAGTAGATAGAGAGGACATCTCCTTTGGAGCATAACATTAAGTAATCATCAAAATAAAAGTGAGTAAGCTTCACATGTTGACATCTAGGATGGAAGGAGAACATAGACATCTCACTCATCTTCTTCAAAATTCTTAATAGATATTCTATACAAATGACAAATATAAGAGGAGAGAAAGGATCACCTTATGTCTCAAGCTCATCTTAGATTCAAAGAAGCCATGCATTCCATAACAAGATCAACAAGCTCGACAGGAAAATTCAGAGCTAACATCATGTGCTTAAAAAACTTCATTCAATAGTGTCATATGCTTTCTGCATATCCATGAGTCTCCTCAATAAGGTGAGGAAGTAGTACCTCCCTCAGTCTAAAATAGATCATCTTAGTAATGCATTTGTATAAGACATCACAATAACATTTGGGTGTAACTGTTATTCCAAACATACTTCCTCCAATTGACATAAGCTCATACATTGTCTCAAAGGCTCCATCTCACTATTTCTAACTAGAGCTCCAATTCTCTCCTCATTATGAATTAAGAATACAATTAAAATCACAACATACTACCCAATGATCCCTAAATATTATATATTGTATAAAGCCCCTAGTCCTTCCAACTGTACGATCAAAACTAGTAGCACCACTCTTAAGGGAAATATAACGATGCAACCATTGATGAGATCCACCTTTGAGATCCATAGAGAAACTCCAGGTTTCCAAACAACCACCCTACCTCCTTTGAGAAAAGAGGAATTAGACGTGAAACACTAAATTTGAAAAACATTATGATAAAGTTTGCCCATTAAGCAACCTTCACCTTTGTTCAAAAGGCTAACTCATCCTAAAGAATGTTGAAGAATAAAGTTTCTTGCAACCCTCATCTTCCTAGAATTGTTGACTCCTGGGCATTCCAACAAAGGATTTATCCTTTAGGTCTAGAGGAAACCTTCCTCCTAAACCTGCTTCCACTAGATGATCCTCCTTCTCTAGAGTTCCTAATTCAACACGCTCAACCAACACCTTAAAAACATCTGGACTATTGTGAATAAATTTACATAGAAGGAAGTGAAACTTTTATTTTAATATGTTTTTTAACTTGTTCATGGGCCTTCAAGCACATCCATGTCTAGCTCGAGCTTGGTCACTAAGATCTCGGGCCTAAACTAAGCTTAAGTTGAACCCACTCAAGCCAACCTATGGACGACCTTTGACCAAGTCCAATTCGAGTAATTCGGGAACAAACATGACTCATTACCCGTAAAAAGTTTCCTCATTTCAAGTCAGCTAAATATAGTGAATGATATAAAATGAGTACTTTCATAGGCAAGTGTAAAGATGGTTTTTATGTAGATAGCCAGACATGTGAGACCAACAAATAATTAGTTTCCCAAACACTAGGTGCACTCAGAGATGGCAATAGGTCGGACTTGGACCGAATTATGCATAATCCAACTCCGACCCTACAAGAACTTGAATTTATAATTCGACTCCCACTCCGACATCAGACTCTGAAAAATCCGAACACGACCCGAATTAAAATCCTAACATCCGACTCCGAACCGATCCGACTTTTTTTTCCATCCGACTTTTTTTTCCATCCTATTTTTTAAAATAGAAAAATCTTACATAATACAAATAATCTAATCATGACTATTATTTTAACAATCAGATTTCTAAATAAAAGATGAGAGAGAAAATAAAAGAGAGAAGCTCCTGGCTTTAGTCCCTCCCAAACTATCCCCTTAGAAACCCTAGTTACTCGAATAAAGCCCCAATTCGAGTTCATTTACTTCTGTCATCATGGTTTCATCTGAATTTTGCTCCAAAAATTGTCCTTGTTCTGCTAATTATCCTCCTGCCAGTCTGGTTGTCCAGATTAGAGGAATTCTTATCGTCTTACCTAATCTCAATTAGGGCTAGGTATGCTTATGGGCAATAATTGGGTGCTTATGCATTTTTCTAATCCTGGTGTCTTATTATATTTTTGGTGTGGTCTGAGAGGCCATGTCATATGCAGGGAGAGCTTTTGTGATTTATCCTTGGAAATCTCATTTGACCCTTATGTGGAGGAAATTAAATGGGTGGATTTATGGGTTAGAATTCTAAGATTTCCTATATAATTGTTGAATTTTGATTCAGTTGCTAATATGTTAGCTGCTAGTAATTTTGGGTCTTTGATTAAGTTGGATTCAAGATCTCTTTTAAGGCATAAGATACGTTTTACTCGTGCATGTATAAGGGTAGATGTTACCGAACCTTTATTGGAATATGCTGAAATTGCTCGTCTTTGGTGGTGTTTCTTTGTGGATATGTAGTCTGGTATGAAGATTTTTCTTCAGGGTAGTGCTCATTCTGTGGGTGTGATGATCATGTTATAGATGATTGTTCTTTAATTTACCCTCCCCAAAGAGATGTTAAAGTAAGATTGATGAAGCACCCTAGCTAAAAAGAAGTGGCTTGCTGAAGAAATGTTGTCAATGAAGAAATGGAGGTTCTGATGATGAGTCAGCCACTTTAGGTCTGAAGAGGGGCATAACTTAGCTAAGTTATGTCTTCCATCTGCCATGTTTTTATGAATATTTGTTTTTGGAATGTTAGAGGTAGCAAGAGACATCTTGCTATGGAGGAAGTTAGAGATTTCTGTAAATGTAATAATATTCATGTCATGATGCTTTGTGAAACCAAAGTGCCTTCTCCTCCCTCTGAGGCTTCTGTTAGGCATGTTGGGTTTCACCATTATGACTTCCTCCCTTCAGTTGGAATGGCAGGTGGAATATGGGTATTTTGGAAAGACAATGCTTCTAACCCTTTTTTGCTAAGTATTGTTCATAAATCTTCTCGTTTCATGGTTTGTAATGTTAATATATTAACAATGGCTAGTAGTTTTATGCTTATCTTTATTTATGCTCCTCCTAATCAATGTTTTAAAGTTGATATTTGGGATGAACTAATAGAGTATATTAAATCTACATATGGTCCTTATGTTATGTTAGGTGATTTTAATGAATTGAGTAGTCACCTAGACAAGCTAGGGCCATGGGTGCTCAATTTAGTGTTGCTTGTTTGAATTTATGAATAGTCTATTTGCTTCTGTTGAGTGTGCTGAGTTACCTTTTATTGGTGAAAATTTTACTTGGAGAATTGTTTTAGAGAGATTAGATAAAGGTGTAGCTAATTTGGAGTGGTTAAATTTATTCCAATCTGCCAAATTAAAGCATCATGTGTTTACTTCTTCCGATCAGTGTCATGTTTCTTTAGCTCTTAATTGTAATCAGGGATGTAAGTCTCTGCCTTTTAAGTTTGATAAACTTTGGAAGACTCATAAAGATTTTGATATTCTTATAAAAAAATCTTGGTGTACAAAATTTAATGGATGCTTTATGTATTGCTTAACCAAGAAGTGTAAGTTGTTGAAGGAAAAAGCTAAGAAATGATCTACTACTCGCTTTGATAATTTCTTTAGACAACTTCGAATAGTTGAATCTAAGTTAAAAATAGTTCAAAGTAAATTGCATATAGACAGTGAATGTCCTAGTTTGATTTCATCTCAAGCTATGTTGTTAGCAAAGCAATCAAAACTTCTTGAATTTCAAGAAATGTTTTCAAAAATCAAAGCTAAATCTAACCATACATCTAAGTTTAAGTGATGCTAATACTAAGTACTATCATGCGTACGTGTGCTTCCATCCGACGTAATCATAATTTGATCACTTCGATTAAAAATCATCAAGATAGTATTATTTCTGATCCTAAATTAGTTGAGGATTGTTTTACATATGGTTTTGTTAAACGATTTACTTCAAATCTAAACTGTGGATTTAATGAAAAATGTGGACTTCTCTCTTCTTGATTCTATTATTTCTGCTGAAGATAATCAAATATTTGTTCTGAAATTTTAATGGAAGAAGTTAAAGTTGCGGTGTTTGACTTAACACCTGATAAATCACCAGGTCCTGATGGATTTCCTCCCTATTTCTTTCAAAGTATTGGACTTTAGTTTGTAATTGAGTTTTCAAAGCTGTTAAAGCATTTTTCCATTAAGGGAAAATTCTAAAAGAAATCAATCATACTTTTTTAACTCTTATACCTAGGATTGATGCTCTTTCAAATCCTAATTATTTTCGTCCCATTAGTTTGTGTTCTACTATTTATGAAGTTATTTCTAAAATAATGACTAATCGTTTGAAGATGGTGTTGGGTAAAATTATTCATCCATTACAGGGAGCTTTTGTTCCAGAGAGACTTATTCAGGATAATGTTTTATTAGCTCATGAGGTTTTCCACTATTTTAAAAATCAGAAAGGGTTAGGAGGTTGGCTTGCAATAAACTTAGATATGGAAAAAACATATGATAGACTAGAATGTAATTTTATATTAAAGGTATTTGAGAAATTAGGTTTTTGTGATTTATAGATAAGTTGGATAAAGGAATGTATTTCTACGGTTTCTTTTTCAGTATTAGTTAATGGTATTCCAGGTGAAGTTTTTGCACCCTTTAGAGGGATTCATCAGGGGGTTCCTTTATCGCCATATATTTTTATCTTATGTGCGGAAATTCTAGCTCGTCAGCTTCATCACGCTAGTATCATAGGTTCTAAATCTATTGGTGTAACACTTGGTCATTCAAGAATTAAAGTTCCCTTCCTTACTTTTGTAAATAACACAATGATTTTTTTAAAGCTTCAGTAGAGAGTGGTAATGTTATCAAGCAAATTTTAGATAAATATTGTAGTATGTCGGGTCAACTTGTCAATTTTCATAAGTCAGCTTATCAGCGTACATGAAATACTTCTCCTTCTATGTCTTCTAATTTTGTTAATATTCTTCAGACGAAAGAGTCCTTTTCTTTCGGTAAGTATTTAGGTTGTCCAATTATTGATAGTAAAGTTACTAATAATACTTTTGGGGATATTCAAGAAAAAGTCTTATCTCAACTTTCAAAATGGAAGGTGAATTCTCTTTCTCAAGCAGGGCGAACAATTCTTATTCAAGTAAATTTGGTTACTAAAGCTAATTATTAGATGCAATCTTTCTCTCTTCCTCCTACTATTCTCTCTTCTTTGGATAAATGCTATAGGAATTTTTTTTGGAATAAGGATCAATCTTCTAAGGCTCCAAATTTAATAGGGTGGCAAAGATTTGTAAGCCAAAAAACTTTGGTGGTCCGGGTCTTAGAAAAGCTAAAAATAATAATATTGCGTTACAATTTAAGCTGTTGTGGAAAATTCTTGTTAATCCTGATAACTTATAGGTTAAGGTGGTTTTAAAGAAGTATTTAAAGAATGAGGTCAATGTGTCTTGGTAATGGAGAAAGTTGATGGCTCTTAGATCTTCGTTCAAAAAGGGTTTGAGGTGGAATGTTGGGGATGGAACTCCAATCTTTTTTTGGTATGATAATTAGGTTTTTCAGCATCCTATTTGTGATATTTGTTCTCCGGTAATGGGCTCAGAAAATTTTGAAGTGTCTAATTTTATCTTAGGGAACCATCAGTGGAATAAAGATTGTCTTTCTCAGTATGTTCCATCTCAGGTGGTTGATGCTATTATAAATGTGTTTCTTCCGAGCAATCATATTGATGATAAAATTGTTTGTGGGGTGTCCCCAGATGGTTGTTATTCTATTAAATCAAGGGTTAGCCTTTTTCTAGGTATGGGTTAAATCATCCACCTCTAGAAAAATTTAGGTGGATTTGGAACCTTAAAGTCCCTCCTAAAATTAAATGTTTTCTTTGGAAAATTTGTAATAAAGGTCTTCCAACGAAAGAACATTTGGAAATTAGTCATGTTTTTCTTCCTTTAGAATGTGTTTTTTGTAATTAACATTCTGAGGATATTGTTCATCTGTTTTCTAAATGTCCTTTATGCATTGATGTTTACGAGGATTTGAAGATTAAAAGAGGCAGGGAGCCTCCCCCATTGGTTAAAGAAGGTGATTATTTTCTTCAGTATTTGAGTCATCTGAAGGAAACTAAATCTTTTGATCAGCTTAATCACATTTCTATTACTTGGTGGTTTATTTGGTATGCTCGTAATAGTATTACCTTTCGTCAGGATTCGTCCTCTCCTACTAAGCTGAGTATTATGATTAGTAAGCTGGGAATTTTCTTAATTTAAGCAATGATGGTCCTAGTAGTTCTAAAGTGGAGAAATTGAAAAATAAATTGAACATTCGTAAGAATGTGGTTTGGGAGCCCTCCTCCTCATAGTTTTTGTAAGCTTAATTTTGATGGTTCTAAATTACAGGATGGTTCAACTTGCTTTGGGTTTGTTATTCGAGATGAAAAAGGGGAAATTAAATTGTGTGGGTCTAGTTCTATTAGTTCTACTTCTTCTATTTTAATTGTTGAGGCTAGGGGTCTTAGAGAAGGAGGAGCTATTTCTTTGGGAATACAGAAAATTATTATCGAAGGTGATACTTTGGCGATTATTCAGGATATTAAAAAGTTATGGAAAATTCCTTGGACTGTTAATTAACCTTATTGTTTTGGATGTAGGTGAAGATCTTTGGTTTTTTGAGGATGTACAGATCAACCATGTGATGCGGGAAGCGAATGGTGTTGCGGACTGGATGACACATCGAGGGCACTCTACAACAAATCTTACTTACTGGTTTGATTCTCAGGATACTGTATTTTCCATGATCATTGGCAAGGATGCTTTAGGGTGAGGTAGGAAACTCTCAAGTATGGTACTAAGGGAAGGAATTGGCCCAAAAGTTGAGATCCTCCCTAGTTTTTCTTTTTGTGTAAAAAAAATCTTATATAATACAATTGCCTCAAAATCGAAGTAAGAGTATACATACATAATACATTAATATAAAAAATTAAGATTAATTGCCTCAAAGTCGGAGTCGGATCCGGTTGTCGGATTTTTTATTCGATCTGACTCCTACCCTCCTACCCTCCTCTGACTCGGAGTCGGATTCATTTTTTTTCGGAGTCGACTCAGATTTTTTTTCTTTCCAATTTGGTCCGCTCCGAACTGGATTTCCATTCCTAGATTTGCCTCTAAGGGCCTGCTCTCCCCAACTTATTTTCAGTTCAGTTCCTAAATTATTATCATTAGTTATAATTTAATTCAGTTCAGTTCAGTTGCAATCAGTTTAGTTCACTTCAGTTCAGTTGCAATCAGTTCAGTTCAGTTCAGTTGTTTTATGTCGAAGAGAACATGCCCTAAGGCTCTAAGGATAAGGATGTGAGAGGAAACATATCTCATAATCAAACCGGATCTCATTTCGTGATGAACCTATATGTATTATACCATGTTTTTCTTTTCCCAAATAGGTCAGATAAGGGATCCTATTAAATTACCAAATTGAAGATTCAATTAAACAGACGAAGTATTTTAAGAAAAGCATATTGGAGATCAATTTAATTATAAAACTGCATACAATCAACTAGCACTACTTAATTATACTAAAAACAAAATAAAATTCCATGATATGTTCAATTATCTTTATAAATTATTAGATTGATGTCATGGTGTTTCGAATACTGTACTCCATAATGATTTCTCTTGGACAAAGGGGGATGCATAATTAACTTTTATTAACCATTGTTAAGACTTTATTAAACCATATGCCTACAACACCTAAGACAAAGAAGTACCACCACTTTCTAGCTTGGAGGCGTGGTCGAGTTCACACTTAGAGATTTAATTAATTGCGTCTTTCAGACACTCATCTTGCTCCCATGCAGCAAGAAAACAAAGTTTATGTCTCTTATATCATGAGGAAAAGAAATATTTTTCTGCTAATAAATGCCTAAATTCCATGAACTTGATAGCCCAAGCAACAAAGCAGAAAAAGAAGGGTATGAAAAAATCCTTCTATTGGGTCCTTTTAACAATTATAAGGCTGATTGAACTATCTTCATGCTTTCTAGAAGGGTATGAGTAATACATTTAAAGAGGGCAAGAAAAGCTTTATAATGTGCCTTATTTTGATTCATATACGTATCACTTTATTGTATTACATTAGGCATATGATTAAAAAAATTGCATCTATCGTAAACCCCGTTATGCAATAGTCGTTTAGGTTGAGTGTAGCTTAGTTGGGAGCTGTGATAACAAATATGACTAGTAATTATGGAGATTTTCAGAGAAGCTTATCTAGAAATGTCGTCGGGTGATGAAAATTACTATCCTAAATTTGAAATTTTCCCATGTTATACACACACTCTTAACAACCATCCTCGTGTGGCAACAGCAGATAACTAAGCAAAAAAAACAACCCTAGCCGCAAAAACCAAAAAACCTCTCTCCTCCCCAACCAACCCAGCGAAAACCAGACGTTTTAGGGGCTCGACGACCGCCTAGGCATGGTGGCCGTCGAGCCCCTCCCCCTTACCCTTTCCCTTTTCGTTTCCGTCGTCTTCTTTTCGGTCTCCATGTGTATGTTTTGTGTCTAGTTAAGGTATTGCTGGTTGTTCCCCTTTCCCTTTTCGCTTTCGTCGTCTTCCCTGGTGTTCGTCGTCAGTTTGTGCGCCGCCCCACCGGTAGTGTCTTGGGTTTCCCCGTCCATTCTTCCCCTGTTGTGTCGGGCCTCCCAATCCCTTTCCCCCCGTTTTTAGTTTGGGCCTCCCAATCCCCTTCCCCCGTTTTCCGTCGGGTCTAGCTCCCTACCCCCTACCCCCCGTTGTCGTCGGGCTTCCCCTTTCCCCTTCCCCCTAGTCTTTGGGCCTCCCCCCCCCTCCCCCTCCCCCTGGTGGTTAAGTTTCCCTAAATGGGTTAAGTTGTCCCTAAGTGAGTTAAGTTTTCAGTATGTTTATCTGTTTTCTAAGTTTGTTTTTCTGTTTCTTATTATGTGTGGTGTTTTTTACAAGTTTCGGAGTCACTTGGTTGGATATGGCATGGGGATTCATAACAGTGGAATTTGTGGTTTTTTTGACATCTGTGATATGGGTACCGGTGAATCAAGTGGATTATACGCGTGGTCGAGGTGATGCACGTTTTTCATGGTTGGCTTTTCTGTTTTCCGGTTTCACAAACTGGCGAAGTGTTCGAGAGCTCACTTTATTTAGCTCTCTCTCTAGCTTGGCATTGATCTTTCTGATCTTTGCCTTGACAAAATCAAATCTACAGGCGGCACACCAGTTACATCTGGTGGTTTTCAGCACGCCCACTCAAAAGAGTTTCTCCTTTTCCATGGAGAAACCTGAACTACTCTCGGTCGAGAGTATTGAGTCACACAGGAACGTGACTCTTCACAAGATCATGAGCCCAGAATCCCATACAATAGCGGTTTGTTGGGATTGCTCATACGGCGAGATGCACTGCTCGTCGTTGGTTCGTTGTCCGAATCGTGAACGACACTCGCTTCTCTTACCACTGCAATCAGTCACCAAAGTTTTGGCTCCATCATCACCAGCATTGACCAGCGATGCCCTCCGTCTCATGCGACTCTTTATCGGTTTTGGTTGTTTTTGTTTTCAATGGTTTGTAAGGGCTCCTAAAGCTCATTTAGGTTTGTTTTGTTTTAGACTTGGTTGTATTAGCATTAGGCTGTACTTCCTCTTTTAATTAATGTACAATTTCTCGTTGTCAAAAAAAAAAAAAAAATAACAACCATGCTCTAGTGTTTCACAACCTCAACCTCTCCATTGTGAAACAAATTTTAAGCAAATTTTACATTTAAAACAGCCCACATAATATCTTGGATTTTTCATGAAGGCTCTAGAGGCTCTTTTATATGAGGATTTACTCCCAAATTTATATAGGTAAGTTCATTAAGTATGTAGCGACACAAACCATCTTAAAATTGCGGAGAACTTATAATTACAGAGCGATGTCTCGTCATTGCACATATGACTGTATAAGAAAATACTACATCACTTTTATTGATCTCTATTATATAAGCTAAGGGAGGAAGCATGGTGTCCCCTTTGAAATGACTAGAATACCCTTTAATAATTCAAAACAACGTTTTTCTTATAAAAAACTTAAAAATGAGAATCAATGCAACTTGCCATATGGAATAAGTCAAAATGGAATATGCAATCAGCGTTTATAACTTGACAAAATAGATTAATTAACACAATCAATTCACGAAATTAATTAGAATTCTCAATATAAAAAAATTAGCGATATATCCTAACAACATAATACTTCGTATTTACAAAGTTCAAACAATATGTTTATTAACATTTACAATCGTTAAAGAGCTATATATACTAAAGTCGCTGACAAGGAATTATTAAATCATCGACCAAATTTTTCAGTGACGGTATTGAACAGTTAAAAAACGGTGATCTTCAATTTAAAAAGATAGTAACATCTATAAAAGAACCTTAATAATTTACATCACTACCAAAATAATTTAGTTTAAAAAAAATATGTTCATTCGTACATATAGCTACATAAGGTTGTTGACGCACGCATCGCGTGCATATACGACTATATTAATAATGGCAATAGGATACATGACTTGAGTAAGTTTGTAATTTCGAAGTTGGACCCATTGAACTTAACTATTCGTAAAATAATGAGTATCCATCACTATTCACTTATTGATTCTCATCCCCACTCATGTGGCTCTCTAAACACCAAAAAAAAAATTATTAATAAGCTTTAAACTCATCAATATATATATATATAAAAAGGAGGAATTTTTCGGGAGCTTAGAGAGCTCCTCAAAATTTCGAGCTCATAGAGTGCGCCACGTAGGATTGCCACGTCATCAATTTATATTTTTATTTTTTTTATTCTTTACAAAAATGGAGTTCTAGATGATTTAAATACATATAAGGAGATTTGGATAAGCGAAAATTAGAGTTTGGATTTGGGGTCTGTTCTCTTCGGCATAAAACAACTGAACCGAACCGAAGCCGAACCGAACAAAAGCGAATTGAACCGAATCGAATCGAACCGAATTGAACCGAACCGAACGGAATTGAACCGAACAGGCCCGAATTGAACCGAGCCGAACCGAACCGAATCAAATTATAACTAATAGTAATGAATAAATTTAGGAATTGAACTGAACTGAACTGAACTTAATTGAACTGAACTGAACTTAATTGAACTGAACTGAACTGAACTAAACTGAACTGAAAATAAGTTGGGGAGAACAAGCCCCAATCAACAACCTAAATTATTATATCATGAAAATTGTGTATAACTTTTGCTACATAATTCTGAATATTATAATTTTTGTACCATTGGAGAGCATTCGAAATATGCTTCGAAATAAGATCCATTTACAATATAGTTGTACAACTTATGAAATATAGAGCGCCATGTAGGATTGTCATGTCATCAATTTTTATTTTTATTTTTTTCTAAAAATAGAGTTCTACATAGATTTAAATACATATAAGGAGTCTTGGATAAGCAGAAATTAGAGTTCCGTTTTGAATGAACAACTTAAATTATTATATTATGTAAATTGTGTATAACTTTTGCTACCTAATTCAGAATATTATAATTTTTGTACCATTAAATAGTGCTCGAAATATGCTTTGAAATAAGATCCATTTATAATATAGTTGTACAATTAATGAAATAGAGAGCGCCGCATAAGATTGTCATGTCATTAGTTTTTATTTTAAATATTTGAAAAAAATAGAATTCTACATATATTTAAATAAATAAAAGAGTTTTGGATAGGGGGACATTAGATTTGCGTTTTGAATAAATAACCTAAATTATTATATTATGTAAATTGAATTTAACTTTTGCTACCTAATTCAAAACATTATAATTTTTTTACCATTGGAGAGTGCTTGAAATATGCTTCAAAATAGGATCTATTTACAATATAGTTTTACAACTCATGAAAAAAATATTAAATTAGATGCATTGTAGGACATTATTTAGTCTTTTTTTTAGATAAATATAATAATGGCAATAAGTATTAAGTATAGTGTATTATATGTGATTATAACATTTGATTATAGGTCCAATTTACAGGATTAAACATATTATCTTTCAAAACCTCAACCTTACTCAACCAAACTAAAACAATATAGTATTGCAATAAAATTTATCAACTAAAATTTATAGCGATAAAGTTACATATATATTAGAGTTTTGGATTATGTAAAAATTAGAGATTGATTTAAATAAAACAATCTTAGAATATTATAAAAAGCTCCACCTAAGCATGCCATGTCATTCTTATTAATTTTTAAGAAAGTAATCTTTATGTCCTGCATCTATTAAATTATTACCCTCTACTTTCTTAAAGTATCATTCGGGTATTATTCATGTTAAAACTGTATTAACTATTGTTAATCATAACTGTTATTGGGATACCATTTAATAATAGACTTAGCTACAATATTCAATTGAATATTAAAATTTATAAAATTTATATATCAAAATAACAAATCTAGAAATTATAGTATAATGACAAGTAATACACTAAATGTAAATACAAACCGATTAAGAAAACTAAATTAAGAAAGAGAATAATATGCATAAAGTGCATATTCTATTACGTGTATTTCCTTAATTAAAAAATTCAATAATCTTACTATCAATTTAAGCTCATCCTTAGCCAACTTGAGAGACAAATGTCAAACATTACGCTCGGGCTCAAACCTTTGTTCTCTTTCGTTATTAACTTATTACTCGATCGGTTTCTTTTTATAGTTACACTTTACCTTTTCACATATATTAATATAAATGTTTGAATATTAATATCTCTAAATTTGTATTTGTAAAAATTATAAAAAATTTATATTTCAAAAGTACATATTGGGATGAATCAAATAATATCTCACATGACTATATTTTTCCTTACCCATTAAATACAAATAAATAAATAAATAAATAAATAATAGTAAAACATAAATTTGTGGATAGTGTCTAAACTTAAAGTGTACTCCCTCCGCTTTTTTTTATTTGCTACATTTGTTTCCTTGGGAATGAAGCCACTACTTTAACCGATTATTTTGATTATTTTATAAGTAAAAATATAGTCATGTGTGATCTTGTTAGATTCGTCTCGACGTGTAGATTCATAATATCAAATTTTTATAATTTTTACTTAAGCGAAATAAGAGATATTAAGAGTTAAATAATGCTTTGAAAACCGTGCACAATAAATGTAGCAAATAAAAAAAAGCAGAGGGAGTAACTATTAAAAAGAAATGGAGGGAGTATTAAGGAACGAAACAAAGTTGCATTAGCTTCATGACATGAAATGCTCATTTAATACTCATACATCTATAATATTTCCTTTTTTTTTAATCTACACACTTTCCTTTTTGGTCAATTTCTTTTTAATCTACGCATTGTTGTATTTTCTATTCTTGGTAACATGTCTCAATTACTTTCTCCTCTTTTTCCACCCATGTTATCCCCTTTAATATTTTAGCCAACTTTTCAGTTTATCTCCACCTTTTCAGTTTCTCTCTCTTACTGAGTTACTGTTGTATTTCCTCCTTGGATCTCCCCGGGGTAATATGAGTAAACTAAAAGGAAATCGATGGAGTAGTTGTTTTTGTATCAAACATGCACGCCTTTTGCATGATGATGGATCCTAAATATAAAGAGCATGAATATAAGGGGAGACAAGCACTAGAAACACAACTTTTGATGAAGAAAGCAAGCGCCAAGCAGAATATAATTAGTAATATTGTACACGTGCTTTATGTCATGTAGCAAAACTTTAAGGAAAAAACCTCATCAGAAACCACCCAAAAAGAAAATATCAAAGATGTCTCATAAACTTAACAATTTAGTAACTTAAACGCACGCCCTTAATCAAAAGTATTGCTTTTTAGAACTTAAAATCTTAACTTTTTGGTTCCCCCTAGAGTCTTCTATTTACGCAAAGTACACGTAGCCATGTTGGTTTCAAATTCTACAACCTAGTGAATCACTATAAATAATACATTAATATAAGTCATTTTGTTAATATAAAATGAGTAATTGCATCATTAAGCTAAGCTAGCTGAAGCCTATAAGTAGGGCATACATTAGTTAATCATGTTGATTTGACTGTTTCAAGAGCCACTGCCATCTTTTTCACTTGAAGAGCTCACATTGTTATTTTTGTATATCTTGAGTTTATGAGATGACTTGGCTTACGGCTTACCCACGTGTATTTTTTTTATTATATGGTCCATATTATGATTTGACACTTGTGCAAATGTGATAGATTCCACGGAATGATGGAATGACTTATTCCTGTAAGATATCGCTTGGTTGGTGACATTTTAAGAGGTAGATAAGCCATCACATTATAGTTTGATGGAGACTGGTTTTGTAACAGCGCCAAGCCTCTCCCATGTAGGGCAGGATCAAAATTTTTTTGACAAGTTTTATTGGAGATTTGAACTTTATTTTAACAATACTGATAAATTGATAAAGTGTTTGACAAGATATTTCATTTATTAGGTACAATAAGAAAGGTCAATTAAATTGATAACAGGTTAGCTTATTAGTTTAGAAATCCTTTGACAAAGTTATGTGTAGGACTGTAGATTAATAAGAAGAAATAAGACCCCATATTTCTCGAGATTTATTAAAACTAATGTATGATGATTTTTTTTTTGTTTTTTTGGTGAGCGGGGAAATAACAATAATTAACTAAAACATTAGAATATCTGTTACAATTCGATAAATAAGCGTTAATATAGTAATTAGAAAGAAGGAAAGATTCTGAATTATATGTTACAATCGGATAAATAAGCATTGATATAGTAATTATAAAGAAAGAAAAAAATCCTGATTTTATTTGTGCAGTTAGCAGCTAAGTTTATTGCCGGCTTTGCCAGCGAGTCTGTCCTCATGTTCCATTCACGCACTTTATGGCATTACCCTCATCGGCTCATCTCCCACAATTGTAATGTAACTTCCTTGAGGAGCAACCGTAAACTACACTAATTTGTGTCCAACAATATTACATTTTTGTGTGACCAAAGAAAAGAGGAAAAATGAAAAGACAATAGCTACAAAGTTTAAGAATAATGTCTATAATAATTCAAACAGTTGGGTTTCGTTAATGAATTTGTAACTTAAAATCATATTGTATATATCAAAACTTCATCTAAATGTTTTACTAAAAAGATCTAATCAATTATTGTTATTTATGGAAATTTTCAATGGTGGTGACCTTGTGTTTTTTACTTTTCTCAATAATATGTAGTCATACTTTTTACAAATTCTCAATAGCAGCCCTATACTTTTTAAAAATTTTAAGCGTAACTTTAATGATGGTTTTTAATTTAATTAAACAATCTTGTTAAATCTAACTTATATTAACCATGGTGGGAAGGTTTGTGAATATTAGTCTGTTTAAAAAAGTTTTCTTCTTTTAACCATGGTTAATATTTTAGTTAATTTTAACAAGAATTACAGGGTTAAGAAACTAAAAGGCATCATTAATGCCATGATGAAGAATTTAAGAAGTACTTCCTTTTTTCTATCATTCTCACTTCTTTTTTTTTGGTAAAATATAAGTATATTACCAAAAGCATTAACTTGCCACCAAATACAACCTACAGCTGCTCACACAAGAGCATGATCACAACAAAACTACACACCAACCAAATAACAACCAAAAAAAAAAAAAACAGCAGCAACTAAAACAACAAAACAAAACACCTCAGACTGAATTACATAAGGAATTAAGCCAGCCCCTATCTCTACTACTCCAACTATTAATCACTTTGCTTCTAACTCTAATACAAATCTCAGCTTTGATTTGCTTAATAACCAAGTCAGGCCTTAGCACTGCCCCCTGCCATAAAGAATGATTTCTTGCCTTCCACACATAGTAGACAGTAGCTGCCAAAGTTGCATAACTAATCTGCTATTGCTTCTTTGATCTGAACTTCCTACCCCACTTTTTCCAGCTTGTGTACAGACTCTCTTGAGATCTGAAAGAAATACTCAGCCAACTCATGATGCCTCTACAAACTTGCTCACTGAATGAACACTTAAAAAATAAGTGAACACAAGAATCTTCCCCTTGAGCACACAATAAACAGGCAGCATCTGCACAAATGCCTGCTTGCAGCAGTTTCACTCTAGTTCTTAGCTTCCCCAAAGCTGCAAGCCAAGAGATAAAGGCATGTTTTGGAATATTTAAATTATTCCAAAGCCAATGATACCAATTGACTTTTGCATGATTACCAATTAACCATCCATACCCTTCCTTGATAGAGTATTGTTTAGTGCCATCAAGCCACCGATTCTGATTATAGGCAGGCTTAAATTGATTCTTCACTATACATAACATTTTCCAGCCCCAACTGTCAGTCTGTGCTGCTTCATAATCCTACCAGTTAGTGTCTTTGATATAGACACTATGCACCCATTTAATCCACATTACATCCTCTTTTTGAGCTATCTGCCACACCAACTTCCCAATAGCTACAATGTTCCACCTCACACAATCTCTAACACCTAAGCCCCCTTCTTTCTTCGATCTACACACCCACTCCCAAGCCACTGTGGGAGGTTTGTGCAAATGAGTTTTCCCCTCCCATTGAAAGGATCTACAAATCTGCATAATTTTCTCCAGTACACTCTTAGGCATCAGGAAAACTTGAGCCCAATAAGTATGTATACTCATCAAAACAGCTTGCACTAGAACACACCTAGCTGCATATGAAAGATGTCTAGAAGACCAACACAAAATTCTTTTGACAATTCTATCAACTAGAATGTCACAATCAGCAATTGTTAGTCTTCTGGCAGAAATTGGAACACCTAAGTACCTAACTGGGAAGGTACCTTTTGTGAACCCAGTAACTTGCAATACTCTCTGCTGTATATCTTCTTTCACATTGCCAAAATAAACATCTGTCTTGTCTGTATTAGCATGAAGCCCCAAAGCTTGAGAAAAAGACTTCAAAGCTCTAATCATCAAAACAACAAAATTAACATCCCCTTTGCAGAAGAGCATCAAATCATCCGCAAAAACTAAATGAGTCACATCTGTGATGAAAAGAAAAACCTACTTTCCTGCTCATCATCTTGAGTATTCTAGTAAAATACTCCATTACCATCACAAAGAGAAGAGGAGAGATTGGGTCTCCTTGTCTGAGACCCTTCTTTTCTTTAAAAAAAACCACACACATTGCCATTGATGCTTAATGAAAAGGAAGGAGTGGCAATACAATTCATAATCCACTTTATGAATTGACTAGGAAAGTTCAGCTTCATCATCAAATCTTCAATAAATTGCCAATGAACTGAGTCATAGGCTTTTCTCAAATCGTACATCTTGCAGGAAGGCTTTTACTTCTGTATTCCTTAAACATATCTTGACAGATAAGAATGTTATGCATAATCATTCTTTTCTCAATGAATGCACTCTGAACTTGATCCACAATACCTGGCAGAACACTCTTCAATCTTGAACACAGCATCTTAGAGATCACTTTATAGATCACATTGCAACAACCAATGGGTCTAAATTGTGTAACATTTTCAGGTTGTTCACACTTAGGAATTAAACAAAGAGTGGTACAATTGATCTGTTTCAGAATTTTACCAGAATGGAAAAAATCTAACACAGCCTCAATCACCTCCTCTCCAATACAAGGCCAAGCCTTCTTAAACAAACCACTTGAATATCCATCTGGACCTGCTGCCTTGTTCTCAGGAATTTTAAACAAAGCTCTCTCAACATCTTCACCTGTGAACTGATCACATAAAGTCTGCTGTTGTTCTGAAGTTATCAAAGGACCCTCATTAACCATTCTAGAACTAACAGCACAGGTACTATCATCAGTTGTACCCAACAACCTTTCATAATATTCAATAAAAGCCTGCTCAATCCCCTGAGTATCATCTTTCCACTAGTAGAATAATTGCTTATTGCTGCGGTTGAATCGCTGCGGTTTTACCTATACGCAGCAATAAACCACGCCAAAAAAATTGAAAATTCGAAAATCAACCTATTGCTGCGGTTCTGGGTGGAAACCACAGCAATAGATTGAAATATTTTTTTTATTTATCTATTGCTGCGGTTTTTTCAAGAACCGCAGCAATAGGTCCTTTAAGTATTACACGCTGCTAGGGTTTTTAACCCATCTCTCTCACGCCTCATTTCACCATCTCTCTCCTCTCACTCTCAGTTCTCACGCCTTCTCCTCTCATCCTCTTCAGAATTTTCGCATTTCTCATCTTCTCACCTCCTCATCTCTCATCTTCTTCAGGATCTTCGAACATCTCCTCATCTTCTTCAGAATTTTCGCACCTCATCTTCTCTCAATTCCTTCACACTTCCTCTCTCACCGTGAAATCTGATCGCCGGCATCAAAGAATCGAGTAAGCGGCATCGCGCCGCGGCATCTCCTCATTTGGATTCGTCGGCATCAAGTTAGAGATTTGTCGCTGGGTTCGTCTACCGTCGTCACTTGTCGCGTCTGCCGTCTCCGAAATCTAGGCGAACTTCAGGCGGTGAAGAAGCGAAATTTAGGCGACGAAGTAACATTTGTCACGGCGGAATTCAGGTGACGAAGCGACACTTATCGCAGCGGAATTCAGGCAATGAAGCGACACTTGTCCCGGCGGGATTCAGGCGGTGGTGGACTTCGTTATTATGTTCCTATTTTTTCTGTAATCATTTTTTTTAAGTCAGAGGACAGATCTAGGTTTTTTTTCATTTTTCTTTGTTTCGTTCTTGTTTTCTCCGATCTAATTTTTCTAATTTTTTTTGCCTGTTTTTAGCATTTTAGTTTATTATTTGCTGGTTTTATTTAGTGTTGATTTGAGGTGTTGGATGTATTTATCGTTTTTATGGAATTAGGGTTTTCGGATTTATGTTCTTGAGGTGTTGGATTTATGTTGTAATTTATTCTATTGATTTATCATGTGGTTAATATTATTAATCCTTTTGCAATCTACTTTGTTTTTTGGTAATCAACTGCTGGATAAAATAATTTTAAATAATAAAAGAAACTCCCTACTCACCTATTGACTACCATATTGTTGTTGTTGTTCTAAAAAACAGCAGCAATAGGTTGCACCATAGACTATTATGGTGCAACCTATTACTGCGATTTTTTGCAAGAACCGCAGCAATAGGTTAGTCTATTGCTGCGGATAAAAACCGCAGCAATAGATCAGCACCCTATTGCTGCGCCTTGATTTGCTGCGCACAAAAATCCGCCGCAATATGCTATTTGAAAACCGCAGCAATTCACGTTTTTTCTACTAGTGTTCCACTCACCATCAGTGCTTTTGATTCTGTAAACCTGATTTTGAATTTTTCTTTTCCCAATGCAGGCATGAATATAAGCTGTATTTTCATCACCTCCTTTCAACCAATCACCTTTCACCTTTTGCTTCAAAAAATTCATTCTAGCTTTATTCAACATACTATATTCTTGCATAGCTTGTTGCTCTTTCATATGAAGATCTGCATTCAAAGGATCACTCTGAATCTCCAACTGTAACTCAGTAAGTCTAGTTAAAGCCGTCTTAGCCTCATTCTCAATGTTAGAGAACCTATACTTAATAAGCAACCTCAAACAGCTCTTTAACCTCTTCAATTTCACCACAAGTATATACATAGGCACCCCCTGAATATCTTGCTTCCAATTTATCTGCACTCTTTCCATGAAATCTTCAGCAAGCCCCCACATGTTATAGTATTTAAAAGGCTTAGCTCTACTCACCACACTACTATCAAGTTTTATGACACAAGGGCAATGGTCAGAAACACTTTCAGGAAGAAACATAGCATTAGCTGCTCTAAAACACTGCTGTCATGCCTCATTACTCAAAATTCTGTCAATTTTAGAAAAAAACCCTATGCTCCCCCTCCTGCTTATTAGACCATGTGAAAAAAGGACCACTAGCTCCCACATCAAAGATATTGCAATCCCTAACACATTGCCTGAAGTTTGCCACTTCCTCCAAGGTGACTGAAGAACCAATTCTATCCTCCAAATTAAGGACATTATTAAAATCTCCCATGACCACCCAACCACCTTGAATTCTTCTACTAATATCAACCAAACTCCTCCACAAACTCTCTCTGTCCTCAAGACCATTAAATCCATAAACAACAGTAACATCAAAACTCTTCCCAGTAGCTTTATGTAAAACTTCACAATGAATAAATTATGCAGAAGATTCACATATATTAATAACAAACATGCTAGCAAGTCAAATCAACCAAATTCTGCCACCTCTATGAAATTAGTAATTAGTAACAATAGAATACCCAGCACAGACTCTAGGGAAGACTTTATAGAAGTTACAAGTCTTTACCCTAGTTTCAAGCAACCCAAATAACCCTAAATTATATTGAGACAAGAAATTCTTTACCTCAATATGCTTCAGAGGGCTATTCTGGCCTCTAACATTCCATATGCCAATACTATCCATGAGGCAAAATTACAACCTCACTACCCTGCCTATCCTTCACCACATCTTACACCTCTGCTTGTAAACTGGTAGAAGCTTCAGCCTCTTCATTTAAGCCTTTAGATGCTTCTCCTTCTTGATTCTTGTTCCATGGCTCATCTGAAATCTAAGTAGTTTTCTCCACCTCGTACCATGCTTCTTTGTTATCGGCAATAGTCATACCATTCCTTTGCACACCCTGCTGCACTACTGTTTGAGTCACTGGTTTTGAAGCTTGAATAACAGGATTAGCTCTAGATTTAGCCACCCACATTTGCCTAGGCTTAACCTTAGCTAGAGCCAATTCATGCTCCTACAATCTTCTAATGTATGGCCAATACCTCCACAATCCCCATAATAGATTGGCTTACATTCATAGCTAACCTTCTGAGTCATAGTGATCCCCTTCTCATTCACAAACTGAATTTCCTCAGGAAACCGCTGCTCTAAATTGACCTCCACTAACACTCTAGCATACTCAATGATATCCTTCTGTGCAGTTGCTCTGTCAGTCCGAATTGGCTTGCCAACCAGGCTTGCAATTTTGTTCAAAGCCACTTGTCCCCAGTATTTCAATGGTAAGCCTGGTAATCTTATCCAAGTTAGCACCACCTTAACAGTCTCAGCCAAGAGATCTAGATCAGGGTGCCAGCTCTTCATAATCACAAGTTTTTAATCAAACATAATAGGTCCAGCATCCATAACTTTTTGCTTCCCTTCCATAGTTCGAAATCGTACCACAAAAACGCCATTCTTACTCATAACAATTCTCTCAACACCATACTTTTCCCAAAGTCTCCGAATAAATCCATTAACAATCCTATATGTAGGCTTGATACCTAACACATAGCAAACAATTGATGAATCCTAAAATTCAATCTCCTCCTTGACATCCTCCTCTAGAATGACAACTTCGATATAACCTCCTTCACAATTGCATTATTATTGACCTGAGCCAAATCTATACTCTCTTCTCTGATACTAGCAAACAAATTTTGCCTCCAGTTTACATTATTATCAGCATTATGACCAGTATTACTCATTAATTGTTGCATAGGATGAGGTGAGGGATTCACCTGATTTATTGATTGTCTCATCGGAGTTCGAATTGACGCAATCCAGTTATCAACCTGAGTTCTAGCTGCAAGAAAATTAGCTATATCCAACTCCGAAGCATTAAGATCAGCTGAAGCAAGAGATTCATCATCCTTCTCCTCTTCCGAAGTCCAGCTTAGAGCAGCTACTTCTCCAATTTCATTCACATTCTTCTGTTTCTTCGCATCAATTGTTTGAAGTTTCTTCACAATTTGAACAGGTTGTTTCAATTTTTGTCCACCATTACCATTTTTCGGTCCTTTCGCCATAGCTCCAGCAGATGCTGAAGAACCAAATCAATGGAACATTAGACAATTTTCTAGAGAGAAGTTAGAGAATCTCTCTCTAGACCCCATGAAAATCTTATTATCATTATCACTATCATGTACGTGTCTCTTAATGCATGTCTTTGAACTTAAATATCTTGTATTATATATTAGCAAAAAATATAACGATTGGATATTAATAAAGTACTAATTGAGACGAATCAAACAAGACCCCACTTGACTATATTTTTTCTTATAAATTGAGAAAAATTGAGAAGATTCTCTCTAACTATGAATAGTGTCAATGAATACAAATGTGTATATCTCCCTTGAAAGAAAGGATTCTCTCTCTACCCCTCGGTGGAGAACCCTACCATCTGGTCGGCCCCCGCTGCGGCGGTCTTCCTCTTTAGTCATGGTTGAGGAGATCACAAGTATTGCTTTGAACCTAAAGATTGATGATGAAGAGGACGTTGTTTTTGAACTGGAATCAATAAACCCTATCATGGAGAATAAGTTTGCTTTGGTTCTTTTTGGACGACTATTAACTGAACGAACGTATAATATCGATGCGTTTAAGTGCACTATCACTGGTGTTTGGGCTCCTTCCCACGGCTTGGTTATCCGAGTTCTAAGCCCTAATTTTTATGCTTTCCAATTCTTTCATTGGAGAGACATGAATAAGGTTCCTGAGGGTAGACCATGGTGTTTTGACAACATGTTAATCCTATTGAAAGAAGCTGATGGAGATTAACAACCCGATCATGTAACACTTAATCACTCACCGTTTTGGGTTCGCATTAATAATATTCCCTTTAACTATAGATCTGATGAAATAGTTAAAGCTGTTATTGGTAATAAGAGGATATATTGGAGGTAGAAGAAGATGTATTGGGGATTGGTAGATATAGACGTGTGAAAGTTATGCTTGATGTCACAAAACCCTTACGTAGATAGAGAAAATTAAAAGATAAACGAGGTAGAGAAATTCAGGTTGATTTCACCTGTGAACGGCTCCCCTTTTTCTATTTTGCTTGCAGAATTATGGGTCATTCCGAAAGAAATCGCCATATATTTCCTGAAGAAGAGAAACAAGAGAAGTTAGGGTGGAGTTCGGATTTAAAGGCAACGCCTTGTAAGGGTATGTTGAAGGAGATTGAGGAAAACGAGAAGTTTAGGGCCAATAAGAAGATCTTATTCCCGGTTTCTCCTACTGCTGGGAAACTAATCATTAAACATGGTAATTCTCTTGCTTTATTGGACAACACATCTGCCTCGAATTTGGTGCCAGATGATGTTAACATTGGGAGTGTAAAGTCTGCTGTGAAAGTGTGTGGGGTGGAAGGCTGTGCCATGCAAAACATAAACCAGGTTGTTACGCCTGCCTCGAGTGAAACCAAGCAGCCCTTGCATGATGATCAGGCTGAGCCTTTTGTTTTTCCGAGTTGCAAAAAATCTCAAGACACTGCTTTGATAAAAAAGAAGGCTTGGAAGAGATTGGCTCGAGGACCAATGGAGGAGAAAGGCGAGTGCCAGATCATGGAAACGGATTGCATTGATCCTTCTAATAAACGCACTTTTGACACTTGTGACAGGGAGGTTGGCGAGGTTTTGGGTTCGATGAAGCGCTCTAAGTCAAGTAGGGGCTGATCCAAACACTATGATTGAGGCGGAGGTTGGTGGTGACCAACCCCGTCAAGCATTATGAATACCATATGTTGGAACTGCCGAGGGATGGGCAACCCTTGGTCCGTTCGCCAGCTTCGACGCTGGAGCCTCTCTTATGCCCCCGACATCATATTTCTGTCGGAGACTATGATTAACAAGAAAGAAGTTGAAGCACGTAAAGAGCGTTTGGGTTTTCAAAATGCTTTTGCAGTTGCTAGTGTGAGGAAAGCTGGTGGACTTTGTATTTATTGGAGAGTGGAGGTGCAATTTACTCTTATCTCTTACTCTCAAAATTATATTTGTGGTGACATTGGTGAAAGCAATGAGAAGTGGCATTTTTTTGGCATCTATGGTTGGCTAAAGGAGGAAGATAAACATAAAACATGGGATTTACTTCGGCACTTATGTGGTGAGTCTAATCTCCCGGTTTTGATTGGTGGTTATTACAATGAGAAAGAAGGTGGGGCTGATAGAACTCGTAGGGAGATGGCATCATTTAGAGATATTGTTGATGATCTTATGCTTCGTGATTTGGGTTTCATGGGCACTTGATATACATGGGAAAGGGGCACCACTGCTTCTACTCGCATTAGGGAAAGGCTTGACCGTTTCCTTTGCTCCGCTGCGTGGTTCGACCTCCATCCGGGCTTCGCTGTTGAACATCTTCTTCGTTATACATCCGACCATATGGCAACTGTGCTTCGGGCTCAAACTCACAACACTAGGAGAAAGAAGAAGCGCGGGTTTCGTTTTGAGACATGTTGGCTGCTTGATGAGGAGTGTGAAGGGGTTGTGAAGGATGCGTGGAACCAGTCGATTGGGGATCGGGGCCACAACGTATTGAAAACATGGCTCGTGACTTAGCTGGCTGGAGTGCCGTGAAATTCAAGAAGCTGGTGGATCAAATTGCAAAAATCGAAAAGCTTCATCATCCTACCCAGCATCTCCCTATTTTGGATGTGTCTGAATGTGCTGAACTTGAAAAATCTCTTGATAATTTACATAACAAGCAGGTTGCTTATTGGTATCTCCATTCGCGTGTTTTGGAAGTTAAAGATGATCACAAAGCTTCGCAGAATTATGTGGCTGGATAATATGACAAATATGGCACTTGGCACGAAAAAGAGGAGGAGGTCGAGAATATTTTTGATGATTATTTTTGTGGCATTTTCACATCTTCTTGGCCTTCAGACGCTAATATTCATGAAGTTCTGCAATATGTTAGTCCTGTTATTCTTGATGCCTGCAACCAAGCTCTGCTGAAACCTTTCACAAATGATGAGATATATGCTTCCCTTCAACAAATGCACCCCGACAAAGCTCCAAGCCCTGATGTTATGCATGCTATCTTTTATCAACGTTTTTGGCATATTATTGGGGATTATGTGACTACTTTTGTTAGTAGTATTCTGCATGGAAATGTTTCTACTAGCTGTCTCAATAACACTAATATTGCCTTGATCCCTAAAATAAAAACTCCTACTAGTGCTGCGGAGTTTCGGCCAATTTTTCTTGTAATGTGCTCTATAAACTGGTCTCGAAAGCTATAGCCATTCGTTTGAAGGATTTCCTTCCTGATATAGTCACAGAAAACCAGTGCCTTTGTTCCTGGGCGCCTTATAACTAGGGCTGGCAAAAGCTGCTAACAAAAAAAATTTGGGTTTGGGTTGAGATTGTCGACTCGAAATAAAATATGGGTCGACCCAACTCAACCTGAAACCACAACGAGTCAGGTTCAGGTTGACTTTTTGAATTTGAATAACCTGATTTAGAATTTGGGTCAGGTTCGGGTTGGGTCAACCTGAAATTAACCCGACTTTTACAACTTATGTCACCTATTTTTCTAATTATAAACTTGTACTGGGCCAAGGCCATTTCTTAATTTGCATTTGAAGTTAGGATTTGCAATGCTTTAATTTTTTATTGTATCATTGTTGCAATTATAAAATATAAATCAGGTCATATTGGGTTGGTTTCGAGTCAACCCGAAAGTTAGCAGGTCGGGGTTTGGATTATGATTTTTGACCTGAAATTAAAATCAGGCCGGGTTTGGGTTAGGGGTAAATTGACCCGAAATGGAAGTCAGGTCAACCTGAACCTGACTCAACCCGACCTTATTGCCACCCCTACTTATAACTGATAATGCTCTCATTGCTCTTAAAATTTTCCACTTCATGAAGCATTGATCTCGAAGCAGGAAAGGTATCATTGCCATGAAACTTGATATGAGTAAGGCCTGTGACAGGGTGGAATGGAGCTTCCTTATGAAGCTTCTCCTTACTATGGGGTTTGATGGTCGTTGGGTGAATTTGATTATGGACTGTGTGACATCTGTTTCCTACTCCTTCATTGTGAATATGGAGGTGTATGTGGCTCTGTTATCCCTGATCAAGGTCTCGGGCAAGGTGACCCTCTCTCTCTCTCTCTCCTTATCTGTTTATTTTGATTGTTGACGCTTTCTCCAGAATGATACAGAAAAAGGTTCAGGAAAAACAGATTCATGGAGCTAGAGCCAGTCGCAGTGGTCCCAAAATCTCTCATCTTCTCTTTGCAGATGATAGCCTCCTCTTTACAAGAGCTGACAGATAGGAATGCACTATAATAGTTGATATTCTCAACCAATATGAATCAGCATCCGGGCAGAAATTTAATTATGAAAAGTCTGAGGTCTCTTTCAGTAAAGGTGTTAGCTTGGATAGCAAAGAGGAATTGGTGGGAATTCTGAAGATGCCGCAGGTGAAAAAACATGAGAAGTACCTTGGTATCCCCTCTATGGGAGATAGATAAAAAAAAGTTATTTTTGACTCACTTCTTGATAGAGTTTGAAAGAAACTCCAGGGTTGGAAAGAGAAGCTATTGTCTAGAGCGTGGAAGGAAGTTCTCCTTAAATCTGTCATCCAAGCCATGCCTACCTATCTTATGGGTGTTTACAAAATCCCGAAGATGGTTATTCAGCATATTCATTCTGCCATGGCGAGATTCTGGTAGGGGAGCTATGAGGATCACAAGATGATTCACTAGAAAAGTTGGAATTCCATGTGCACTTTGAAGTGTTTTGGTGGAATAGGGTTCAAAGATCTTAATGTGTTTAATGATGCTTTGCTTGGTCGTCAAGCTTGGATACTTGTGCGTGCACCACACTCTTTGTTTGGGCGGGTTATGAAAGCTAAGTACTATCCTAAACAATGACTTTCTTGAAGCCTCCCTTGGTCATTCTTGCAGTTACTCGTGGAAAAGTATTTGGAGTTCGAAGGCTTTACTCAAAGGGGTTGCTTATGGCGGGTGGGAAATGGTGATAAGATTGGAGTGTGGAGTGAGTCGTGGGTAGCAGGAGATGATAGAAGGTTCATTTTGAGCAATCCGACTAAGGACATTGTTAAGGTGAGCGAGTGATTTGATTGATACTAGTGTACGTTATGGAATGGAAAACAAGTCTTATTGAGCACCATTTTAATGAGCGTGATGTGCAATGTATTCTTGCAATTCCTTTGAGTTCCATGAATCACCAAGATGAGTTAACTCGGGCTCTCACAAAAGATGGGCAATACTCTGTTAAAACAGCGTACATGTTCGGTAAAGGAGGGAATCTTGATGCCTTCCACCAAGCTTAGGTGGATATTTGGGGTATGAATGCTAGCCCAAAGGTGAAACACTTCCTATGGAGGTCATGCACTAACTCGTTGCCTACTCGCTCTCTCCTTAAACATAGACACCTAATTGATGATGATGTGTGTCCTTGGGGCTGTGGTGGGGATGAATCCACCAGCCACGCCTTGTTCGAATGCCCTCGAGTTATTGATTTATGGATGGAGTTAATTAGATTGTGCTGCTCTATGTGCCAACACATCTCACCTCTCTTTGTGTGATTTGGTGGCAAGTTGGTGGCAACTTGATAAAGCTATGGCGTCCCATGGAATTGTCTTGGCTTGGTGTATATGGATGAAGAGGAATGTGTGAATTTTCCAAGGCAAGCGCACTCCTAACCATGTGCTCATCAGTCAAGTTCGCAGGATAGTCGAGGAGTACGGGCGATACTCGACCCGTATCTATTGGACGAAGTCCAGCAGTTGTGAACGAAGTTCAAAAACGTGGAAAGTCCCCCCCCCAGGTGTTTTGAAACTCAAGGTGGACGCCTCCTTAGCTAAAGCTGGCTGGATCGGCTTAGCTGTGGTGGGTTGTGATTCAGTGGGAGATGTTATATTCGCTGCTACTCGACGTATAAAAGCTTATTGGTGCCCTGAGGTTGCGGAAGCAAAAGCGATTCAAATGGCAATTAGGCTTGGCAAACGTTTTGGCTTTGATGAAGTGATTCTTTAATCGGATTGTCAAGTGGTGATTAGACGACTATCAAAGAGTGCACTATACCTCTCGGATCTTGACATTGTTTTACATGATATTTTAGCTTCTTGTTCCTCTTTTTCTTCTCTTGTTTGGTCACATGTTAAACGTGACGGAAACTTTGTTGCTCATCATTTAGCAAAGCTAGTTCCCTTTGGTATTGAACAAATTTGGGAAAACCACTCCTCCCTGGAGGTAGCGCCCTATGTACTCATGGACAAATTATCTTTGAATTAATCTAGCTTGCTTTTCCCCTAAAAAAAACTACGAATAGTGTCATGATTTCAAGTGAGAAAGATAAAAAACAGAGGGAGTACAGGGTTACCGTTGATAGTTTATAAGAATTTGGTTATCAGGCCATTGAGAAAAGTAAAAAATAGAGGGCCACCATTGAAAAATTTCCTTTTTCATTTATTTACATTAGTTTCATTGATAAACTTGAATGTAACGTAGAAGTTTATTTACACTTTCCGATTCTATAAAAAAATCATTTGTTTCATTAGCAATATTTCAATTACCAAATAACTAGAGAAAAGAATACATTAAGAATATCATACCAAATGTTAAATAATGTACCTCAAACGATATATGTCTGTGATCGTATAAATATCACATATCTTAAAATTAATTTTGAAGCTCATTTTGATGAACACTAATTGCTAATAGTTCTGGCACGAATCTTGATTGATAGATTATTTATCCCCACACAATGCTTCACTTATAATCATATAACTTATGAGTACATTTTGGGTGTAACATGTTACATCATAACTTATTGTGCATGTAACATGCACAATGACATAGACTCTAATAAGAATGACATGGACTATACAAATAATGACATGAATCTCATGTCATTTTGTCATTTATTATATTATCTCATGCCATTTGGGTTCTTTTTGCAAAAGAAGCGCTGTTTTGTAGGTTGTTACACCATAAATTATGGTATAACATTTACATCCAAGAATTTGTGATAATTTATATATCGACAAACTTCAATTAAGACTCATTTTATAAACCTTAATTGATAGGTTTCTTGACGAACATCAAAGGGTGAGTACCATATAATTACCCTAATTTTATATATTTTACCAAACCAGATTTTTTTTTTCATTAAGTTCATTTATCAAGAACCTATATATAACTTACAAGTTATTTACACTTTTCAATTTGCAAAAGAAATTTGTTAGTGACTCTTATCATTAGCAGTAGTTTTAATATCAATCAAATTTCTATTGAACTATTCAAATGAATAATATTAAGTCATATTATGTTCATAAATGAACCTCAAATTAAAGACGTTTGTGGTGATGTATATTATACTCCCTCCGTCCCATAATATAATGCTTACATTCTATTTTGGGTGTCCCAAAATATTGTGCCTACTTCATTTTTTATTAATTTATTTTGACTAAATTATCCTCAATTTTTACACAAACTTCTCAAAATATTCCTACCTTTCTTTGAAAATGTGTGCTCCTATTTATTGTTTTGAACCATTCCAAGGAAATATTTATTGTTTTTTGATTTTTTTGAAGGAAAAATAAAATAAAAGAAGTAGTTCCAAGACAAAAGTACTCCATTAATTTTTTTTTTTTAGAATCCTACTACTCCCTCCAATCTCCTTAATTCCCGTGAAAAGAAAGAAGTAAGTACTATATTATGGGACGGAGGGAGTATCAATAAAATTAAATTAGAAGTTCAATTTGAAGCACAATAATTGGGCAAAGGCTACACATACACTGGGTGTATGTGGGCCATACATACACTAGGTGTATGTGTTACTAGTAAAATTTATACCTTGTGTATGTGTTACTATTAAAATGTATATTATTACTAAAATTATTACAAACTTACAATGTTTCCACAGTTAATTTTGTTTTTAATGATATGTTCTTTATCTTTGTTTAAAAATTCTGTTTTATGAAATTTTCTTTGTTTAAATTTGTATGAATCCTTTGTTTAAAACTAAAAAAAAAGAATTGTAATTTTTTTTCTTCAGATTATTCATATATTAGCTTCATCTTATTCATCTTCACCATTTTTCTACTATTGATTTCTACTAAATTTCTTGTCGTTTTCAATTATTTAATTTGTTTGTAGAAAAATAATGTTATATTTTCATCCCTACCATGTAATAAAATCCAATTCGAAATATAGTATTTCAATCGTCTATGTATTATGTAAATTCAAATATCGTTGAATAACAAAACAAGTTCAAATGATTGTAAGTTTGTAATTTTTTTAGTAACAGTATACATTTTAGTAGTAACACATACAAAAGGTATACATTTTAGTAGTAACACATACATCCAGTGTATGTGTGGCCCACATACACTCGGTGTATGTGTATCATCTCTCCAATAATTGGTGATGAATCTCAATTGTTAGAGTTCTCAACAAATTATGCTTCATTTATGGCCATGGGCATATCATCTGTGAAAATAATTCCATTAAAAGCACATTTTTTTGAGGGGATCATTAAAAGCACATATTTATGAAACATCTGCACGGAAAAAAAAACATTTTTCATGAAATATAGTCGGTAGCTTCATGCTTCACTGATAAACTTGAAAGTGGAAGCACCATGCTTGGTAAATCTGGGTGCACCATAATAACTGGTGTGGCTCGAATCGTTATAGTAGGTGGCCTTAGTTGTTGTTATACCTAATCTTGACGGATTTGGCACTTCTTAGTTTAAAATCTCTAGCTCTTCCTAATTCTATTTAAAGGAACATGAATCATCTAAAAAAAGAAAGTCAACATTTAGACACAGATTTCAGGGTTTTGCAGTACTTTTTCTAGGATTTCCCTTTTCATATATGAAACTAGCACTATATGCACGCAATGCGTGCCACAGTATATTAATATTAACATCAAAAAGTGTTAAAAAGCTAACTTAAGAGTGTAATATTTATGGTGAATATTGATGAGCGTTATGATTTTTTATTTGCATTGCTCTAGTGTAAAGAGTAATGTTTTCCATAAAGGACTATACCGAGGTAGGATATGTCATCTTGTATTTCGTAGATAATTCAACAACTCTCCTTTTAAACAATAATCTAGGTTATGTTGTCATCTTGTATTTCGTAGATAATTCAACAACTCTCCTTTTAAACAATAATCTAGGTTATGTTTTTTATTTATTTAAAAATACATTTATATTTTATAGGCGTATTTTATGAGTAGTAGTTCAATTTAATTTCACTGGGTAATTGAGGTTTTTAGGCATAATATGGTGAGTAGTGCTTCAATAAAAAATAAATTATAAATTGATATTCTCTAATATGTATTTTTATCTCTTTAATTATTTATTACCTCAACTGATTGTGAGCCCCAAAAAATAAAAAATGAATATTCTCTAAGTTCTTAATTCTTTTATGGTTTGTTTATGCGTGTTATTTGAAATTGTTATTGCAACTAAGAGTTTAGATAGTAAGAAACTCTGTAAATCTTTACTTTTATAATTGTTTGAAAATTGATTTAGTTATCTGTTTATAATTTCAATTGTGAGTTTCCTCTTTTTACACATTTTTATGTATTTCTTTTTGGTAATGTAGAACTTTCCTTATTACCCATATTTGTTAATGAGGAAAGAATTAAGAAAATATTTTCTTTATTATTTTTTGTGAGATTAAGGGTATATAAGTCTTTTTAAGAGGGGACACCATAGCTCCCCCTTGACTTATATAATAGAGATGAAACGTGATATTAGGTTAGATATGAAAATGATATATTTCAGCAGCAAAATTAGACGGCCAGGGACTCAAAAGATTATGGTACGTTTTGACACCATTGCTTGATTGTTGGCTTTTATTTGGTTTAGTTGGCTTGTTTGACTGGCCGAAGGCATTGGTGTATGTATTGGCTTTTAAGTTGGTACGTTTAAAGCAAATTTGTTTGCAAAAGTGTTTGGCAAAATTAATTGTGGTCATTGGTGATTATTAGAGAGTTTGTGGGCCAACAAGCCAAAAGCCAATCCAAAAAGCTGCTCCAGGCAGCTTTTTCATTTTGGCTTAAAAGCCAGCTTTTTAGCCAACCAAAAAGCCAATAACCAAACACTTTTTTTGGCTGTTTGACCAAATTAAAAAGTCAAAAGTCAATGAAAAAGCCATTTACCAAACACGGCCTATATGCACCCGAATGGAAATATAAGAAATTCAAAGATTTGAGTATACGATTTGATTATTAGGATCTATATTATTTGCAGATATGTAGTAGTGGCAGAAATCTAAATTATAGGAGGGGACCATAACTCCACTATATTTAAGTTAATATAAACTCATAACATTTCTAATCCATTTATGCTCTTTTTACCTACAATTTCTTCTTATCAATTGCTTGATGCAGTGTACACATAATCAAAAGGTTTAAGATACCTGTACGATTAAAGGTCTAAAATAATGCCTACTCTAATATGGAGCTTTCTAGTTTTATCCTTGAGTTATTATCCAATTTCCTTCCCTTTTTTTCTTTTGAAAAAAGGCATACTATTTTGTCTTTTATTGGATCAAGGTGTCCATATAATTCAAAATTTGCTGTAGATGATTAGTTTTTCATGTGACTTAGAAGTGATGATGAATGGTGCTCCCTTTGTTGTTAGTACTATATTGTCCAAATTATAACCACATTAATTGTCAATATCTATATTAATCTCTATTTTTTGGACAAATACCTCTATCACAATACACACCCTGTATTGTCGTCAAACACCATCATTCATCTATCTATCAATTGGGAGTAGTTTATATATATGAGGGCCCTGAGAAAAGATAGAATTTATCTTACTGTTGAGAAACAGTGGAATCATAGATTCCACTGTTCATATGTGATGTCCACTGCCCTATATGCATTTAATGCATGTCAGGCAGTTTTTTTTTCAGATCGCAAATTTTCTTCCGCGGCGCGTAAATTGTTGAATTTACAATCGTGTACAGTAGAAAATTTTGCTTATAAATACCGGTGTAAGAAATCAGTTTTTACACAATACGAATTACAATACTCTCTGATATATTTCTATAACTTCTCTCTCTCTCCATATTTCTCACAACACGTTATCAGCACGAGTTTGCTACCGAAAAAAAATAAAGGTATACATCCATTCTGTTTCAAGTTCTAAATTTTTTTCTCCAAGCCCAAACCTTTACTATCCAAACATGGATCAACAAAGTAACGGGATTAACATTGTTTTACACAATGTCTCTGTCTCGGGTATTTACTTTTGGATAGAGCGAAACAATGTGCCATTCACCACCAACCCCGGCGAGGGGAGGCAGAAGAGACCCACCCAAGAACATTAACGACAGTACAAATACCCATACCAGAGAAAACCCACAAACCCCTATTCCCAACACCAATAATAACCCTCCTATACAACCAACTAAAAATCAACCCCCACCAAGTAATAAAAGAGATAGGGATGAACAGGAAGGGACTAGTAGTAAACGTCACCATGCCACTAACCCAGAAAATAAATAAATTAATAATAAAGCCACCTTCATGGAGGGCAAGGACATTTATTTTATGTTATTTTTTTTTGCTCTTGAACCGCCTATATGGACGGGTTAATTTTTTTTCTGAACTTGCCGCCTATATGGACGGCCTAGTGAAGCAATAAAATTATTATCTCTTATATATGCAATAATGTTATATGTATGCAGGGAACAAGCATTCAGAACACTATTATATATTATTGTCTCTAATCTTCTATTTTTTTTGCATTTGTAGATTATATTGCCATTTTACCAACATGCTCTAATATCTATTTGCCAATCTTAAAATTTTATTGCATTGTATATTTTTAACTGTTGATGAACTGCACAGTTAGGGATAACTCTCTATAAAAGCGGATTACCCGTCCCATTTTCACCACACATCTCTTATCTTCTTCCAATTTTTTTTCTCTAAACTCACAAAATTTTTTTCTCTTCATCCTCAACCTTCCGGCGACCATGTTCCACGGCGGCGACGACAACCGTCCTCCACCTTCCTCTTCTTCTTTTGAGGAGGATTTTAGGATGATACGGCTATACTTATTCCTTATAGCCGGTATCTTTTTCCTTCTTATGGCATTCATGATCTATCTCCTCATACACAAATAGGAGACAATTTTTTTATCTCCCTCGTCGTATTTTTTCCATTTTTGGCATCTTTTTTTGTCTTTTAAGTGCATTTTTAGGAAGTTTTTTTGTTTCTCTCACTCATTATATTTTTCTTCCATTTCTGGCATTTTTTTTGTTTCGTTATATTGTACGCTATTTTCGTCTTTTTTTTTTGTTTGTAATGTTTATGTATCATTATAATGATATAAATCAGGGGGAGATAATATATATGATTTATTATCATTTACTAATTTTAAATATTTACATGTTTGTAGTTAAAATGGGAGATCTAGTTAAAAGACAATTTAACATACTAGATCTATCTGGGCAAAAGTTCCCAGAATGGACAGTGGACGCCCAAATGAATTTAAAAGCCCAAGGACTGGAACATACAATTAAGGGTGTGACAACCCAACAAGGTGATGTAACTACATCAATTAAAAAGGCGACTGAACAAGAAAAGGCAAAAGCCTTAGTCCTTCTCAGGCATCATTTACATGAAAGTTTAAAAACTGAATATCTCCTTGTGGAGGATCCCAAAGAACTATGGGATAGCCTGAGTGAAAGATATGGGCATCACAAAAATGTGCTCCTCCCAAAGGCACAATTTGGTAGCTCAATTTGAGATTCCAGGACTTTAAAGCAGTCAGTGATTACAATTCAACGTTGTTTAGAATTGTATCATTGTTGAAATATTGTGATCATCCCATCACAGAAGAGCAGATGATAGAAAAAACGCTCTCCACTTTCCACGCCTCCTAATATAATATTAGCGGAACAATACGGGTTCGAGCTTTCAAAAGTACTGCGAGCTAATATCGATCTTGCTTGTGGGTGAACAAAATAATGATCTTCTTTGAAGAATCATAATCTTAGACCTACGGGGTCTTCGACCACACGTGAAATAAATGCAATAGAAAGCTCGATCCACCCGAAGCAAATGCTATACATAGAGGTGGACGCGGTAATTACAACAAGTCGTGGGAGATGACGTGGTAATTACCGTGGCGGAGGCGTGGACGTGGCGAGAGGTCGATTTTCCCCAAGAAATAACAATTTTAAAAATTTCGATAAAAATTGGGGACAATCATCTGGAAATAAGAGGCAGTCATCCTATAAAGGAAATGACACTTGCCACGAGATGTGGCATATTTGGGCATTGGGGCCGCACATGTCGTCTTGCCAAACATTTGGTAGATCTATACCGGGCTTCAATAAAGAACAAAGGGAAAAATGTTGAAGCAAATTTTGTTAATGAAGCTAATACATCTATGCCCGACCTTGATGTTTTGATTTTTTTATGGATAATCTTTCAAGCCGAAAACAACTTTGCAATGCATTAATATGCTTAGTTTATTTTAAATAATCATTTTCATGTATTCCCTCTTTTGATTATTAATAAAATATGCATTTTCTTATAACTAATCTTCATATTTGTTATTTATGAAGATATGGATTTGCCAGAAGTTGGATCCAAAGAACAATGTCTCCTCGACAGTGGGACAACACACACCATATTGAAAAATAAAGAGTATTTTTCAAAACTTACAATATTCCAGGCTAATGTTAGCACAATATCTGGGACAGCCAAGTTAATTGAAGGCTCTGGGAAAGCCTGTATTATATTTCCAAATGGGACAAAATTGATAATCAATGACGCATTATATTCGAGTAAATCTCGAAGAAACCTTATAAGTTTCAAAGATGTACGTCAGAATGGTTACCATTTGGAAACCATGACAGTGAATCAAGAGGAATTTATATGCCTCACGGCAGAAAAATGCGGCAAGAAATACATCTATGAAAAATTGCCAGCAATTTCCTCGGGACTATATCGCATAGATATACGTCCAATTGAAATTAATATGATATCTAACCAGAAGTTAGATAATAGAGAATTATTTACTCTATGGCATGACCGATTTGGCCATCCTGGCACAAAAATGATGCATAGAATCATTGAAAATTCAATTGGACACTCTATAAAGAATGTCAAAATTCCTCGGTCAAATGAACTATCATGCTCTGCATGCTCACTTGGCAAATTGATAATTAGACCATCTGTAAATAAGATTGCCATTGAATCTCCAATGTTTTTAGAAAGAATACAGGGAGATATATGTGGGCCTATTCACCCCGCATGCGGACCATTCCGCTATTTCATGGTATTAATTGATGCATCTACTCGATGGTCACATGTGAGCCTTTTGTCAAGTAGAAATATTGCATTTGCAAAACTTCTGGCTCAAATAATTCGATTAAGAACTCAATTCCCAGATCATACAATAAAGAGAATAAGATTAGACAATGCTGGGGAATTTACATCCCAAACTTTTAATGACTATTGCATGTCTATTGGGATTGTTGTTGAGCACCCCGTGCCTCATGTACATACACAAAATGGTCTTCTTTGAATCATTAATCAAGAGAGCGCAATTAATTGCAAGACCATTAATAATGAGATCAAAATTGCCCTCTTTCGCTTGGGGTCATGCTATATTACATGCAGCGAAGCATTGATAAGATTAAGGGCCGACCTATCATAAATTCTCACCGTTACAATTAGTATCAGGTCGAGAACCGAATGTCTCACATTTGAAAATTTTTGGGTGCGCTGTACATGTACCTATTGCTCCTCCCCAACGTACTAAAATGGGTCCACAAAGAAGGATGGGAATATATGTTGGATTTGAAACTCCATCAATTATCAAATATTTAGAGCCAACAACTGGTGATTTATTTACGGCTCGATTTCTCGATTGTCATTTTAATGAGTCAGTATTCCCATCCTTAGGGGGAGAGAAAGTGGACCCACAAAATATAAAAGCAGAAATTACATGGAATGCATCTCAAATGTCGTTTCTGGACCCAAGAACAAATTCATGTGAACAAGAAGTCAAGAAAATTGTTCATTTGCAAAGTATTGCAAACCAATTACCCGATGCATTCACGGATACTAAGAAAGTGACAAAGTCACATGTGCATCTTGAGAATGCCCCCTGCACGAATTGAAATTCCTAGTGACAATAAGGCCATTGAAGATGAGTCAATAGCACGTCGAAAACGTGGTAGACCACCCGGTTCTAAAGACTCGAAACCGAGAAAAATGAAAAAGCAAGGAGAAACAACAAACGAAATTAATATAAATCCTCCAAAGGAGCATGATGAAATTCATGATGAAAACAAAAATGAAGATAAGCATGTTCCAGAAGAACATGAACATGAAAGCATAGACAACAATGAAACTTCAATTAATTATGTTTCTACAAAGAAACAATGGAATCGAAAAGATGTTGTCTTGAATGAAATCTTTGCTTACTCCATAGCGGTTGAAATGACATACGATGAAAATGATATAGAACCAAATACAGTAGATGAATGTCGCCGATAAAAGATTGGCCAAAATGGAAAGAAGCAATTCAAGCGAATTGAAATCACTTGAAAAACGTGAGGTATTCGGACAAATAACCCAAATACCAAAAGGTGTAAAACCGGTTGGGTACAAATGGGTATTCGTGAGAAAACGAAATGAGAAAAATGAAGTTACTAGATATAAGGTAAGGCTAGTAGCCCAAGGCTTCTCGCAAATGCCAGGGATTGATTATGATGAGACATATTCACCAGTAGTTGATGCAACTACACTAAGATTTCTGGTAAGCTTATCAGTCTCAAAAGGATTGCAAATGAGGTTAATGGATGTAGTGACTGCATACTTATATGGGTCACTTGACACAGATATTTATATAAAGTCCCTGATGGACTAAAACTACCAGAAAATCACTTGCCCAAAGAGATGTTTTCAATAAAATTGAAAAAGTCACTCTATGGGTTAAAACAATCTGGAAGAATGTGGTATAATCGTCTTAGTGAATACCTATTGAAAGAAGGATTCAAAAATAATCAAATCGTCCTTGTGTTTTCATAAAGCGATCCAAATCGGGATTCGCCATCATTCTTTGTTTATGTCGATGATTTGAATATTATTGGAACTACCGAGAGAACTCGAAGTAAGCTGCAAAGTACTTGATGAAAGAATTTGAGATGAAAGATCTCGGGAGGACAAAATTTTGCCTTGGCTTGCAAATAGAATATTTGAGAAATGGAATTTTTGTCCATCAATCAAACTATACAGAAAAAGTTTTGAGACGTTTTTTCATGGACAAAGCCCACCCAATAAGTTCTCCAATGATAGTGCGTTCTCTGAATGTGAAAGATGACCCATTTAGACCACGAGAAGAAAATGAAGAAATTCTTGGTCCTGAAGTACCATATTTAAGTGCGATTGGTGCCTTAATGTACTTGGCTAACAATACTCGACCGACATAGCTTTTTCGATAAACTTGTTAGCTAGATACAACAATGCACCAACGAAGAGACATTGGAATGGAATCGGACACTTGTTACGCTATCTTCGAGGAACACAAGATCTTGGATTATTCTACCGAGTTGAAACCAAATGCGTCACTCATTGGATATGCGAATCTTGGATACCTATCAGACCCACAAAAGGCTAAGTCTCAATCCGGGTATCTATTCACTTATGGAGGTACTGCAATATCTTGGAAATCCACGAAGCAGACTTTGACGGCCACATCATCAAATCATGCAGAATTAATTGCTCTTTATGAAGCTGGAAGGGAATGTGTATGGCTAAGGTCAATGATCAAGAATATCCAAGAAGAATGCGGGATGGAAACAATAACGACAAATCCAACTATCATCTACGAAGACAATACTGCATGCATCACCCAAGTAAGCGAAGGGTACATCAAAGGAGACAGAACTAAACATTTATCACCAAAGCTCTTCTTCACTCATGACCTCCAAAAGGAAGGGACGATAAACATCCAACAAATCCAATCATGTGAGAATCTTGCAGATTTATTCACCAAATCCCTTCCGGCGAAGAAATTTGAAGAATTAGTCCGAAAAATTGGAATGCGGCATCTTCGTGATATATGCTAAATTCAGGGGGAGTATTATATGCGCTGCACTCTTTTTCCCTTCGATCAGGTTTTTATCCCACTGGGTTTTTCCTGACAAGGTTTTTAATGAGGCAGTTAATTTTAAGCATATAAGAATACATAATAGTTGTACTCTTTCCTAGTTATGGATTTTTCCCACAGGGTTTTTCCTAACAAGGTTCTTAATGAGACAACGTCTATTATGAGTTATCAGTGGACATTCAAGGGGGAGTGTTGAGAAACAGTGGAATCATAGATTCCACTGTTCATATGTGATGTCCACTGCCCTATATGCATTTAATGCATGTCAGGCAGTTTTTTTTTCAGACCGCAAATTTTCTTCCGCGGCGCGTAAATTGTTGAATTTACAATCGTGTACAGTAGAAAATTTTGCTTATAAATACCGGTGTAAGAAATCAGTTTTTACACAATACGAATTACAATACTCTCTGATATATTTCTATAACTTCTCTCTCTCTCCATATTTCTCACAACACTTACCATTTTTTTAGTTATTTTTTCTATATAGATTCTATCTATTATTGTTTTCAAAACTCAATCTTTCAATTGGTATACATGGGGCTTTAATTCCTGTAGGAAGTTTCATTTCCTAGGAAATGACTTCCCTTATGTAATTCCTAGGAAATGGCCTTAATTTGTTTGGTTGACATCAAGGAATTTGCAATTCATGTGGGAATTCCGATTGACCAAGGGGGGAGTGGGTAATTAAATTCCCACATTTTGTGGGAATTTCCATTGCACCCATTTTCTCAATTTTCTATCAACCAAACAACTTTCCAACTGAGAAAATCATGGGAATTTTCATTGCCTACATAAATTCTTGTCAACCAAACGAGCACTTAGGTTGTGAGAGTTATTTTCTCTCTCAGATGTATCTAGTGATGCACGATTGCGTTACATCTCTCATTATTGAAGTAACTTGTTTATGTTAGTAGTTCATTAGAATTTAGTTAATAATTTTTCTCCATATTGGATTTGACATGGATATTAGTTCTCCGGTTAATGTCAATTTTCATTAGATAAGTAATTTTCAAAAGAATAAGATATTTGCTCGGTTATCTTTTAGTTGCAATGCTTTGACTATCACACATTCGCTATGCAATTTTGATCATTAATATCTTTAATAATCTATTATTAGTCTAAATTATATATAGAAGGTTGATGTTTGGAAATATACATTGCAACAAATCCAATGATATTTCACAAAGCAACATTTATTTATATATATTAGTAAAAAAACAAGGTCATAGTTATCATATGAATAGTCAACGTGTTGCAAGTAAAAGGAAACAAAGAAAGTATAATAAGAAATTAGCATGAACGATGTTGTAGATTCTTCTTAATATATAATTTCAATTATATATCAACGTTTTATAACATTTACTTATATATATGATCAAACATATTGAGAAATACAGTCATATATTGACACACGTGAAATTCAAAACATTAGTTGTACTAAATTTTTTTTTAAGCGGCACCAAAATAGTTGGATTCCTAATCTACTGCATCACATTATTACCTTATCTTGTCACTCTAAGAGCGTAACCACTCATGTATTTTTTTATCATGAAAATATGTCATGAAGTTACATAAAAAAAATAGACTTGCACTCATGTTCTTTGGTGATCTAATTTGGGTCGTGCCATTATAAATTTTAATTTAGATTATCCCATGATCTAAGTCATGAAATGAGTCATGGTGCAACTGAAGGTGGGGCTCACATGCATAAGTTATAATTTAAAAGTTGTAATTGAAATATCTTAAAAGCTACAAAGTAAAAAAAATAAAAATTTACCAACAGTCATAATTTTTTGAAATCTATAAATAGACATTCATTTTGTTATATTTTGAGACACTTATAAAATTATTTATTTTCTCTTTTTTATTTACCAACTTCACTTTGGGGGAAAACCAAAGAGGAATTACAAAAGTATGCGAGAGAAACTAAAAAATGAGATTAAAAAAAAACTAAAAATGGGTTAAACTATTAAAAAGTAGTAGATGACATGGGTGGAAAAAGTGGAGAAAAGTAGATGAGACATGTTACCAAGAATAGAATAAACAACATCGTGTAAATAAAAAAGAAACAAACCAAAAAGGAAAGTGTTTAGATTAAAAAGAAAGGTACTTGAGTTTTTATTTTGGCGTCATGTTCTTTTTTCTAGTCTTGAGTGGGATGCATTTGTTTATATTATGGATCATGAGGCATGATCAACTTTTGTAAGATGAGAGAGAAAGTTGAATAGAGAGATAATTTTTTTAGATCATGAGTGGTCATGCTCTAAAATTCTATGTGAATAATTTTGCAAGGCAATCCTAAGTTTTGTAGGACTTAGGTCAGGTTTCTAAACTAGGGTTTTCTTAACAAGAGTACCAGATTGATAGTATATCATATAATTGGAAATTTTAAGGTTTCAATTATATTCTACATAAATCCAGCCAATGATACACATAATAAACTAGACTATTCTCCCCGAAATGATTAAAAATACACATAAACTATAATGCAACCCCAGATTTGGCTAGTATAATTCCATGTACTGGACCACATATGACATTTTCAATCCAGAGAGCGGTTGTGCCCGCACCTACTGAAACACAATCGTCGCCAGAGCTAATCTTGGAGTTGAGTATGGTAACACCATTCGAGTTTTGTACGTGAATCCAATCTGTATTAGGGCTTTCACCAGAAGCTAACACTTTAACGCTTCTTACAATTTATGAGTACTTACAATTTAATTCCTCCCTAAAAGTTTTCTCTCTCTCTACCCCCAAAAAGGAAACCCTAACTCACAGTCACCCGTCGCAGGCTCGCTGGTAGCCGCAGGTTGCCGGCGAGCCTGCTTCATGCGCCTTTTTCGTCGGTTTTTCCCCTGTTTTCCCTTCGCCGTCGTAGTTTGGTAGTTTCGAGTTTTGTTTGTAGTGTTTAGTAGTAGTCGTCGTTGGCGTTCATCGTCGGTGTTCCTCCCCCTTACCCCGTCGCAGTAGTTGGCTTCCCCTTCCCCTTCCCTGGTTACGTTTCGTGGGCTCCCCCTTCCCCTTCCCCTTCCCGTTGCGTTTGTGGTCTCCTTTTCCCCTTCCCCTGTTGCGTTAGTATTGCGTTAGTCGAGTCCTAGTTGATCCCAGTAGTCTAGTCTCCTTCCTCCTCCCCTCCTGCCAGTTTCGCTCTTCGTGTTCGCGTCTGTCGGCGGTAGTAGTTCCCTTTCCCCTGTTCGTGGTTGTCGGCAGTGTGGTGGAGTATTAGTCCCCTTTCCCCTGTTCGAAGTCGCCAGTCAAGTAGTGGTCGGTTTCCCTCCCTTTCCCTTTTTCTGTGGTCTTAGTTCAATTGCAAACCCTCCTGATGAGTTGGGGACGAAACCCCAACAAGTTCGGTGTAGCGGCGCCAACTCCAGCATTTCGGAAGCAGTGGCATGGAGTTATTAGTTTTTGTGATGATTTATGAGTCAATTGGTTTCGGTTTTGCCTTGGTTTATGTGTGCTTGTTTTGCTAGGTAGATCTGGTTCTTCTATGTCAAAGAATGATATCGGAAACCAGATCAAGATTGTAGTTCATCCTGGATTTTACCAAGCGTGGATAGGTAGAAATCTAGGTATTTATGTGTTGGCGGAGAACGGAGGTATTTATCCAATTCAAGATCCCTGTTCTCAGGTTCAGTTTGAACCTAAATCTGTCGTGTTTTGATCTTCTTTGTTAAGGATTGTAAGTTCTGGTTGTGATATTCGGATCAGGTGGTCGGGTGATGAATTCAAGCAATTCATATCACCCTATGTTTCTGTGATGACTTTAGGAGTCATCACAACTCAAAAACGCATCTCGTGGGAGGCCCTCCAATTTAAATTGGGGCAAGTTTCGACCTCCACCAATGCTGAGTTTATGCCTCTTGAGGCAAAACTCATGATACCCTATGTACAGGGTACGGAGTCACGACAGAAAGTGACTTCAGTAGCAGTTTTATCTTTAGAATCCCAGGAAGATTTCTCATCTCAATGGCCCTGGGATTTACTGTCTTGTGAACTAGTAGTTCCACAAGAACAAATTTGGCAATCCATTTTCGAAGATCGGTTTCGTTCAATCTCACGACAATATCCATCACAAGTCAGAGGGTATCCAGTTGCAAGGCACAAGAGGCATCTCCACCAACGTTCGACCCAGGGAAGTTCCCTATGTGTATTCAGTCATATCATCTGCGTAGCGCTTCAGACTAGTAAAGTAGCACGATGGTTTGTAATGCTTAGCTTGTTTTATTTTAAGTCGGTTGTAAGAGCTAGTCGAGCTCACTTTAATTTATGTTTGCTTGTGTTTTGTTGGATGTATCATGTATTAGCATTAGGTTGTACTTGTGCTTTTAATTAATGCAAATTTTCCCAATATCAAAAAAAAAAAATTTGCCTAGTATGATAGGAGTAAATAGCAAGAAGTGAAATCGCGATGACTGACAAGAATAAAAAGAGCGGACATGATTATTAGTCTACATTCAGTGGCAGTTATACCTATAAAATTACCCTATAGAGCTATACTACTTTATCATATCAAGTCCAAGATTAAATAACGACACATCCTATTTGAGGAAAACCAACTATTTTTAAACATCTGCAAAGTGGAAATATATAGAATTTCATTTTTTACTGGAATTTATTGAGAGTTAACATCAATACATCATAATCTAAATTTATTATGATCTATGGAAATTAATTGATTTCCTTTTTTTTGTTTGATTTGATCTAATAATATTGAGTGGACAACAACTAGCATATCAACATATGTATAACTTCTTGTAAGACCAAATGTCATTTAGTTGGATGTTACTTGTTATGCCTGACATTAGTATACAGCAGATTAAAATCAGAGGAATCACTTTCAATTTAGCTGGTCCACGAAGCAATCTCCTTTTCTCATGAGGAAGACTGCTCAGTTAGACCAGATTTGGAACATTACTAGAGCATATAAATGTATTAAGCTCATCACACGATGACATCATTATTTGATATGGTTACTTAAGTAGGATTTTCTCAAAGTGGTTAATTATTAATTTAAATGTGAAAGATGGTTAATTCGGATGGGGTTCGTGTAAGTTGATTGTGTTAGTTCTATATTTCATATCGATCAAGTCCATTCAGATTCAAATGTATTTTGACTCTGTGTTTCTTAAGTCGGCTCTTAAAATCAATTGGGTTAATATAGTATTGAGTTAATAATAAATCTCCACCTCTTTTATGAGTTTTCATTTTTCTATTGATAAAGTACATTTTTCTATTTGAAAATTCAATAACATTATACTTGTATATTTTTCTATTTGAAAATTCAATAACATTATACGGTTATACCGGTAGATAAGAGATGTAGCTTTATATTAACTCATTTATTATTATTATTATTATTAATTGGAACATTTTGACTTTCTCAGTATTCATATGTGAACTTTGTTCATAGAATTTTAACTAATATATAAAACAAAAATTTTAGTAAGTAAAATGTTATTCGACTTAAATCAATGTATATAGTCAAAATATTAATTTTCAAATAATTTTCACTAATGGATAATTAGAGACATTAATTGTCGAAATTTAAACATTACCAAGCGTGAAAGTCAAGTGTTGTACCTAATAAAAAAACAGAGGAAGAGTATACATTAATTGGACAATAGAATTTTCATCTTTAGATAGTGACGAATGAGATTTATCTTACTTATAAGGTAGTTTTAGGGCCTATTTTGGTTGTTTTAGTTGTTTTTCTTTGTTTACTTTCCAAGTATGCCTCTTGTTCTCTCTTTCTCTTTCTTGGTTCAATAAATGGATTATATGATATATTTTTAGGCACTCTAGGGATATTTCTCCCTTTTCCTCCTCTACTCTTTTGGTTGTGCTATTGACCTATAGTGGTGTATGGTACTTGATGGATTCAAGCCATTTGGGAGCCAAAGGATAGAGCAAGAATCAAAATCCAAGCAAAGGAGTTGGCTCGGATAGAAGAATCCCATACGTGGAGCACAACTCACACATGCACCTATCTTGTCTGCCTAAGCACATTAAGACTAACATTTCGGAAGTTAAAATATATATTGTTTGCCTGAGCACCTTTTCATCTCGCCAAAAGTGCTTTTAAAGTGGAAGCCATAAGCTAAAAATACGAATAAGATAGAAGATATGTTATGTTGTACTTTATAGTGATAGTCAAAGTGCAGTGCATTTGGATAAGAACCCCATGGAATGTTGTAGAATGCCTATACGATGACACTTTCACTACATTCGAAGTTTGGTAGAAAAATGCTAGGGCCGTCTATGCCCATCATTCTCATACTAGAGAGAGTAAAAGTTGGCGGAGAGAGATCTTTGAGAACCTTGTAATCACTAATGAATATTTTTTTTATTTGCAGTGCATTACTGGGTAGTTTTTCTCACGATACTCAAGTTTTCACGTTAGAATACTTATAGTGTCATATTTATTGTTCCCGTTATTCTTTTTTGAGATTGGCTATTAGATTGAATAGTCAATAGGCTTGACAAGCCGCACAGGTCCACTAAACTCAGTTTAATAGGTAAGACCCATTAAAAGTGAGAGGACGGGTGATTGAGATCTCCACCCTTAAGGGGCCCCGAATGGGTTCTGATGCAAAAGATAGACATCTCTACCCTTAAACCAATCAAACATTAATAATGTCATATCTTATAGGCATACTAGACTCTAGTGATTAGTAGTGAAGAATTAGGAGACGGCTGCAATTACAAAATCAGGTCAAACACGCCATAGAAGATACAAGGAGTTTGGATACAGGAAATGGGAAGAAAACAGCGTATAAAGACATGTATACGAGGTCCTCTGTTGAAAAGGTCAGTCGTAGTAGTGCAGTGCAACCCAGAATTCCCGGCCTTAACTTTTGACAAAAATGGCATGTCATAGAAAAGCATATTTTATCACTTAGTATTTACTGTACCTTAATGTCTTTCTCAATTCTCATCTATTGCTCCTTTGCTACTCTTACGACTTATCCTATCCACTAAATTTTTTTCTTCTTGTCTTTTTAGTGGGCTCCTAGCCAACAGACTCTTCTTATTCAAGTTCCTCTTTTAATTAATATCTTAAATGTCTGCGATATCCATTTTTAACTTCATCAATAAGGTGCAACAAATTTTTTTTTTTCTATTTATTGGAAAAATAAAAGGAAAAAGAATCATAAGCCGCCGCTCCAACTGATGTTCCGCCCATATTTTTCTCTTCCTGGCTAGTGCAATATTTTTCCTTTTTTATAGGGAAAAAAAGTGGGGATATGGTATCACATTTCATGATCTTAGACTAAGCATAATTAAAGAAGTAATTTAAACAACATATTTGGATGTGAATGTAGGTAACTTTACGTTTTATGTTGTATTTGATTAATGTAGAATAATAGTTACTGTGACATAGTATTCAACAGGTGGGAGATTTGGGAGGTTTTCTTAATCATCAATGGAGTAAACAATAGAATTATGAGGAGTCTTTTAAAAGGTTCAGAAAACTAATTACTCAATAATCTTCTTCTATAAGACAAGGAAACCTTTAAGAGACCCTAGATTATTCTCCAAGGAATAACAATTGCCATTACGAACAATAATAGGAAAGTTAGGAAAAAAGGAAACAAAATCGGGCCAAAAATAAAGTTGCTCGCCTGGGCAGTATTGCAAAATTGATGCAATAGTTTCCCCCAATTTGTCGCTCGCTCGTGTTACTATAATTGCCCGCGCTTGGACAACTCTTCGACATATAAAACTGGTGTGATGGTGTCTTATATAATTCTGACACAAATAGCAACCAAATAAACAATTAGCGAGTCTAGAGATCCTAGTGAGTTCGGATCCTCTAGAGTTTTAATAAAACTTTACAAGGTAGAGTTGTATCTGAACCATACATTTTAAGATCAAGGGTTCATATTGGTGGAAAGAGAATATTAGGGGGTGGATTTTGATGAGAAAAAATAGGGTGGATTTTGATGAGAAAAAATAGGGGGGATTTTGGAAAGATAATATACGAGCCATTGAATATTTATTCAATGGTTGATATTGCTCAAACTCTACCTTGTAGAGTTATTTTAGAACTCTAGAGGATCTAAACACGATCCTAGTGGTAGTAGTAATATATATAATTCAATTTATAAAATTCAGTCATCGCGTATCAATAATTGTATCTAATTTTTCTGTTGTTTGGTTAATTTCAACCAATTTCAAAATATTCCCATAATCTGTGAAGTTAACTCGATTTTGGTTGGATTGTTGGTCTCTTCTCATTTTCAATCTTCTTAGCTAATTTTGTTTTTCCTTTAGTCATTTCTTTTTGTTTTGTTTTAACATTCATCTTTTCAGATAATAGCTTATATAATCCTTTCGTGTAAGGGAAGAGCTTCTACTTAAATGATGCACTCGTGCGGTCGGGCTAAATCAACTATTGCAAGCTTAAGCTCACCTTTTAAATCATGAACTAGTGAGTTTCCCGGGTGATGTCCCGAGTCGTTGCTTTTCGTAACTTTTTATCGAGGAAAAATTGATGTAATGACATGATAAGTGATTGCATGATTTTTGAAAAAAAAACCCTTAAAAGTGTGGGGATGAAAGCAATAGCTTAACTTTCTACAAGGAATTGGAGTTAGAGTTTATGTCTATAATACTCTTGTTATTATCATAAAAAGGTTAGGTATCTAACTACTTGTGCAAATGTTTTAATGCGATATAATTATAAGACCTTATGATATTTTTTTTCAAATACAAAACAATGGTGTTATGTTGGATTAATGGTTAAGCTTTCACTTTCCATTTCAAAGGTCAAGTGTTCAATACCTTATAACTACACACAACATTATTCTTTTAATTGAGGGTTTGACTTGGAAATAAAGCATTTGCATTAGAGCCTTAGAGGAGAGTGTCACGTGGCACACAAACTTTCTTAGGAACACCTTTTAATATATTAGTATAGACTAGTGGTTTATCTTGTGCAATGCATGTTTTTCTCAATATCATTTGTTACATATAATGAATAATGTAATTTAAATATCATGTTAGTTATGGTTTGTGAAATTTTTATAACTGTTATAACTTAAAGCTAATTAAATTATTAAACTTAATTATATGATTATCTTGAGTGAACATCTCTTATAATTAGTGGTCCCGGGGCAAAGCCAGACTTGGTGTTTGGTTCAAGTATACTTCCATTTTTTTATTATTACATATTGAGTGGTCACTTTACTAGAATTCTTAATTTGCATTTATTTGGGCCTCTTAGAGCATGTACAATGGGATGGTTTTGGGTTGGTCTAGCAAAAAGTAAAGCTAGCTTTACTTGGTTTTACTATTGGGGCAATTAGCCCTTGGAGTTGGTTGGTCTGGATTTCCAGACCAAATGCACCTCGGATGGCGTGCATAGGAGGAGCAGTGTGTTGCCGCGTGTCCGTGGAAAGCTGGCCCATTTATTTAATTTTTTAATAAAATTTAGTGTCAAACGACACATGTACTGGTGAATAAATGGAAAAGGAGAGTGAAGCCCAGCGTTTTACTCTTGGCAACTGTAAACTTTGATCTTGTGATGTCACACCAAACTCACGCACCAACGAGTGATGTCCACGTGGCCTGCAGGTTCTGCTTTTCAGTTTTAGGGGATTAACAACAGTGTTATTAACGTTACAAATATTTGTAACGTTAATATAAAAAATTCTGCTGATAATTCTTTTTCAAAAATTACAATAATGACTATAATTTTTTTTATCTATAAATAGAGTCCAATTTCGACATATTTTACCACACTTTTTCCCAACCTACTTTTTTTTCTAATCATTAAAATGCATAAATAATGATTAGATTTATCACTAATTAAAATATCAATATAAATTATCTACTTCATTTAAAAAATGAAAACATTTTGGATAGGAGAGAGAGTATATGGTAGAATATAACAAAGTAAGAGAGAGAAATAGAAAAACCAAGTAAGACTAACCCACGCATTGTGAGAAAAAAAAGATGAGTTAGTGGGAGTTTAGTGGAATGTGAGGTGTAAGAAGGAGGGAAAGAGAGAGAATGACAAAAACTTAAAGACTAACAAAGACCAACCAACCCATTGGTGATGCTCTTATATATTATAGGTACGGTTAGGCGAGCAGGGGCCATGACCCTCTTAGGTCCCCTTATATGCTTCACCCCTGGGCCCTGAGTGGCATATGTTGGTTCATGGCAGTTGCTATGGGAGGGAAGGACAAGTTTAGAGCAATTAAGAAGAGGTAAATTATACTGCGTTTCTGACCTCCAAACAAGTTACAAATCACTAGGACCAATTAGAGAAAGACTATCCATATTTGGTGTTATTCATAAATAGGCAAACATGAAATTAATATGGAAAAAGACCCGATCTTAAATTTATGATACCAGATTTCATATAAATTTAACACTATATTTATATTATATCCTCTTTCAAAAAAACAATATTTATATTATGTCCAAATACAAATGTTAATTATAAACTTTTAAACATTATATTCTTAGCTCTAAATTAAGAAGACTTTAAATCCAAAGTGTTGTCAACTACTCAACTCCGCCCACATTATAATTAATTCAGATTCAAATGAGATACATTTATTAGAACCTAATTCTAGAATCTAGACATAAACCCATCATCAGAAATATTCTGTTTGTCTAACCAGTTAAGATAGTTAGAGCTGGTTTTACATGTGAATTGGGTAAGAAACATTGAAAATAAAAACGTAGCACATCTTAGAATATAGAAAGTATAGATATTTGAACTATAAAAAATTTCAAAGTTTTCCTGTGCGATAGTGGGGGAAACTGGTGAAAGGAGGTGACAGTAACTAAGGGTGTTTGGGTTTAGGAAGAAAATAATTTGATTGGTCAAGCACACCCACATGTGTCAATAATAGAGTATCTCCTGCCTTAGCCTTAGCTTTTGATTTGTTCGACTTTTCCACTTCTAGTTCCCTTTCAGGTAGTAGGGGACTCTCTCTCCCACTAATCATTATTCATGGAAATAGTCTAGAAGATTATTTATCCGATACTATTCAAATCAATTTCTTTTTTTCTTACATTTTTTTTGTACTTGGGTACTCGACTATTTGTACATTTTGTCACCTAAGACTTTTTCAAAATAATTTCTGCTCATGATATGTGTATGTGACCTAAATAACGATTTTTACTTGCGTCATGTAGACAAATACACCATTGCAAGATACTCCCTCCGTCATTTATTAGTTTACCCGTTTTGACTTTTCACATTTATCGATGTAAAACTTTGAGTAATAATATCTCTAATTATGTATTAGTAGAAATTATAAAAATTTGATATTCCGAAACTACATATTGAGACGAATCAAATGATATCTCATATGGTTATATTTTTCTTATATATAAAGCACAAGTGATGGTCAAAGTAATAAAGATGAATAGTGTTATAAGTCAAAGTGGGTAAACTAATAAAGGACGGAGGGAGTATATATTTTACTTTCTTTTTCTTTAAAAAAAAAAATTTCACCAAGTATCTTGTATAATTATTTAAGGTAATTCAAAAGAATTTTGAATTGTAACATATATCTATAAGCTACCCCTAAATTGTACTAAATAGAATTTAATTCATATACAAAAAAACCTCAATGGAGGTGTTTGGTTCACCAAATCAAAGATGAAAAATAGTAACAAAATATGATACCACAAAACTAAAAAGTCAAACACTCTCAAACTATAGTGTTGAGGTATCTTGAGCAATATCAGAACTTTAATTGGCCTAGACATAATCTCTTGTCGAAGAAGAGTGCAACTCATAAAAATTATGTCTTATATCATCCTAAATTTAATGGATACCAAATGAAGTAGTATTTCATTAAACTTATATATTAGTCATGCTCTCTGATCTCTCGTCAGGCACTGATATGCATCTAATACCATATTAATTATAAATGGGCTTGTATATAGGGTCGTGTTAAAGAATATAGTGAGTAATGACCACATAGTTGTTTCACCCCGAAAATTAGTTGGTAATAAGTCGAGTACACCACTAAATTTATATGCGTTATTTGTCATATTTGTTCTTTCCATATAAGATAATTCACATTTGAGTTTGTCCATTAACAAGCAAATCTTCCCACCTCACAAATTTTATTAAAAATAGTTTACTACCTAAACCTCCATCATCGCCAAGCACCACAACAACAATTACCAAGAATAGCAATCTTTGTAATTTATAAAACTTATTCTGATCACTTACTTTAAAAAAAAAGTTCAAATTAATTCCAATAAGTTCAATAATTCACATAAGTTCTCATGTGCTGTAACACTTTATAGAATAATTTTCAATAATAAGTTTCAATATGTTGATATATGTGTGTCTGACTTCATAAGAAGTTGAATGAGTCTATCTTCTTACTGCTGTTTCAGAATTTCTTGAGTGAGATCACAAGTGCAACCATTGCAAGTACACATTGGAACAAGACTAATTTCATTAAGTTGATCCCAAAGTCCTTTAATCTGAGTGAAGAACTCTACAACAGGACTAGCTCCGTGACATAACTCATAAAGTGTTTGTTGAATGGAGTATAACTGTGCTCCAAAATTTTGTGAATATTTTTGCACAAGATATTTCCAGATCTCTACTTGCAATGGTAGTATCTAGAGAGTGTAGAAGGTAAGATATTACCATAGAATTGCATCTTTCCAGGCAGAAAAAGCAGGATCAGTAGAGGAAGGTTTAGAGAGTGTTCCATCAATAAAGGCTAGTTTATTCTTATATGATAAAGCATTTTTAACACCTCGTTGCCATCCTCCAAAGTTATCACCAGTAAACTTCACAGAAACAAGATAATTATTGGTTGGATTTTCAGAAGGATGGATGAAATAAATGCTAGAAGGATTTTGTGTGAGTGGAAGTGAAGTGTTTGTAGCATCTGGAATTAAGTTTTGTTTAGGCATCGTGAGAAGAAATTGAGGTCGATTTACAAGATTTAGTGAAGAGAAGAATTAGCAGGAATTAGGATCAACAAGAAATGAGAATGATCAACAAATTGTATTGAAATTTCACAAGAATTTTCGAGGTTTCAGTAAAAAAAATGAGCAAAATGTATTGACAATAGGATCAATACTTCAATAAACCAATGTGATCAAGAACAAAAAGATTAATCACTGAAATCACAACAACAATTTCAGATTATCTAATAATTCTGATGATTAAATTTAGGAAAATTTACAGCAATGAAGATCAGAAAACTTTACTAATAAAATTGTGAAGAAACAAGCAGCAAATTAGATCAATCAAACCTTGAAGAAGATTGTAAGGATCGTGTTTTGCTCTGATACCATGAAGAAATTGATGAACTGATGATCATCATTTCAGTTTGAAGTAAAGAAACTAGCTGGGATAATCTTCATCTTTTGTTTTTGCTAAGTAAGGTAAGATGTATTATAACCAAAACCACAATTACAACCAAACTAGCCTTCAAATAGGCAAAAAAGAACTATCTATACAAGCAGTAAGAATAACCTACTCTAACTCCTGTATCCAATCTTTATCTCTATTTGAGATTTTGCTAGGAAGCACAACTATTACACGACTTTTAATTAAATTCTTTAGATTTGTAATCACACTAGAAAGCATAGGGACCTTGTGATTCCAGAAGCTTTCATTCCTGCTCTGCCAGATTGAGTATATCAGAGCTGTTATAGCAGCATAAGCTACATCCTTTCTGAATTTTGATATATAACTTGCTAGATTGAAGCCATCTCAGTAGTCTCTTCAAATCAATTGCAAAACCACTGATCTGAAGCCAACTTTTAATGCTCTGCAGGCAGGTCCTGCTATAGTGGCACTCAAAAAACAAATGAGAGTGACTTTCAGTATAACTCCCACACTACAAGCAACTTTGGGAAGCACCAATTCCAATTCGATGCAATTTTTCAGCTGTTTGAAGTTTCTGCTGAAGGGCAAGCCAAAATATAAATCTGTGTTTGGGTAAACTCAATCTATTCCAGCAGACTTTGCTCCAATTCACTTGAGGCTGCTGCTGAACCAATTTACTATACACATGCTTAACTGAATAAGAAGGCATAGCTCTCAAATCATGCAAAGATAAAACTGATTTTAGCTTCTCTTTTGTGTCACACACTTTCTTCCAATACCAACTTACTCCTTTGTTAGGAGTATAATGCCACCAGTCTGCATCCTTGATATATACATCATCAATCCATCTAATCCAAGCATTATACTTCTTATTAACAATGGCCCACACATATCTGCCCATATTGGCCACATTCCACAAAATAATAAAACATCTATGAACCTAAGCCCACAAGCTTTTTATCACAGCATAAATTGTTCCAAGCCACCAACCCAGGCTTCTGAGAATAAATCTCACCACTTCAAAGGAAGGATCTACATATTTTCATGATCTCATACAGAACCTTCTTAGGTAAAATGTAAACCTGAGCCCAGCATTGGTGTATACTCATAAACACAACATTAATATGTTGCACTCTTACCATGTAAGACAAGTGTCTAGAACTCCAGATCTTGATTCTACCAATCATCTTCTCAATCAAGACATCACAATGAGCTGCAGAAATCTTTCTTGAACAAATAGGTACACCTAGATATCTAAATGGCAAAGTAGATCTAGGAAACCCAGATACGTCCTTTACTCTTTGTACCTCATCTTCCTTCATACCACAGCAGTAAAAAGCAGACTTTTGAGGATTAGCTTTTAAGCCAGAAGTATCAGAAAATAGCTTAAAAGCTTGCAGCATTATGTCGATGGACAGGAAGTCACCTTTGCAACACATGATCAGGTCATCCGCAAAGCATAGATAGCGAGCTTTATAGGTTTACATCTAGGATGAAAGTGAAATTGAGCTAAATCTCCAATATTCCTCAAAATCCTAGATAAGTATTCTATACTTATCACAAAAAGAAGAGGAGACATAGGGTCTCCTTGTCTCAATCCTCTATTTGAAGAAAAATGACCATGAAGAGAGCCATTAATCATCAAAGAGAATGTGGGAGTTGAAACACAAATCATGACAAGCTTTATGAACCTCTCAGGGAATTTAAGACATTTCAGCATTTCCTCCAAAAAACCCCAATCCACAATATCATAAGCTTTTTGTAAGTCTATTTTCATCAAACAACTAGGAGTGACACTCTTCCTCCCATAGTGCTTTACTATATCTTGAATAATCATAATATGATGCACTATGTACCTACCATGCACAAACCCCCCTTGATTTTCATCAATGATGTCGAGCAATATACTCCTCAATCTATTGCTTAACACCTTAGTGATACACTTATACATCACATTACAACAAGAAATTGGCCAAAAATCTCCCACATTTGTAGGGCATTTGTTCTTTGGAATTAAAGTAATGGCAGTAGAGTTTACTAGGGGTGAAAGTTCGGTGTACGGTTTGGATTAGGGCCTAATCCAATCCGATCCGAAAAAAATTTGGATTTTAATTTTCCAATCCGAATCCAAACCAATTAGAGTTTGAATCTGATCCAATCCAATCCGAATTTTCATACTCTAGATTGGATCCGATCCGAAAATCCAATTTTCTAAAACTTAGTTTTTTGATGAAATAAATTAAGCACAACAACAGCCTAGTAGATTTAGGAAATGAGGAATTAAGTGCTGTTAGGGTTTTAGGGGAAGGGTTGAAGTGCTACGTCTACCGGGCTATGGACTAGGCTTTTTTTAATAAAAAAATCCAGTTAAGCACTTAAGCCCAATCCAGATACATAATACAAGGCATATTACTATTTGGTTATATTGGATTTTTGGATCCATTTACCCTCAATCCAATCCGATCCGAAAATCCAATTTTTCAAAAAATTTCAATCCGAATCCAATCCGAACACAGTTCGAATCCGATTCGAATTACTAATTCGGATTGGATTGGATTTTGGATTTTATCCGAATAACTTTCACCCCTAGAGTTTACCTCTCTAAGGAGCTTCCATGTTCTGAAAAAATCAAGCACAACATGAATGATATCCTCCCCTACAACCTCCCATTTGTCTTCATAAAACTGAGCACCAAAGCCATCAGGGCCTGGTGCTTTAGTGCCATCAATAGACAATAAAGCCTCCCTAACTTCTTCAACAGTATAACCTCTTTCAAGAAAAGTTATATGACTGTTAGTGAGCATAGGCCCACTTTGAATAATTTGTTGCACTACAGCCCTCCTGTTTAGACAAGTATCATTCAACAAGTTCTAATAGTAGTCAAGAAAAGCTTGCGAGACTACAGCAGCATCATTCTGCCAGATGCCATCCTTGTCATAAATGGCATAAACTTGATTTTGTACTCTCCTGGCTCTTATACTTTGATGGAAAAGAGCTGTGTTTTCATCACCATCTCTAATCTATGCCACTTTTGATTTTTGTTTCAGAAAATCAGTGTATATTTTGTGCTTAATTTTGTAATCAGCAACATCTTCCAATTCTGCATCAGTATAATCTCTCTGACCAGGATGAGTATGCATAAGCTTCTGAGCTTGATGCATTGCAAGTAAAGCTTTAGTATCAGTTGTCTGAACATAACTAAAACCTTGCTTATTTAAATCCTTCAACTCTTTTTTAACCAACTTAAGCCTCTGAACCACTGAAAACATCTTGGTTCCTCTAACAAGCTCTTGCAAAGCCCTGGTAACTCTAGGAATAAAATCATCAGCATGTCTCCACATGGTAAAATATCTGAAAGGTTTTTTTACCCAAATCCGCCCTAGGATACACAGTAAGAAGGGTTGGAGTATGATCAAAAGTGTCCTCATTCATAAATCCAATTTCAGCATTTGGATAATGAATCTGCCATGCTTGATTTGCCATTATTCTGTCTATTTTAGAGTAAACGCTAGCTTCACCAAACTGCTTATTATTCCAAGTAAATAAATTCCCAATAGGCTTGACATCAGTCATACCACAATCAGCCATACACTGATTGATCATCTCAATTTCACTCCTTCTCACAGGAGCACCAATCCTCTCCTCAACAGTCATTACACAGTTCATGTCACCACAAATCATCCAAGGCTCACTAGTATTGAATTGCCTTAAGAAATTCCATAACTCCATTCTCCTAGCATGCTCATTAAAACCATACACAAAAGTACAATAAAAACCAGGTAAACCACTCATAGGACTAACATGACAGTGAAGAGCTAGGATGACTTGATCCTTGTAAGATATTAACAGAGAACACCCCAGGCTTCCAGACAATCACCACCCTTCCTCCATCATGAAATGCTGAATTAGAACTAAAACACCAACCTTCAAACACCTTTTGGTAAAGACTTCCAAGATTAGAAGCCTTAATCTTTGTCTCCAAGAGACCAACTAAGCCTACAACATGTTGTTGGATAAAATTCCTAAGATCTAATTGTTTTTTAGGGCTATTGATCCCTTGGACATTCCATTATAAAATCCTATCCATTAGGTAGGGAAAAGTCCCCTCTTCCCACAGCAACTAAACCATTTTGAGTACTAGATACCCCTGCTCCATCATTCTAAACATTCTCCTCAATTTCATTGCCTACTACATCAACCAATATATCAAAGGCATTATTGATAGTAGTAGGCTTAACTATAGAAGACTTCAGTTTAATAGGCTTAAGAGCCTTTTGAAACCCCTCTGCATTAACAAGAGGTGTAATTACTTTCTATTGATGTGGTGGCACCTGTGCACCTGGAACAGAACAATCGAAACAACCTTTTTCACCCACACTTTTTTTTCTTCGTGGCATTCTCGCATTCACTAGTATCATGTCCAATTTTCAAACAATTTGAGCATTGATTTGGCTTCCATTCACAATATACTGAACACTCATGTTTCTTGCCATTTTCATCCATGAACACCAATTTACTAGGGAACACTTGGTCCAATTTGACTTGAACAAGAATTCTAGCAAATTGAATTTTGTCTCTCTTTTTTGTAGCCTCATCACATCGTATTAGCTTTCCAATTTGAGCAACTATCTTGAAAAGAGATTTCTCACCCTAATATTTCAAGCCAATCTTAACTTGAATCCAAATAGGAAGAGATCGAATTTCCTCTTTCTCAAAATCCATATCCTGAGACCAAGGTTTCATGATTACACGCTTATGATAAAAAAAGTATGTGCCATCTAAAACTCGATCCCTAGACTCCATAGCAAAAATTCTCACCATGAACATACCTTTTTTCACCATTGCTACTTTATCAAGCTGAAAATTCTTCCAAACACGCCTTATAAATCCCTCCATAACCTGAATTGGTGGATTTGCCCCAATTACATAACATACAATTGAGGAATTCCAGAAATTAATTTCCTCTAGAACATCAGACAATTCAATTTCCACAATCTCAGGATTATGAGCAGCAATTTCATGAATCTCAACAATATTAGATTCAATTTCATCATTATCGACTTCATGAACTTCAAATTCATTAACATTCAAGTGTAATTCCTCATTCTGATCATTAGCGACATCATGAAATCGTTGTAATATAGGAATTACAGACGTACCTCCACCATTTCTATGATCAATTGATTGTTTCTGAGATTGGTGAATCGACTTAAGCTACTCATTGAAAGTGTGACGAATTTCCGATTGTTGTTTCAATTGTTGAAGTGAAGACTTTGGAGTTAAAATTTCTTTATGAAACCCGAATTGCAAAGCTTCCACTCCCATGATTTCATCAATTAATCGTGTTTTTCGCGCTTGAGAATCCAACATTGGACCTCTAGGCTTCGCATTCTTCCCTCGACCTCCAGATTTTCCTGCCATGGCAACGATTCACATGAGTGAATCGAGAGAAAATTGGAGGGAAAGAAAAAGCGTTTTTTTTAAGGCTCTTATATACTTATAATCTTCATCTTTGAGAGAAAAGAGGGAGGGAGAGAGAATTTTATTAGGTGTAGAATGAGAATGATTACATCATCAATGAGAATGAGCTAAAGGACAGTTTATATAGTATTGTCAATACAAGAGAGAAATATCTAGGCTTAGTTACAATAGGGAAGAAGTTGGTTACAACAACTTTGCTGAGCTGGCAGCAGGTGTAAGAAGAAATAATCAACTGCTTCTCTTATCAGTAGAGGAAGTAGGAGCAGCGTTAGTATCAGTATCACCACATACATGTACCACCCCCACCCGGGAAAACGGCCGAAATTCCCCCCCCCCCTAAAAACCATCCCCATCCCCTTAAAAACCACCCCACCCCTCGAAATTCGCCTCCTCCTCGGAAAAAGCACTCCTCCCCTCGGAAAAATCCCCCTCGGAATAATGAATGCAATCTAAGATTAGAAAGAGTAAGAATATCACTTCTATTGAGGCATGCAATTTTTAAGTCTCCCTTCAAATCTTAAATTTCCAAGTTTTAGGAAGTTTTCTTACTTTCGCTCTCACGAAAATGAGATTTTCTCTGATCACTAAACATTTAACCTAAGACTAATGAACTAGGACATGTTCCCTTTCTAAATGAGCTAAATTGATACTTGAAATATCATCTATTACACGAAGTGATCTGTAGGAAAATAAAACATACATTAGCATAAAATTCAATCGCTAAGGCGGGTTGATATGGACTAGAAGTCTCTGCCCATTTTTCTTACGTAAGCTTAAAGCTTTCTCAAGTACGACAAACATGAAAGTTACAACTCTAAGGCCCTGTTCATTTGGGTACATTTTCAGTTCAGTTCAGCTCAGTTCAATTCAGTTGATCAGTCCAAAAGAACAGGGCCTAAATGACCATAACTTCTTCAATTCTCATTGAGATAGGGCTTGTGACAAGTCGTTGTAAAGCTATCGAACCGAACTTTGATCCCTGATCGACTTGAATCATCATAAATTGATCAGTAGTTTGAAAAATATTATCTTTAGAAGTGAACCTTGTGCAAATCATGAAGTGCACTTAGCGGAATTTGCCTCTTTAACTTTCTCTTGCCAGCTTCTTTTCTTCATTATCTATTTTGTAAGCCTTGTTGTTGCATCCTTGGATTTCTATAGGTGAAGTACAAAGTGTGCTTTAAAAATACCTAAAAAAATTTACAAAAACCATTAAAAGGTCTAAGAAAAGGAGTACAGAAGACAAATATCTACAAACCAATCACGATTAATAATACTAAAAAAGCAAATTAAGCGAAACAAAGCTAAAGTATATGATACAATGAGGGAAAATCATTTCAAACAAGGGTGAATAAGGAGTTCAAAATTACTTCCTCCGTTCTTTTATTATTGCAACATTTTCCTTATATGAAAGTTTTATATTAATTGCAATATATTTGACTATGTTTTCTGTCTATTTCTCTCATCTCCTTAAAAAATGTGCAACCCCTACATGTTGCAATTATTAAAGAACGGAGGAAGTATATAAAATCACTGATCACCATTTTGGTTTCTTATCACCACTACGCCACCGTTGCCACCACATCCACCACCCCTGTTCTTCTCCATTTTCTTCATGTCTTTTGCATACCATGTGTTTCTCTCATTGTGAGACTGAACTCCATAGTGAGTGAAGAATTGGGAGAGGCCAAGATCTGACGTTGGTTATGGACTAACCGTTGAAGCCGTCATTAGTGAAAAATAGATCATAGGGCTCACAATCCAATAGGCAATAGTGGCAATGAGCAACAAGCCATGCATGCATGGTGTCGACACCTTTTTCTTCTTTCAGGTGAGGGCTGTCCTTTTTACAATTTGAAAGCTTACCTTAATCTTATTTAAATTGTTTGATATAGTATTTCATTAGCAGTTGAAGTTATATTTTCTCGATCCATATTATTTTGTCTAATAGGCTACACATTGTTTCTTAAAGAGTCGATCTATGTGAGCTTAGCTTGTGGGGAGAAAAAAACGTAAGAGAATACGTGAGGTCGGAAAGAGAAAGTAAGAGGATGTGAGAAGGTTGGAAAAGGGGGAAAGTAAGGAGATGTGAAAGATTGGAATAGAAGAAAGATTAAGATATGAGAAATTCTTCTTAAAAGGGAGTTTATGATAATTTTGGAACATCCGTACACAAGTCACAAGGTTATATGGGATGAACGAAGTCTGATTATGCACAATTAGAATAATATTCCCTCTATTTTTTAATCTACGCATATTGTACTTTGACACTATTTCCAATTTTACATACTTTATTTTAGCCACCGTTTGTGTTTTATGTATAATGATAAATATAGTTATATGAGATCTTGTTTGATCTGTCTCGACATATGTATTTTTCAATATCAACTTTTCATAATTTTTTCTTGTCCATAATTAAATATATTAATGGTTAAATATCTAAGTTGGCAAATGTGAAAGTCAAACTGTGTAGATTAAATAAAAACAGAGCTAGTAATTGATAACATTAAAAAGAAATTTTCCTAATTTTAATTGTATTTGACATGTAACTCATAGTTTAGATTCTTTTTAACAAAATTATTTTAAGAAAAGAGAGAACAAAACATAACAATATGTAATTAATTAATACCGAAAATGACTCGAGAATATACCTGTTGTCACCACAATTTTTTTAAAATTTGGTAAGATAAATTACATTAACGCTCTCTCACAAGGCACCTAAATACAATCTACCCCAAAGCCCCCAAACCCCCTGATGAGAATCGAACCCACAACCTGTGGATGGAAGATGAAATGGCTTACCAACCTTCCACTTCCTCATTCTCGTGTTGTCACCACAATGCACAATAATAGAATACTTATTATTGAATACGTTATATAACACGTGATGGTCCTGCTCCCGCATAGATGATACATATTGTGGTTCGTATATAATACTAAGTACTTACTAGCTTGGTGTTATCCAAATGGTACATTAATTTTATTAGCAAAAGCCTTTAATAGACAAAACATGGATAATAAATACTACATAGTTAAGTAATATGCCATGAGAAAGCGTGTAGAATTTATAGATGTAAAATATGTTGCTATTTGTTTCCCAGAAAGCAAACATCTTTAACTTTTTCTTTTTTGTTGATGCCTATAGTTGTTTATTTACTTACCATCTACGGAGTATTTGTTTTGGCTTCCAATCAATTTTGTTTCTTACGTTATTCTAGATTAGGTTTTAGGATCTATACCTTGCAAGGTGCACCTCAAATTGGATGCTATGAAGGTGTACACAGTACACGTATATGGATTATAATTCATTAATTCAATAAAGCATGATCAGAGCGATCAAAGCCGTCACATTATTATTGGAGGCACTAATGTATATAATTATTTGGAGGAATTTGGAATATTTTTTTTGAAATAGCATACTGGAGATACACATTCTCTACTTTAACGAATATTTCTAATCTATAATTAAGCATAGCATGTACGTGCACAGTGCTCTTAAAAAGATGCTCTTATTAGATAATTAAAGATTATGCATCGTATGAGAATCATGCTCTCATACATGAATCATGATAATCTTAAGGAAATTCTACTTAACAATGTTGAAAATAAGGGCATTTTAAAGGACGTAGGCCAATAGATTTATTGTATGTAAAGAAGAGTTGTGACGTACAAGATACTATTTTAGAAGCGATTTCGCTATCACACTGGTCGAATTTCTCTTTAGTTTGCACTTAGAAAAAAGAGTGGTAAGTCGTTCGTATGCTCAGAATTCAGTGGAAAAGACTCTGAATTTTCTCAAATGTGTATCAAAGAAGAAGTGTATTGGAAGGTTTCATCACCCTGACTTTAGTAAATAAAACAATGAAAATGAAGGAGAACCACAAGACACAAGTTCGAAAAAACAATTTCGAAAAAAAAATGGACTATTACGAAAATTTCATCAACATTGGAAGATTTGAATGAGCTAAACGTAACTGAAGGTCTCATATAAATTCTGGACCATAAGGAAGTTAAGCATCTAAAAAGTAGCCACACCACACTGCGCACGTGCGGGGTTGGCCAATCCTAGCATAATACGTAGAGGAAGTACTTTAAACAATATATAAAATTACACTAGTGGAAAAAAACACAAGGGCTACGGTCCCTTAATAGTGAAGGGCTGCGGTTAGCCCAAAAACTCGCAGCCCTGTGGTCAATGCAAAAATCGTAGCCCTTTTAGTGAAGGGTTGCGGTTAGCCGAAAACCGCAGCCCTATAAGTAATAAAGGGTTGCGGTTTTGGGCCAACCCGCAGCCCTTTATAATTAATTCTCGCGGGCTGATGGGCTTATATTGAGTGCACAAATGAAACCTCTCCCTCTCTCATTTTCATTGAGCACTGTTTCTCTCATTTTCTCTCATCTTTCTCTCTCCTCACTCTAACCTCTCCCTCTCTCTCATTCGTCTCTCTCCTCTCACAAATCTTCTGTCCTCTCTCACAAATCATTCGCCAGCATCTGCGCACAGTCGTCGCTCACACCCCCTCTTGTCTCGCCTCTCGTCACGCACAACAACTCTCCTATTGCCGTCGCCTTCGACCAGATCTAGGGTTCGAGATTTAGTTTTTGTCATTTTTTATTTTTTTTTGTATTTGTTGGTTCGTAATTGTTTTTTGTCAATTTTAGGTTTTTTTTATTTTTATTTTATGGAATTAATTTGAGATGGTTCGAGATTAATTTGAGATCTAGGGTTCGAGATTTACTCGGTTTTTTATCTTTTTTTTTTCTTCGTATTTTAAGTTTTTTATTTTTATTTTTTATTTTGTAGAATTAATTTGATGTTTTGTTTGGAGGGACTGTACTCTATTGAATTTTGTTGATTTTGTGGAATTTTCATCTCCTCTTGTATGTTTGGAGTAAATGTTAGAAATTTCTGGTTCATTTTGGTATGCTCAAATCGAAAATTATATACATAAGTAACTGTTTTTTTTGTTATGGTTAGGACTCCAAAAATGCAAAAAAAAATTAAATAAAATATGGGTCATGAAGGGCTGCGGTTTTGACCATCACTAGTGGAAAAAACCTTATCTGACACTTAGTAACAGATTCGGTTTTTAGAAAACCGCATCCGAAAATCAATGAAAAAATGGGAGGGAAGTCTAGGCAAAGAATCTGATGCGGTCTTTTATAGAACCCGGATCGGATTCTATAATCTCGATGCGGTTTTTACAAATCGATCCGGTTCTAAAGACCGCATCGATTTTTCGGTGTTTTTTTTCCGCCCAAACTCCCGTGTTTTTTTCCCTCGCTAATTCACACAATTTCGGCTCCCACCCATTTTCGGTTCTCCTCCTTCCTTCAGCGAGTTCAATCCTCCTCCTTCACCACCTGATTCCGCTGCCACCACCTGATTCCGCGCCACCAAACCGCCGCCACCACCTGATTCCGTGCTTCCCGAAGCTTCCCACCATTCGTCTAACTCATTTCCACCCGAAGCTGGGCGCCCTAGGTTGCGCACCATTGCCCTAGCTTGCGCACCTCCACCTTCCTCCTCCTAAACAACTACATTCGTCCTCTACCCCACCCTAAACAACTACATTCCTCCTCCACCTCTTCCTAGGTAACTAAAAGTTCATAACTTTTATTTTAATCTCATATTTGAAACTTTAAGTTTATAATTCATTGTAGTTTAATGAATAATTGTTAGTGAAATTAGGTTGTATAATAGTTAAAGGGTGGTTCAAAGTTGATTGATTTGAGTTAATTTGATTTTAGTTTAAGTAGTTAGTGTGCTTTTTAGGTTAAAAAACTAGGGCTTTGGTGGGGTTGTTGTTGTTGTGGTTGTTGTAGTGGTTGTTGTAGTGGTTGTTGTGTTGTTGTTGTATTTAATTAGTTTTGTTTAGTTTAGTTTTGTTTAGTTTTGTTTGGTTTGGTTTAGTTTAGTTTTGTTTTGTTTTGTTTTGTTTTGTTTTGTTTTGTTTTGTTTTGTTTGATTTGCTAATTTATACTAATGTTAACTTTCACTTTGTTGTTGATTGAAGCTAGCTATAGTGACGGAGTGTTGAGTTCGATTTTCCTATTTACAACCTTGATATTGGTATGTTATCATTCATATTCAACTTTCTTGCTTTCATATATAGTAAATTGGTTTATACGTGAAAAAATGTATATATTTTTCGTTGAATTGAGATTAGATGTAAAATGTTTTGTTGTTTAAAAACCTATGTATGCATCATCATATCATATGCCTAGATACCCGTTCGAGACTTACTCATTAGGAGTAAGTCTTGAATAGTCCCCGGTTTGGGACTGTTCTTAGATGTTTAATCTCACTTAGGTGGTGAATGTATGCCTTTATTTCGATTCTAGAGGAAAATCTTGGCTCGTCGTTTCCCTACTTTTGTTCTTTGGGTACATATGTAGATATAAGTAACTATATATCTACATCGTGTACTTGGAGAACTCGTAGGGAAATCTTGCCGGATTTTCCGTAGAATCGAAAAGAAGGCATACATTCACTAGTGAGATTAGACATCTAAGGACGGGTTAGGTTGGAGTGATAAGGACCCTTGGAAAGCATGCCTAATTTCATTAAATATATATGGTTCATAAACTCTAATCATGTAATGAAGTTCGTCATTGACATGAGGTACTTGTTGGTTGTGTTTAATTAGAGGTCTGATTGAAATGAATCATGCATGGATGTACGGTAGTCGCGACACGTGTGAATTCGTGGATGGGGTCTATGAATTTTGTGATTCTGCATTAAGTCATCAGGCTGCAACGAGAACCGAGGGGTTTTATTGTCCTTGTGTTGATTGTTGTAATGTGGGCATGGTTAGTAGCATTGGGTCGCTTAGGGAGCATATCTTTCGTCGTGGGTTTAGGCAAGACTACCATGTATGGGTTTGGCACGGTGAGGAGGGTATATATGATGGTGGGAATGCCATTGTTAACGATGTGCGTGAAGGAGGTGAGTTTGATGTCATTGAGAATGACAAGAACATCGAGGACGAATATGAGGATCATGAAGTAGAGGATGATGATGATGAAGGGGACTATATAGAGGAGATGATGGAGGGGGTGGATGATTATGCTGGCAAACGGTCTCGTGTTTTTGAGTGCATGACCGAGGCATCTCGGAAACCGTTGTATCCCGGTTGTACGAGGTACACGAAGCTGACGGCCGTGATAACACTCTATAATTTCTTTAATTTATCGCTTTTAGCCTCATTTTAAGTCATGTATAGTTCTTATTGGTATATATATATGTATTACAATCAACTAAACTCGCTTCACATGTTTTGAAACCCATTTTGGGTAAGTGAATGTCATTTCGGACCGATTTCGACTTTTCGAGCTCAATTTCTTTAATTTATCGCTTTTAGCCTCATTTTAAGTCATGTATAGTTCTTATTGGTATATATATATGTATTACAATCAACTAAACTCGCTTCACATGTTTTGAAACCCATTTTGGGTAAGTGAATGTCATTTCGGACCGATTTCAGCCTTTTCGAGCTCAATTTCTTTAATTTATCGCTTTTAGCCTCATTTTAAGTCATGTATAGTTCTTATTGGTATATATATATGTATTACAATCAACTAAACTCGCTTCACATGTTTTGAAACCCATTTTGGGTAAGTGAATGTCATTTCCGGACGATTTCGGCTTTTCGAGCTTAATTTCTTTAATTTATCGCTTTTAACCTCATTTTAGGTATGTATAGTTCTTATTGGTATATGTATCACCATTAGAGTCACTTAAAGTTGGGTCTCATGATTTTGAAGATATTTCCGATCGAATTATGGCTTGTGCGGGGGGGAGGTTTGCACGGGGGCCGCCAGGGGGGTGGGCAAGGCAGTCGGGGGTAGCGGCATGGTGGTGGGGAGCAGGGGGCAGCAGGGGTGGGGGGAGAAGCAGGGGGGGGCAGCAGGGGTTGGGGGAGCGGGGGCGGCGGGGGTGGGGAGCAGGGGCGGCGAGGGGGGGGAGCAGACGGGGGGCGGCAAGGGGTGGGGGAGCAGGGGGGCGGCGGGGGTGGGGGAGCAAGCAGGGTTGGGGGGTAGCAGGGGTGGGGGCAGCGGGGTTGGGGGGTTGCGGGGGTGGGGGGGGCGGGGGGGGCGGGGGGGGGCAGGGCCGGGGGAAAGCAGGTCGGGGCAGCGGGGGTGGGGAGGCGCGGGGTGGGGAGGGGGCAAGCAGGGGTGGAGGCAGCAGGCCGGGGGAGCTGGGGCAAAGGGTGGGGGAGCAGGGGGGGCAAGAGGGGTGGGGGAGCAGAGGGGGCAAGCGGGGGGGGGGAGCAGGGGGGGGCGGCGGGGGGCAAAGCGGGGTGGGGGCGGCGAAGCGGGGAGCAGGGGCGAGGGGGTGGGGGCAAGCGGCGGGGGAGTGGGGGGGCGAGGGTGGGGGAGCGGGGGGCAAGCGGGGGGGGGAGCAGGGGGGCAGGGGGGGGGGCCGGCGGGGTGGGGGGGGGGGGGGTGGGGGAGAGGGGGGGGCAAAGGGGAGGAGGATAAATTTTTTTTGTTTTTTTGATACCATTGTTTTTTTGTTAACTCTTGCGCATCTCTAATTAATTTTTTTACATTATTTCAGGACTTTCAAACATGGACCGAGATGATGTGATTGTGGAGGAAGGAACCGATGATGATTATGATAAATCATTGGATGATGATGATGAGTATAATGCGGAGAAGGAGGAGGATAAAGGTGATCCGGAAGACATAGCGGATGATGAGGAGAAGCGCTTGCGTGAACGGGAAATTCGCTTGGTGGAGATAAATGAGGTGCTAGCCGATAATGCTCCCCCTATTGACGACAATGCTAGGGAAGATTATCCATTTATTTCATCCATTGTTGTGCCACACAATAATGCGGGGAAAGAATTGCATAGGACCAACAAAACTCCAAGCATCGTTGCAACAAAGAAACGGAAAGGAAGGGGTGCGACTAAGGGTTTGAATGTCGATAGAAATATCCATATGACCCTCGAGTATGATGATTTGGGTCAACCGTGTGGTAAGTGGCGTGTAAAGTATGGGCAACATATTGGGTTTTGTATGCGCAAACTCAACATTTTGGTCAAATGGAAAGATGTGCCCGAGGGAATGAAGAAATCATTATGGGAAGACACTTGTGTAAGTTTATTTTTCAACTAAATTAGTTTAGTTTATCGCATTTTGGGTAGATGAAACCGATTTTGGTTAAATGAAATATCCATACTTAGTTTCTCAACCATTAGAGCCAAGAAATATCACTTCTTATGCTTTGAAACCCATTTTGGGTAAATGAAGGCTATTTCGGGTCGGTTTTTGCTTTTCATGTTCAAAGTACTTAGTTTCTCGCATTTAGCCACATGTTAGGACATATATAGTTGTAATAACAATATATACAACTATTAGAGTTAAGTAAAATCACTTCTTATGCTTTCAAACCCATTTTCGGTAGATGAAACCGATTTTGGGTAAATGAAGGCCATTTCGGACCGATTATGCTTTTCATGTTCAATGTACTTAGTTTCTCGCATTTAGCCACATGTTAGGACATATATAGTTGTAATAACAACATATACAACCATTAGATCCAAGAAAAATCACTTCTTATGCTTTGAAACCCATTTTGGGTAAATGAAGGCTATTTCGGGTCGGTTTTTGCTTTTCATGTTCAAAGTACTTAGTTTCTCGCATTTAGCCACATGTTAGGACATATATAGTTGTAATAACAACATATACAACCATTAGAGCCAAGAAAAATCACTTCTTATGCTTTGAAACTCATTTTGGGTAAATGAAGGCTATTTCGGGTCGGTTTTTGCTTTTCATGTTCAAAGTACTTAGTTTCTCGCATTTAGCCACATGTTAGGACATATATAGTTGTAATAATAATATATACAACTATTAGAGTTAAGTAAAATCACTTCTTATGCTTTCAAACCCATTTTGGGTAGATGAAACCGATTTTGGGTAAATGAAGGCCATTTCGGGCCGATTATGTTTTTCATGTTCAATGTACTTAGTTTCTCGCATTTAGCCACATGTTAGGACATATATAGTTGTAATAACAACATATACAACCATTAGAGCCAAGAAAAATCACTTCTTATGCTTTGAAACCCATTTTGGGTAAATGAAGGCTATTTCGGGTCGGTTTTTGCTTTTCATGTTCAAAGTACTTAGTTTCTCGCATTTAGCCACATGTTAGGACATATATAGTTGTAATAACAACATATACAACCATTAGAGCCAAGAAATATCACTTCTTATGCTTTGAAACCCATTTTGGGTAAATGAAGGCTATTTCGGGTCGGTTTTGCTTTTCATGTTCAAAGTACTTAGTTTCTCGCATTTAGCCACATGTTAGGACATATATAGTTGTAATAACAACATATACAACCATTAGAGCCAAGAAAAATCACTTCTTATGCTTTGAAACTCATTTTGGGTAAATGAAGGCTATTTCGGGTCGGTTTTTGCTTTTCATGTTCAAAGTACTTAGTTTCTCGCATTTAGCCACATGTTAGGACATATATAGTTGTAATAACAATATATACAACTAAATTCACAACAATAATCCCAACTATGACCACTCTTCCCATATTAATCCTAACTACATGTTATTCCAGTATAATCCAAATTATATAAGTTGTCTTCCCAAATTGATCCATTACCTGTTATAACCTATTTAGCAGGTTACCTCATCCACATGGCGTAAGTTGGTTCGTAGATCAGTTTTTTTTTTTTTTTTAAAAATTTATTTCTTTCTCTCATTAACTACTACCACCATTGTTGAAATACCAGTACTTGTAACCCCCTAAAACCGACCTCACCCACCCCAAAAATCACCACCACCAACCTGGAAACTATCCCACACCCTCGAAAACCACCCCCAACCCCTAGTCACATCCTTACACCCCTTGATGAAAACCACCAGACCAACCCGAAAACCACCCCCACCCACCCTCAGAACCATTTCCTTTCCTACCTAGCCAAGCCACTATCTCCACCCAGCTAGGCCAAGCCACCCCTAGAACCATCTCCACCCCCTCGAAAATCATTTGCCACTAACACATTCTAGCTCAAGTTTGTCCTAGCCAAGCTTCCTTGCAAACTGATGTTCCACAGATCATATTAATTCCTGACAAAACAAACAAACAAAAAGAAATAAAAATAGCACCTTTAAATAAGAATAAAATATACTTGTTCCATAGTAGTATGAACTTAGGAGACAAGTACCTAAAGGCTAATTTCCCAAAATCGGCTCTAGCAATGAACCAAAGAGAGAAAGAATTGAGAATGAAAAGAAGCAAGGCAGCGAGAGAACAAAAGCTTAGAAGCGATAAAGGTTTCTTATCACAAGTATCATATGAGAGAGAAGTATACACCGACTTTCCAGATCTTCACGTCACCCCTTCGGTTCACTAATCTCCGGTGAGATCTTTGCAGGACCGCTGCTTCTTTGATGCCGAAGTGATGGAGAGAATGAGAGGACAAAAAAAAGGTGAAGGAGGAGTGAAGCGCCAGTGTATACTTCTCAAATCTTTGAAACTTTTTAAACCCTTTATTGGGAATTTCAAAAATTTGATGAAGTAGGAGGATTAAGGTGATTGGAGATGGTTTTACAGTGGAGATGGTATTAGGGGTGGCTTGGCGGTGGTGTTTAATTTGGGGGGTGGGTTTTTCGATAGAAGTGGTTCAGGTGGTTTTAAGGGAGTGGTGTAATGGGGAGGTGGTTTCGGGCAAGGTGGTCTCGGGCTAGGTGGTGGCTGGGTGAAGGAGGTGGTGGGTTGGAGAGGAAAAAAGAGAAGAAGAAAGAATAAGGAAGAAAAAAAATAAAATAAAAAGAAAAATCTAAAAATTTACCTGTTTAGTAAGTTACTAGTCAACTGGGATCATTTTGAGAAGATACATCCAATTGTTTGGATTATACTGGAATAACCTATAATTGGGATTAACATGGGAAGAATGGTCATAGTTGGGATTATTGATGTGAATTTTTCCTAAGTAAAATCACTTCTTATGCTTTCAAACCCATTTTGGGTAGATGAAACCGATTTTGGGTAAATGAAGGCCATTTCGGGCCGATTATACTTTTCATGTTCAATGTACTTAGTTTCTCGCATTTAGCCACATGTTAGGACATATATAGTTTTAATAACAACATATACAACCATTAGAGCCAAGAAAAATCACTTCTTATGCTTTGAAACCCATTTTGGGTAAATGAAGGCTATTTCGGGTCGGTTTTTGCTTTTCATGTTCAAAGTACTTAGTTTCTCGCATTTAGCCACATGTTAGGACATATATAGTTGTAATAACAACATATACAACCATTAGAGCCAAGAAAAATCACTTCTTATGCTTTGAAACTCATTTTGGGTAAATGAAGGCTATTTCGGGTCGGTTTTTGCTTTTCATGTTCAAAGTACTTAGTTTCTCGCATTTAGCCACATGTTAGGACATATATAGTTGTAATAACAATATATACAACTATTAGAGTTAAGTAAAATCACTTCTTATGGTTTCAAACCCATTTTGGGTAGATGAAACCGATTTTGGGTAAATGAAGGCCATTTCGGGCCGATTATGCTTTTCATGTTCAATGTACTTAGTTTCTCGCATTTAGCCACATGTTAGGACATATATAGTTGTAATAACAACATATAGAACCATTAGAGCCAAGAAAAATCACTTCTTATGCTTTGAAACCCATTTTGGGTAAATGAAGGCTATTTCGGGTCGGTTTTTGCTTTTCATGTTCAAAGTACTTAGTTTCTCGCATTTAGCCACATGTTAGGACATATATAGTTGTAATAACAACATATACAACCATTAGAGCCAAGAAAAATCACTTCTTATGCTTTGAAACCCATTTTGGGTAAATGAAGGCATTTTCGGGTCGGTTTTTGCTTTTCATGTTCAAAGTACTTAGTTTCTTGCATTTAGCCACATGTTAGGACATATATATCTCGAATAACAACATATTTTCATTGATATATATCTATATGGAAATAACAATTTGTTGGTTTCTTGTTTCTATAGAATTTGTTCCATATTACTCCTAATGACGCCAAAAAGGCGTTGTTCCTATCCGCGGTGGCCGAAAGATTTAGAGCTTTCAAAAGCAAACTAGTTAGTGGGTGGATCACAAAATGGAGAAAGAGGAATGAAAAGAAGAATGTAAAGAGGAGGAAAATTGTCAAATCAAAGCAAAATGAGATTATAGAAACAAATAAAATGACGGGGGAGAGGAAGAGCCACGACAACCTGGATAACATGCCTTATGAGATTTGGGGTCATATAAAACGAGAGGATTGGGAGGCATTTGTTGCCCAAAATACTACGCCGGAGATGGTGGTAAGTATTGTGCTATTTATCGCATATTCGACTTTGTATATTTACTTTTAATACAATTAGATGTGTTTTCAAACTAACCATGTGATTATATAGGCTAAGCGTGAGAAACATGCACACGGTTCAAAAACAGAGGAACCACTACCATCATATGGGTTCCTACACTTATGCGAGGGCGAGACAGTGTGGATTGACGATAAATTTTACCCTTCTATCGATGCATCAACAACGACATCTTCTACCTCCAATGCCCCATCTATCAAAGTTGACCGTGTCGCTGATTGGTGGTGCTCCATGCATGGGCGTGATTCAAACAATAAAATGACCATTTCAGATACGGGGACCTTGAAGATAGCAAATGCCGTTGTAAGTAATTGAATTCACATGTTTTTCCCCCGCTGCTCGCCGTCCCCTTGCTACCGAACCCCGTCCCCTCGCCGCCTCCCTGCGCACCCCCACCTTGCCGCCCGGCCCCCCGACCCCCGTTGCCCCCACCCGCACGACCCCTTCCCCCTACCGCCCTCCCCCGCCGCTCCCTCCCCTCGGCCCCCTCCCCCGCCGGCCCCCTCCCCCTACCGCTCCCCCCGCTGGCCCCCTCCCCCTACGCCCCCCTCCCCTATCGCCCCCTCCCCCGCTGGTCCCCCTCCCCCGACCCACCTTCCCCCCTGCCGCCCCCGCACCCCCTCCCCCCTATTGGCCCCCCTCCCTGCTCGCCTCCCTCCCCTGCTGGCCCCCTCCCCCGCCGGCCCCCTCCCCCCTACCGCCCCCGCAGCCCCCTTCCCCCTGCTGCCCCCTCCCCCGACCCCCTCCCCCTGTAGACCCCCCCGCTGCCCCCTTCCCCCTACCGCCCCCCTCCCCGCCGCCTCCCTCCCCCCGTTGGCCCTCCCCCTGCCCCCCTCCCCCGACCCCCCCCCCGCCCCCTCCCCTGTTGGCCCCCCTCCCCCGCCGGCCCCCTCCCCAAGCCCTCCTCCCCGCTGGCCCCCCCTTCCCTACCGCCCCCGCAGAGCCCCCTTCCCCCCTGCCCCCCCTCCCCCGACCCCCCCTCCCCCGCACCCCCCCCGCCGCCCCCTTCCCCCTCCCGCCCTCCCCGCTTGCCTCCCTCCCCTGCTGGCCCCCTCCCATGCCGCCCTCCCTCGCCCCCCTCCCCTGCCGCCCCTCCCCTACCGCCCCTGCGCAGCCCCACCTCCCCCTCCCCCCTCCCCTGCACCCCCTTCCCCGACTCCGCTCCCCCCCTCCCCGCACAATCCCCGAAAGCAAGGCGGACTCACCTCCTCTGGAAAAGGCGAAGGAGAAGGAGGGTACAAGCAAGTCAAAGAAGGCCATTTCGGGTAAAGGAACGCAAGACTCCAAAGGTTTAAGTTGCGAACTAAACCCGTCTACATATACTTGGATTGAGAAACCAAGCTTCAGTGTCTCACTAAGTCATGCTTATGGCTACATGCAAATGTGCGTGATATGCCGGATGATACACCTGTGGAGGTGAAGTTGGGTACCACGGAATTCAACTACCACGAGGAAACATCGACATGGGTGTCTAAGGTTGATGTGAAGGAGTTCCTTTGCGGAGAGATGTTGAATGTTTCCTTGATTCAAACCTTCATCAGGTATAATAGTTGTACTTATCAAATATATGAACTTTCTTTGCAATATCGTCTAATAATATATATATGTTATGTACGTGGTTGTGCTTTGAAGATTACTCCAAGATGATCCTCGTGGACGCGATCAGTTTGGGTGGTTATGTCCAAATTTTGTTCGAGCTGACAATTGTTTGCAAAACACAAGTGAGGTTAAGGAGTATATTTGGCTATGTCTCAAAACAGCTAAACGTGCACAACATAAGTTCATATTTGCCCCTTGTTTTGAAGAGTATAGTTCTTAACTTTGTATCCATTTTTGTCACTTTATTATTATATAATACAAGTACTCACATGATTGATTCCTAACTTAGCTTTTTTGGGATTTTAGTCTCCATTGGTCACTCCTTGTGATTTGTCCTTCAAACAACACGGTATATCAGTTTGATTCTGCAGCTCAAGATCCACCACGATCCTTACTCCTCAAATCATGCATAAATAGGTATTTTTGTTACTTAAAATGCTTATTTGCATAACATGTTTCACTAATTTCATCCTTTGCCCACTTCTCACCTGAAATTAACATAACTACAGTTGTATGAAGAAAGTTGAGAGAACAGGACAGGTTCCTAAGTGGAAAGCAATGAAGGTAATAGATATTACTTAAGCTACTTCTTTCTTTTATAAAAAACAAACATATACGTTTCTTACATGATTTTTTTTATGTAATTTTATAATTAGTGTGCTCAACAACCCGGGGGAACCGAATGTGGCTACTATGTGTTGAGGTTCATGTTCGATATATTTTCAAGTTGCAAGGAAGCCGGGGATCTTGAGAAGGTATTATTATACATAAATAATAAGTAGCTCAATATACGGCCAATTTTGGCCTCGTAAGCTCAATTTTTTTTAACTTTCCCGCATTTAGCCACATTTTAGGTCATATATACTTATAACAAGTACATATAGAACTATTAGAGTCAAGTAAACTACATTCACATGCTTTGAAACCCATTTTGGGTAAATGAATGCCATTTCGAGCCTATTTTGGCCTTTCAAGTTCATTGTACTTATTTTATTACATTTAGCCACATTTTAGGACATATATAGTTCTAATAGCAACATATATAACCATTAGAGTCAAGCAAAATAATTTTTCATGCTTATTTCCTTACATTTAGCCTTTTAAGCTCATTTTGCTTGCTCATTTTGCTTATTTCCTTACATTTAGCCACATGTTAGGACATGTATAGTTCTAATAACAACATATACAACCATAAGAGTTAAGTAAAATCCATTCACATGCTTTGAAACTCATTTTGGGTAAATGAATGCCAAGTATGGGATGATTTTGGCCTTTTAAGCTCATTTTTCTTATTTTCTTACTTGTAGCCACATGTTAGGACATGTATAGTTCTAATAACAACATTTATAACCATTAGATTCAAGTAAATTCCACTCATATGCTTTTGAAACCCATTTTGGGTAAATGATTGTCATTTTGGCCCGATTTTGGCCTTCTTAGCTCAACTTTCCTTAATTAATCTCCCGCACTTACTCTCATTTTAAGCTCATATATAGTTCTAATAAGTATATATGTAAGTATTAAAGTCAACAAAAGTCCACTCACATGCTCTAAAACCCATTATGGGTAAATGATTGTCATTTTTTGCCAATGTTTACATTTTAAGCTCGATTTCCTTAATTTCTTACATTATATTATTTCCTCAATCTCTTTAGAGTCAACTAAAGTCATATATGTGTATTTCCTTATGTTTGTTTTATAAGGTATTCCTCGATGGCAAACCAAGGGATGGTTGTTTCACCACGGTCGAGATAGACGAGGTTCGGGATTTGCTAGCACGCTACCTTACCGACTTTTGCATGTGAAGATGATGTCGCGGCTTTGAGTTTTTATGTTCTTATTATGTTACTAGCTACTTATATAGGTCCAAATATTTATTTTTGATTTTAGTACTTATTTCAACTTTATTTGTAGTACATTTATAATTCTCAAAATATTATATATATAATATCATTTTGACTTGTACACGACGCGTGCGTGATACTTTTTGCCAATTATAACAGGTTTAAATATAAGCTTTATGTAAATATAATAATATATATAAATATTCTATATATATATATATATATATATATATATATATATATATATATATATATATATATATATATATATATATATATATATATATAATATTTAAATATATATATATAACAATCTGATCCGGTTTTTTTTAAATAACCGGATCAGATTGTGTGCTTTGCATACACCAAGATGGCGCCAAGGCAATTTTCTGATCCGGTTTCTTAGGAAAACCGGATCAGATTATATAACTATCTGATCCGGTTTTCCTAAAAAACCGGATCAGAAAATCATTTACTGATCCGGTTTAGGACCGGATCAGTAAATGATTGACATCGACTGCGAGCCCACCTGATGCGGCCCAAAACCGCAGCAGTAAGCCTGTTTTTGACCGCATCATATGGGCTTTTTTCCACTAGTGCATTAACCGCATCCCTTTATCACTTAAGGGATGCGGTTAATGGTCAAAACCGCAGCCCTTCATTGATAAAGGGTTTTGACCGCAACACTTGCGTTTTTTTCCACTAGTGTTACTTCTTATATAAACCAAGGAGAACTCTTCTAAACCTTTCAAGTGGAACAAGGAACTTGGCCATTACCCAAAAGGTACTTTAAATATAAAGTAAGAAGGATATTTTCAGATTCTCCCATGCATATGAGACATAAAACTTTTCCGCTTCTCATGAATAACTAGTTTTACCGTTAACACTAATTGTTGTGCTCGGACTATACTACCCAAGGTAATTTAATAAGATAATAAACACGTATAGTTTGGGGTTGACATTTTGTCACAAGCATACGTCAGAGTTTAGTGGTAATATCACGACCTTATAAAGTAAGAGGCCATGGGTTCACTTGTGAAATAAAGTTTTTTTGCTACTTATCAAGTGCTTCGGTTTTTTCACTAACACATCATTTGGTGGGCTTTCCACAAAATGTTGATCAAAATTATTTTACAAATGCTCCAGTGGTTTAAAAAACCTAACATATGCTTATGTATTGGTAAAATTTGTAGCACTTCTCGCAAATGCTCCGACCAATTGGAGCATTCTTCTCATTTAGTCGCCCTATCAAAACTCTCATTCCGTTCTTCGCACCCTATTTGCCTTTTCGCTCCCTTCTTCTTTCTTGGCTTCTTCGCTCCACCACGCATTACCGCCGCCTGTGTTCAAGAACCATCGGGATAGGGGTTGATTCACCACTGTTCTTGTTCTACCGCCGTTGTTCGTTCTCTTCTTATACTGAGAAATCAATTCCGTGATTCTTAGAGAGAAAGGGGCATTGTAAACACTCTCTCTCCTCTAATTTGCAATTTCTGGAGCTTTTTTTTGTTTTGCTAAATAAGTAAGTTATATATATATATATATATATATATATATATATATATATATATATATATATATATATATATATATATATATATATATATATATATATATATATATATATATATATATATATATATATATATATGCAACCACCAACAATTTACAACCTAATTAACTCTGAAGGAACCAACCTACAAGAAGGAAACCAGCAGGAGGAGAAACCAAAGCTAAAAGCTTCACTATTTATAATCCATAAAAGACTCAAAAACCAATTAACATATCTTCTAACTATTTTTCGAGGTAAAACAACTGAAACTCTCAGGTTTATACAATGCTTGATTGTCTCAACTGTTCAATGCCCAACAAGCACACTTTGATTCCAAAATGCATCATTCCTACTTTTCCAAATGTAGTATACAACAACAGCTATATAGGCACTCCATACAATGATCTTAAACTTTGATTGCTTACTGTTTTTTATCCATTTGATCGATCAACCTTTGGAAGTCAATGGTAGGAGCCTAAATACCCACCCAACTCTTAATTGCAACAACATAGAAGGTGCTAAAATGACAATAAAAAAACAAGTGATCATGCTATTCAGTTCCAGCAGCACAAATTAAGCACTAAGTAGAGTTACTAATTCTAATCTTGGCCAATTTCTCAGTGATCTGTAACTTGGCTTGCACAGCCAGCCAATAAAAAACCCTATGCTTGGAAATACTTAATCCATTCCAAACAAACTTATCCCATAGCACGCATTATTGCAAATCTCCTAGCAGCATGTTGTAAACTTTCTTCAAAAAATAGCAAGCTAACCTCTAAAATTCATCTACAGAATAAATGAGCTTCAGCTTCTCTTTGGTGACACACACCTGTTTCTAATTCCATCTTGCACCCGAATTAGGGATATAATCCCACCAATCCCCATCCTTTAAATACATAGCATTGCTCTGTTCCCCCCATATATTGTCTTGCTTGTTTGCAACACCTCATACATACTTGCCTCTGTTAGCAATGTTCCACTAAACCACATTTCTAAACCACAGGCCACCTATATTCTTACCACAACAAAGATTATCACAGGCTATACAACCAGACTTATGACTACATCTATCACCATTCCATAAAAAGAAGACCTGCAAATCTTCTTAATTCCTTACAATACACTCCTAGGCAAGATATAGACATGTGCCCAGTACATATGAAGGCTCAGGAGAACATAATTAATCAATTGGACTCTAGCCATGTAGAGAAGTTCCCGGAGCTCTAAATTTTGATCCTTACCGTCCTTTTTTCAGTAAACACATCACATTGAGCTACTGAACTCCTTTTTGAACAAATTGGGACTCCTAAATATTTGAAAGCACTCTTTAAAAGCCCTGACACATCAACCAATCTTTGAATTTCAGCTGCATTCGTACCACAACAATAAAAGACATACTTTTTAATATTTGTTTTCGATCCTGATGAATCAGAGAAGAGCTAAAATGCTTGTAAAAAGACATAATTTAATTGCAGTGAATTCTCCTTTACAGTAGAGAATGAAATCATCTGCAAATTATAGGTGAGTAAGCTGAAGAACTCTACACTTTGGATGATAATGGAATTGATCCATGATCACCATGTTCTACAAAATTCTGGAAAGATATTTCACGCATCTCACAAATAACAAGGGAGACAATGGATTACCTTGTCTGAATCCCCGAGCTGATGTAAAATACTCACGCATAGTGCCATGGCACCATCAAAGAAAACCTTGGAGTAGTAACACACTCCATGATAATTTCCACCCAAGCCAATGAAAATCCTAAAAAGAATAAACATCTCCTTCAAAAAGCTCCAATCAACAGTATCATAAGCCTTATGCAAATATGGCTTGATTAAGCAACTTGGAAGAGCAGATTTCCTCCCATAGTGCTTAACTAGATCTTGAACAACCATTATATTATGGATAATATGTCTTCTATGGACAAAACCACCTTTATTTTTAGTAATGAGATCAAGGAGAACTTTCCTTAATCTTCCACTTAACACTTTTGTAATACAGTACTTGTAAAGCACATTGCAACAAGAGATAGGTCTCAAGTCACTCACTGTGTAAGTGTTAGGACACTTACTTTTGGTAATAAGTATAATGATAGTGGCATTCAGTTCTTTGAGAAGCTTTCTACCTCAGAAGAAATCTAGCACTGCTTCAGTAACATCAGTGCCAACATTTTCCCATGCATCTCTATAAAATGAGCACCGGACTCATCCGGCCCGTGTACTTTGTTGCCCGGAATAGAAAACAAAGCCTTCTTAACCTCATCGGTTGTGTATGGGGCATTCGTAATAACTCTATGATCATCGAAATGAGTGCAACACTCTCAACTATTTGCTGCAAAGCTTGTTTCCTGTTCTCATGAGTTATGCCCAAGAGGTTTTGATAATAAGTAAGAAAAGCAGCGGTAACCTTTCTAGGGGTGTTCTTCCACACTCCATCAACTTCATTGATACCATATACATTATTTTTCACTCTCCTAGCTTTGATACTCTAATGAAAGGCAGAAGTATTCTCATGCCTTGATTTAATCCAATCCAGTTTTAGCTTTTGTTTTTCAAAATTCTATATAAGCTTGATGTATAAGCTTATATTCTTTGACAGCTTCAATTTCAGCATTAGCATAGGTAGCTTGGCTTGGATGATGATGCATCAATATTCGTGCAATCACCTATTATCATAAGCCTTGATATCAGTAGCTTGGATATTCGCTATCACACTGGTCAAATTTCTCTTTAGTTTACACTTAGAAAAAAGAGTGGTAAGTCGTTCGTATGCTCAGAATTCAGTGGAAAAGACTCTGAATTTTCTCAAATGTGTATCAAAGAAGAAGCGTATTGGAAGGTTTCATCACCCTGACTTTAGTAAATAAAACAATGAAAATGAAGGAGAACCACAAGACACAAGTTCGAAAAAACAATTTCGAAAAAAAAATGGACTATTACGAAAATTTCATCAACATTGGAAGATTTGAATGAGCTAAACGTAACTGAAGGTCTCATATAAATTCTGGACCATAAGGAAGTTAAGCATCTAAAAAGTAGCCACACCACACTGCGCACGTGCGGGGTTGGCCAATCCTAGCATAATACGTAGAGGAAGTACTTTAAACAATATATAAAATTACACTAGTGGAAAAAAACACAAGGGCTGCGGTCCCTTAATAGTGAAGGGCTGCGGTTAGCCCAAAAACTCGCAGCCCTGTGGTCAATGCAAAAACCGTAGCCCTTTTAGTGAAGGGTTGCGGTTAGCCGAAAACCGCAGCCCTATAAGTAATAAAGGGTTGCGGTTTTGGGCCAACCCGCAGCCCTTTATAATTAATTCTCGCGGGCTGATGGGCTTATATTGAGCGCACAAATGAAACCTCTCCCTCTCTCATTTTCATTGAACGCTGTTTCTCTCATTTTCTCTCATCTTTCTCTCTCCGCACTCTAACCTCTCCCTCTCTCTCATTCGTCTCTCTCCTCTCACAAATCTTCTGTCCTCTCTCACAAATCATTCGCCGGCATCTGCGCACAGTCGTCGCTCACACCCCCTCTTGTCTCGCCTCTCGTCACGCACAACAACTCTCCTCTTGCCGTCGCCTTCGACCAGATCTAGGGTTCGAGATTTAGTTTTTGTCATTTTTTATTTTTTTGTATTTGTTGGTTCGTAATTGTTTTTTGTCAATTTTAGGTTTTTTTTATTTTTATTTTATGGAATTAATTTGAGATGGTTCGAGATTAATTTGAGATCTAGGGTTCGAGATTTACTCGGTTTTTTGCCTTTTTTTTTTCTTCGTATTTTAGGTTTTTTATTTTTATTTTTTATTTTGTAGAATTAATTTGATGTTTTGTTTGGAGGGACTGTACTCTATTGAATTTTGTTGATTTTGTGGAATTTTCATCTCCTCTTGTATGTTTGGAGTAAATGTTAGAAATTTCTGGTTCATTTTGGTATGCTCAAATCGAAAATTATATACATCAGTAACTGTTTTTTTTTGTTATGGTTATATACATAAGCACTCTTTAAAGCTTGACACATCAACCAATCTTTGAATTTCAGCTGCATTCGTACCACAACAATAAAAGACACACTTTTTAATATTTGTTTTCGATCCTGATGAATCAGAGAAGAGCTAAAATGCTTGTAAAAAGACATAATTAAATTGCAGTGAATTCTCCTTTACAGTAGAGAATGAAATCATCTGCAAATTATAGGTGAGTAAGCTGAAGAACTCTACACTTTGGATGATAATGGAATTGATCCATGATCACCATGTTCTACAAAATTCTGGAAAGATATTTCATGCATCTCACAAATAACAAGGGAGACAATGGATCACCTTGTCTGAATCCCCGAGCTGATGTAAAATACTCACGCATAGTGCCATGGCACCATCAAAGAAAACCTTGGAGTAGTAACACACTCCATGATATTTCCACCCAAGCCAATGAAAATCCTAAAAAGAATAAACATCTCCTTCAAAAAGCTCCAATCAACAGTATCATAAGCCATATGCAAATATGGCTTGATTAAGCAACTTGGATGAGCAGATTTCCTCCCATAGTGCTTAACTAGATCTTGAACAACCATTATATTATGGATAATATGTCTTCTATGGACAAAACCACCTTTATTTTTAGTAATGAGATCAAGGAGAACTTTCCTTAATCTTCCACTTAACACTTTTGTAATACAGTACTTGTAAAGCACATTGCAACAAGAGATAGGTCTCAAGTCACTCACTGTGTAAGTGTTAGGACACTTACTTTTGGTAATAAGTGTAATGATAGTGGCATTCAGTTCTTTGAGAAGCTTTCTACCTCAGAAGAAATCTAGCACTGCTTCAGTAACATCAGTGCCAACAATTTCCCATGCATCTCTATAAAATGAGCACCAGACTCATCTGGCCCAGGTACTTTGTTGCCTGGAATAGAAAACAAAGCCTTCTTAACCTCATCAGTTGTGTATGGGGCATTCAGAATAACTCTATGATCATCAGAAATGAGTGCAACACTCTCAACTATTTGCTGCAAAGCTTGTTTCCTGTTCTCATGAGTTATGCCCAAGAGGTTTTGATAATAAGTAAGAAAAGCAGCGGTAACCTTTCTAGGGGTGTTCTTCCACACTCCATCAACTTCATTGATACCATATACATTATTTTTCACTCTCCTAGCTTTGATACTCTAATGAAAGGCAGAAGTATTCTCATGCCTTGATTTAATCCAATCCAGTTTTAGCTTTTGTTTTTCAAAATTCTATATAAGCTTGATGTATAAGCTTATATTCTTTGACAGCTTCAATTTCAGCATTAGCATAGGTAGCTTGGCTTGGATGATGATGCATCAATATTCGTGCAATCACGTATTATCATAAGCCTTGATATCAGTAGCTTGGATATCATTGAATCCCACCTTATTCAACTTTTTCAGCTCCTTTTTCACTAGCTTTAATTTCTATGTAACAACATACATCTTGGATCCAACAATTACATTATTCCAACAACTAATGACTCTTTAACTAAACGGTGGAGAGAGCCTCCACATTGTTAAATACATAAAAGACCTTCTACACTCCTCCGCTCTTAGATAGATAGTTAATAAGGCTAGTGAATGATCAAATTCACCGTCATGCATAAAACCTCCCCCTCAACTCATAGATGGCTTGCCATGCTGCATGTGCCAATATTCTGTGTAATTTGTTGTAGACTCTTGCCCCTCCTTGTTGTTTATTATTCCAAGTAAAGAAATTACCAGTGCACTTAGTATCATCCACCCCACAAACTAACATGCACATGTTAATGTCCTCTATTTCAATGCTCCTTACAGGAACTCCAATTCTTTTTGCTACAGCCGAACATAATTAAAATCCCCAAATAACACTCAAGGCATCTGTGTATTAAGAGGACACAAATCCTTCCATAACTACAACTTTCTAGTATAATCATTAAATATAATGCATCGACGAAATTGCAAAAGAATGTAGTTGCACCACTAATAGGTTACATATAGTAATGCAACATCTGACTAAAGCTCTGATTGATACTTACACTAAATACTCTTGGCTTCCAAGCAACAATTACTCTGCCACCACTATGAAATATTGAATAAGAAGTGAAACACCGTCCACTAAACACATTCTGACAAAGACTACCCAACTGTGCTTCTTCACCTTTGTCTACAAGAGACCAACTAATCCCACACAATCAGTGTGGATTAAAGTCTTCGCTTCATTTTGCTTCCTAGGATTATTGATCCCTCGAACATTCCAAGATAAAATTTTATCCATTAGACGTGGAAAGGACCCCCTTCCCACTTCAATATTCTCAGGTTCTCTAGCCTCCAAAACCGCATCAGCTTCTCATTTTTCTTCTAGCATCTGAAAAGCATTAGTGACACTAGTTGGCTTTGTGATGGATGATATGACCCTAAATATGTTTCAAAACCTTATGAAACTCTTCTAGATAAATCTCCACCACTTTTGGATCCTTAGAAACCACAATGGGAACTTCCTTCACCCAGTTTGTATGCTTCTGTAACCAAACCTATTTCTTCTTCACCTTATATTCAGTTGTTGAGTGGCAAAAAACCATACAAGATGTGAATTGTATAGGCTTTCACTCATATTTCATCTCCACTAAGGTGTTTTCACCATGTTCATTAACAAATGAAATACAGTCTGGAAGTTGTTAACCCAATTGATCTTCAATAAGTACTCTAGCAAACTGCACCTTATCTCTATTCCTTGTTACATCATCTCTCTGCAAAGGCTTCCCTATCTTATCAACAATTTTATACAATGATTTTTCTCCCCGGTACTTGATATCAAGCCTCAATTGGATCCAAATCGAGAATCATCTAAGTTCCTCCTTGTCAAAATCCATATGAGACACCCAGGGTTTCACAATAAATGGTTTATTGTCAAAGAAAATATGTCTATTAACAACCTTTTCCCTATTATCCATGGATGTGAATCAGACAATATATACTCATTTTTTTATTAAAGCATCTTTGTCAACATTGAAATTCTTCGAATAAATTTGATGAACAAATCCGTCCATGACATGAATTGGAGGATTTTCTCCAACAACATAGAAAACAACAACATAATTCCAAAAATTGATTTTTTCTTGAATATCTTCCCAATTAATCCTAACTTCGGGTAAATTTTCTATATTATCCACAACATTATTCACATCATCAATCACATTGTTCACTTATTCACAGTATCATCCACAACATTAGTAACCTCATCAAATTGTTGTAAAATTCGGATAGTTCTCGGAGTTACCTCAATGTGTGGTTTATTTCTCTGAACTCTAGAACTAGAATTACAAAGAATCGGTTCAAGCCATTCATTGATGTGTGCCCAATCTCCGATTGTTGTTTCAACATTTGAATTGATGATTTTGGTGTCCAAATTTCACCGATACCAAATCTAAAATCTAACTCCTGTACTCCAATTACATCATCCATTGATCGGGTTTTAGGCACTTGAGAATCCAAAGGATCTCTAGGATTTTCCACGTTTTCTCTCGACCTCGAGATTCTTGACTTGGCGATGGTGCACGTTAGCAGTGTGCACCGAGAGAGAACTTGGAGAGATAGAAACACTTCCATTATATGTTATTACATCAATTTACGGAGTTGTCTTGCTCTGCTTCTTCCTGTTCTTTTTTCTCACTCTACATCCTTCTCGTCTCCTTCACCAACGGGACACGAGCTGCGAGTTTTTATAGAATAGTTCTGGTAAGAAATATGTGGTTAGAGTAGGTAATTGAATAATGAAAAAAAGTAAAAGTGTCTAATCTCATATGTGACGAAGAAAGTACTATGTTAGTATTTATTTTCCGAAAAAAGAGATTATATAATACAAGAGAAAGGATCTTTTGTGCCGGAAAAATCAGTCGCTAATCATAGATAATTGGTCGCAAAAGGCATTTTGCGACAAATTAGAACCCTCGTCGCAATTTATATCTGTCGCAAATTTGTGACTGAAATTTGAGACTGGTAAAAACCGTCACAAAGTTGCGGCTGAATGTTCTCAGTCTCTAAATTACAATGAACCGTTACTGTAGCAATTTAGTGACGGATATAATTTGTTTATGAATTGCGATCAACTAATTTCATAGCAAATTAGTGACTGACTTTACCAGTCCCAAAATAGCGAGGGATTCAAACAAAGCCCCAATAGCGATGGAGCTTTTCCATCGCCCCTCCCTATATTGTGACTAACTAACCATGGCAAATTAACCACAGATTCTTTATCCATCCTTAATTTACAATCACTTTTTTTGGTTAAGAATTTGTTACCAACATTTGAGCCATTAACTAAGAGAATAATATTGTTTTGCTGCGGTTTTAAGGAGCCTATAGTCGCGGTTTAAGGACCTCAACATATCAAGGGACGGTAATAGGTCCTAAAGCTAATGCTGTGGTTATAGAACCACAATCTATTATGCGGTCTTTTAGAGAAAAATTTGTCGCCAATGGGGTTCTTTCTTGTATATATGAACATTTAGAAATGTGTGAAAAGTAATATCCACATGATTATGGAAGAATATTATTATGACCTAAGATAAATTTTATTAATAAATCAAAGTTTTAAAAAGATAAATGAATCAATTTTTTTGTAAAAGGCAATTTGTAGGTGTGTTTTTATTGCCTACGTGTGATGAGCGCGTATTTGACTACCTCATTGTAAAGGTTTTATTGAACCTAATTAGATATTGGGAAATCATTGGGACAACTTACGGACTTATCCAATATAGATTTCACCGTCATGACTCCATTAATGGTCAATAAACCATAGATTGAGTTCGAGGGTGAGGGTACGAACACGGTCATGAATTACGTTCGCCCATTGTTGGCCTTTACTAAATATTGATTCATATTAATGTTTGTGCAAAAGAATAACCAGAGAATGTTTTCAAACACCCTAAAAATAGTAGTCTAAGTTGGTTGACTAATCACATCAAAAAGACTTTTCTTAGTGACAAGTTATTAAGCAATCAAAATTACAGGGTTCCTAACAGGTTGTGCAAATTATCTGATTAATATTAGAACAGTTCTTTAGGTCTTGATTAGCAATAATAACATATGAGGTGATGAAAGCATAAGCAGGACAATCATAACAATATATATATATATACAAAAGAACGATTTTTTATATTAAAGATCTACATCATGGAAAAAAAATAGTTAGTAACTTCAATATAAAAATAAGAAATTTATTCAAGGACCCTCAGGAATATACCAGTGTGGCTTGGGTCTAAGAGAATAACGACCTTCGAAAAGAGCAATCGTGAAGCCTTTCAACGAACACTTGTGAAGATCGATCAAAGTATGTGTTATGTGTTTGTAAATATGTGTTTGTAAATATGAAAGTGTGAGAGTTTGAGAGTATTTTTGCCTTGAGAGATCGCAAGTATTCTGGCGTATAAAAGTGTGTAAAAGTCTCCTTTAGATCCGGAAATCATTAGCTTATTTATATGAAAATATTGAAAAAAAGATAAGAATGTGCAGTGCGCTCAGCGCAAAAGATTGCGCTGGACGCACCGCCACGTGTCAAGCACATAGTGATGCACTTAGCGCATTCCAACCTGTGCGCCAAGCGCGCACAGCCTGGACGCACCACTAATATGGCCAGCCTTTTTTAACGCGGTTTTCTAAAGATTCTTTTTTAACTTTTATCTTTAAATTCGAAAACCAGCTATTTTACGAGATAAAATATGATTTCAATTTTAAAATCCTTTACTCTAAAATATCATTGAAAATATTTATTAAAATAATAAATAAATACAATTATTTATCATGAATAACTAATTTCGTTTATCAAAGGATTGGGCTCAAAATATTTTATTTGTGGGCTCAAAATAGTTAATTATTAGGACTAATTAATTGGGCATTAAAATAGGATTTTGGATCTTTAATGCAAATAAATAAGCTTTATGCTTTTAAAACAATTTCGGGCTTAGCTCCTGATCGCTTTCTCTCCTTGGGTCTGACCAATTAAGACCACAATATATTTCATCATTGGATCCTTAAATGGGGAGACACGATTATGTGTACACAATTATTTAATTTCTAAAACTAATGTGGATAAGAGCTACTACCTACCGGGGGTACTAAAAAAATCGCAACATGTAAATTTCGACTTGTCGACCTATTCAACCACGTCAAAAATACCTGGGAATTAGTGTACTTCCTTACTCTCTTAATAGACTTCCCAGATCTTTTCTCCAAAGTCAAACTTTGTATACTTTGAACATAAATTTTCACTAGTATATGATGAGACGTATAATCATATGGGTAAAGACTTGGGTAAAAAGGAAAAAAGAAGGCCGAGTCACAAGCTGAATATTTAAAGGAAACGGATAATAGAAAACCCAGGCCATTTTTTAGTTATCTTTCGCTCTTTCTCTTCTGAAATACTCCAACACGAACACTAATAGTCTAACGCATCATCATCTGGTTGACTTCTCATAGATATCTTTTGGATGTCTTCTTTATCCATTTGAATTGTTGTTTGTGCCTTGGAATTCCCATTCGAGGAAGTGCTCGAATCAGTATAAAAAGCATGACGGGGATCAGGACCTTGCTTGGGCGAGCAGACTCGTTTTTGGTTTGTTTCTTGTTTTCGATTTTTAGCGATCTCTTGGTTTTTCTATATTGCTCGTGATTACTACTTAGCTATTACTAAAAAAATAAGTCAATCTGGTAATAATCAAAATTTATTGCTATTAACAAGGAATCATTACTTATTAGAGTTGGCAACAGATTTGAAACGAAAAATAATAGTTGCTAATAGGCCTGTGAGTTCCTACAAATAAAAATATCTTATAAAACTAAAATTGTATTTTAAATGAAAGTAGAAAGAATATAGGTAAAGTTATTGTATAATTTTTTGTAAAAGTCAATGTAGTGAAGAACATGAGAACAAAAATACAAAGATTTATTTTTTTGGTGAAAGAACATTATAACTTTTCTTGTACTATTATTAGAAACTAGAACTTATTGAGAATATTATGGATAACAAAAATATGGTAATATCTTTAGGATATCTTTGACATATATATATATATATATATATATATATATATATATATATATATATATATATATATATATATATATATATATATATATATTGTTCATTATTGGACACACATCAATACAATTTAAACTCTTATTATTATCTCTCTTATAAACTTAACATGGTATCAGAGCTATCCAAAATTTAGGATTGGTACAATTATTTCCGCGTATTACAGTTGGTCGGTGTTCATGCAAATCCAATGGCAAATTTATCTATAGAAAAAATTGTCAAAAATAATCTCAAGTTTTGACAATTTTTCCTATAAATGCACAAAATACATAATTTTTTTTTTGTCTCGATCTCAAACCTTTGTCAGCTTTGCTATGAGTTTGCTGCTGCATAGTTCCATTGCTTCGGTTACCAATTTGTGTTTGTCCTGTTTTTTGCGAGTTATATACCAATACAAGATAATTACTATAATACACCTTTGATGTACAATTTGGTTAACGTGGGTTTTATCCCGTTAACCATTATAACTAAACTTATGTTATTTGAAGAAAAAGATTGCAAGGGCATGTAGTGGATATTTGTCATGGCATATTTTGTCATGGTGTTGGCTCGAAGTAGCATATTTGTCATAAACTCCCTCTAACAATTAAGAACCTAAGTTAATTGGTTCTTAATCATAAACACTTTCACTAATTAAGAATCTAACTTACTTGGTTATTAACCATAAACTCCCTTCACTAATTAAGAACCTAACTTACTTGGTTTTTAACCATAAACTCCCTTCACCAATTAAGAGCCTAACTTACTTGGTTCTTCAACCATAAAATCCCTCAACTAAATTTTTTAGCTCACCCTATGTCACGAGACAACGCTTATTGGTTCTCCTTGTGCCATGAGACAAAGGTTTAATACGGTGTGAGCATGGTTTTGCTCAAGAACAACCATTACCTGATTTGAACTTGGTTTTGCTCCAGAAAAATCGTTAACCAATGGGAGCCTGGTTTTGCTCCAGCAAAATCCAAAAAGTTTCCGAAGCCGACATTAGTTTGTCCGATTGATCTGCAACTAATACTGATACTAGATTTTTTAAAAATTATTTTTTATCTCCAATCGCAACGTGGGTATTACCGTCGTTACGATTGCGGTAGGTGTTAGGATAGATTTAGAAGTATTTCCTAAATCCATCGATTTAGAAGTGTTTATATAGACATATCTAAAAGTATTTATTTAAAGATAATATTTCTTGGTATTATATTTAGTTTAGGATATGCTTTCCTAGTTCTACCTAAGTTAGGTTTTATATGATGTACTATAAATACCCCTTTTGGGTTAATAATAATTCGAACCTTTTCCCTTAAATCTATTTTGTCATAGCGTTAAATATCCTATACGAGAGACGCCATTATTTTCGAACCTTTTGTCACATATATCAATTGGACGGGAACAACATTCTTCTCGAACCCGCCATTTTTTTTCTCAATGAGATCACCATTCTTGTTGAACTCACCAAATATTTTAACAAAACAAGAACACTATTCTTTTCGAACCAGTGATGTTTATGTTTTTCTATATCAAGGTTAGGCTCATATCAGGTACTGATTTTTCTGAGCAAAACCACGCTTACAACACATTAAACCCTGTCTTATGGCACAAGGAGAACCAATATACCCTGTCTCACAGTACTAGGAGAACCAATATACCTTGTCTCACGGTACAAGGAGAACCAATATACCTTGTTTACCAGTACAAGAAGAACCAATAAGCCATGTCTCACGACACAGAGAGAACCGAAAAAAAATTACCAATCAAATAAGGGACACAATTCTTGTTGATCCTCAAACCAAATATATAAACCCAACGAACACTTGTTCAATCAAACAATCTCATGTTTTCCTTTTTTTAAAAAAAGAAAGAAAGAAAAAACATCATAAGAATGCCGGTGACTCATTTGCACAATTATTATAAAAATGAGTTCACATAAGTTGAAACTCGTCTTCAGCGGTATTGGAGCTTGGAACGTCGAAGTGGCAAGTAGTCAACCTCTTCGAGAGAGAAAATTATTTTGCACACAATTATTTCATCACTCTAACACAAATTAGATACTTTTTTCATATTAAGACTATTATAAACAAGATCCAACGACCGGCAGGCGTATGTACAACTTACATCACACACTGGTAGAAAAGTAAAAACGTGTTTAAGGTCTTCAAGGATCGATCAACTTAGAGACCATGTTAAGTTTATGAGAGAGATAATAATAAGAGTTTAGATTGTATTGATGTCATGGTATCAAGAATAAGTTACGATCTTGGGTAAAAACTCGAAAACTATCCTGCTGGTGGGTTTGAGTTCTAAACTCACCGACCGGATTTCCCCCCGAAATTAGAGATTTTTTTTTCTAAGTATCTGGGATTTAATTCTCGTACTTCTGTCCTGTTGAAGATCGTATGCCTTCTGTTATTCTCCCATAATAATGTCATCGTGTACTAGAGAATCATCTTAGCTAACCTAATATTAAGTGAGTCAGCCTTGTGGGGCAAATCTTGGAGTTAATTAGGCCCCGTTCTTTTGGACTGAGAGAATCTGAACTTAACTGAATTGAACTAAAACGAACTGAACTGAACTGATAATAATAACAATAATAATAATAATAATAATAATATAATAATAATAATAATTAATATTAATAATAATAACAATAATATTAATAAAAAAACATAATATTAATATTAATTATAATAATAATTAATAATAATTCAAAATAATATTTAAAAAATAATAATAATTAATAATAATCATAATAGTAATAATAATAACAATAATAATAATAATAATAATAACAATAATAATAATAATAATAAATAATAAATAATAATAGTAGTAATAGTAATCAATATTAATATTAATGAAAATAATTAATAATTAATAATTAATAAAAAATACTTCCTCCGTTAAATATTAAGTGAAACATAGGGATTGGACACAAGATTTAATAAACATCACTTTGAAAAGCCAAAAAGTCATAAAATACCCTTTTCATTATCAAATGGAGGAGAGAGAAAAGCAAACCACACAAGTTTGTGATGGGTACTCTTGTCATTTTGTCACTTTCTTTTTTCCATTTAAGGAATGTTTCACTTATTTTGAAACGTTCTAAAATAGTAAGTGTTTCACTTATTATGGAACGGAGGAAGTAAATAATAATAATATTTATTATATTAATATTAATAATAATAATATTTGTAATTACAATAATAATAATAATAATAATTATTATTATTATAAAAATAATAATAAAAATCATTATATAATAATTATAATTATAATTATAGTAATTAATAATAATTTCTTATATTATTATTATTATAATTAATAATTTAGTAATAATAATAATAATTAATAATAATAATAATTAATAATTATGAGTAATAATTATTAAAACAATAATTGATAATAATAATAATTAATATTGGTGTTAATAATATAATAATAATAACTAATAATGTTAATAATAATAATAATAATAATAATAATAATAGTATAATAATAATAATTAATAATATCAATAATAATAATAATAATAATAATAATAATAATAATAATAATAATAACAACAACAACATTGAACTGAACTGAACTGAACTGAGCTGAACGGAATGGAATTGAACTGAACTGAACTGAAAATAAGTCCAAAAGAACAAGGCCTTATTCAAATCGGTGCTCAATCAGATTTAAAAAAAAAACCATAAAATCCCTCCACCCAAAATTTGGCTCTCCCTATATCGTGAGACAATGTATATGTGAGACAAAGTATATTGGTTCTCCTTGCACCATGAGACAAGGTATATTGGTTCTCCTTGTACTATGAGACAAGGTTTGGTTCTCCTTTTGCCATGAGATAGGGTTTAATGTGTTGGGAGCGTGGTTTTGCTCAGAAAAACTAGTACCTGATGTGAGCCCAACTTTGCTCAAGAAAAGTCAATACCTGATTTGAGCGTGACTTGCTTAAGAAAAATATAAACATGACGAGTTCGAAAAGAATGATGTTCACGTTTTGTTAAAATATTTGGTGAGTTCGAAAAGAATGGCTATCTCATCAAGAAGAAGAAAAATTGGCGGGTTCGAAAAGAATGGTGTCCCCAACAAAATATCTGTTTAATTTAATTTTACTTTAAATGTAACGTTCGTGTTACCGGCGTTGCGATTGCGGGAGGGTATTAGGAATATTATGGATAATAAAGATATGTTAATATCTTTAGGATATATTAGTATGTTAGAATATATTATTATCTTATGAAAATATTATCTTAGGAATATTTACAATAAGTGTTTGATTAGTATTAGGAGTAAGATATGTTTTAGAGATAGTTTCCTAGTGAGAACCCCTTTGTACTCCTATATATATTGTACTCATAGTTCATTATTCAATACAATCTAAATTCTTATTATTATCTCTCTCAAAAACTTAACCGAACTCTCAAAATGAAAGTTCCCTCTTAATTAGTAAGAACTCGCAATAATTCAAACTCTCAAATTCGTGATATGACTAAGAGCAATCTAATATCCCCTTCATAGGGAAAACTAGCTATTAGAACTAGGAAATATAATATTACGATCCATAAACCTATCGAGTCGCCTCATACATATTAGACGACATTTTAGGTGTTTTGTTGAGTTTGACCCCCACCTAATAAGTCGCCTAATATGTATGAGACGATTTGATAGGTTTATAAGTCGCACGTTTTACACAACGGACTCTAAAAGTCGGACTTATTAGGAGGTTTTTATAGTAGTGCCTTATACCAAGGTACTCAAGAAGTCACTAAATATACCCTTTTATTTGCTACTTTAAGTGTGCGATGCTTTACCACCTCACCCAATTGCACAAATCGCTTACCATTGCTCACTTTAACAAGGGATCGGAGTTTCTACGATTAACCCCAAGAATAGCTAATGTATTCTTTAATTACTTACAACCTTGCCTACCTACTCGGTCAGGGGCGGATCTAGGGGGTGGCCTTCCCGGTCCACGGCCCACCCCATGATCCACAAAATGTATAATTAGAGAATTTGTAACAATAATAAAAAATGTTGTGTTGGGGTAGATCGCGGAAGCGCCATGATAGTTTTAGCGAGGTTCCACTTCGATCCTGGTAAAGTAATATGTTGGTCTTTTTGCTTTCCTTTTTGTCGGGATGTTAATTTCCTTTTTGGATATCTCTGTACTTTAATGAAAGCACTTGCTACTTATAATAACATTTTCAAACGTTAACATTTATAATAATTACACAACATCATCATTTATATCTATATATTACTAAATATTCTAATATATTTTATATCACCATTTTTTTTAAATTCTTATTCTTTACTTTATATATATATATATATATATATATATATATATATATATATATATATATATTACCACATTTCATATACATTCTTTATGGCCTTGCATATTCTCACGTCGCTATATGGTCTAATTGAAAAGTTCAAGCCACATAATTATAAAATTAAAATAATAATACTCTATCTTTTCCCTAAGGAATTATTTTTCATTTGTCTCAAAATACTACTTACACTATATTTAGAAAGATTCCTCTAATATTTTGATACATATTCTTCCCACTATTAAAACGTTAAGATCACAACTCTATTATTCGAATAAGTGTACCCTACTATTATCTATTGTATCTACCTATCAATTAAAATATAACAAATTATCTCCAATTACATCTACCTTTGGAAAGGGGAATTATATATATATATATATATATATATATATATATATATATATATATATATATATATATATATATATATATATATATATATATATTTGTTACGAGTGATTTACATAAATTTTTCATATAAATAAGGAAAAAAAGGTCAGCAGGAAAAGCTCCCTAACTTTCCTTCAGCTCTCGTTGTAGCCATGGGGGGAATGGGGGGGAGGGAAGAGAGGGTTATCATCGGAAATTGATGAAAATTCACTGGAGAAAGTGATTAATAAACCGAAGGGTCCTATATCAGACTCTCAAGTAAAAAAGACACACTCAATCGAGGAGGTTATGGGTGTAGAAGCACTGGAGTTTGGAAATTTTGAGGTGGGGGAAATTCTTACCCCTCAGGATTCGATTATTCAATTGAGGCATGAATTAGAGTTTAATCGTACTTTTTCGGCATGGATTACTTCGATTAATAGTCATGTGAATCAATCAATGGTGGTGATAATTAAACAGCGTGTAATTCTCTGCCCATTTTACAACAATTTAATCAGGTAGCTGATGAAATTCATGAAAATGAAGTAGAACAGGATAGACCTAAAATACAAATTGACCTAGATGATATCCAGGTTGAGGTGGATTACTGGAACTCTGCTATAATATATTATGTATTAAGTACGAATCCGTGTAGTATGGTAATAAAAGGTTTTGTGCGAAGGATATGGAGGAATTTAGGTGTTGATAAGGTAGCAATGGTGGAAAAGGTTTATATTCATTGTGAGGTTTAATACAAGGGAAAATAGAGGCAAAGTTGCTCATGGAGGTTATCCTTTCTTTGATGGGAAACAAGTAATGATAAAAGCGTGGAATTAGGATATTGATTTTAAGAGAGATGAAGTTAGACAAGTCCCTATTTGGGTACAACTGAACCTTGATTTCAAATATTTGGGTCAGGGATGCTTAACCAAGATTGTCACCAGTGTGGGGAAGTTTTTGAAGAGGGATAATGCAACTTTGAAGAGGGAGAAATTACAATATGCAAGGGTATTGATAGAAGTGGATGTCTCACAAGCTTTTCCAGATGAGATTATCTTTGAGAATGAAAGAGGGGAAGATACAAGTGTGCAGGTTAAGTATGATTGGAAACCTTCTTTCAGTAAGGTTTGCAAGATTTTTGGGCATGATGAGCATAATTGTAGAAAGAAAAGGACTCAAACATGGGTGCCTATAAATGCTCAAGCTGAAAAAGGCAGAATTTGGTGTACTTAGAAAGGGGCAGGAAGTGCAGCCAGTGATGTAGCCAGTTCACACATAGAAGCCGGTGGATGCCGATGGATGTCACCAAAGCAAGAAGGGTTGTTAAAATCCCTAAAAGTCCGCTTGCTAGAACAGTGGTGAGAAACTCTTTTGATGTGCATGAAGATGATAATTAATGAAGAGGAGGAAACTGAGTTGGGTGAAAAGAGTGGAGATAATGAAGTAGGAGAGAGGAATCTCAGCTCTCCAAAAGGATAAGTTATGTATATGGAATGTCAAGGGGCTTAACAGTCCTAGAAAACATAAAGTGGTGAGAGATTTCATCAATCAACACTCTGTGGGGTTGGTGGGCTTACTGAAAACCAAGGTGAAGACTGCAGCAATGGGTAGTCTTTGTCAGGTGATGTTTCAAAATTGGTGTTTCACTTTCAATTCTGCATTTCATTCAGGTGGAAGAGTTATCATGGCTTGGAAACCAGGCATGTTTACAGTAGATATTAGGGGAGGAGCAAGTCAATGGATTCATTGTCAAGTTACTCCTAAAAATGGTGCAAGTATCTTTGATTGCATATTTGTATATGCATTTAATGAGAGAAGCAAAAGAGAAGAGTTATGGAAAGAGTTGGGAGAAATAGCAAATAAAGTGGAGGGTCCTTGGATTGTGGGGTGTGATTTTAATTGTGTGCTGCATAGTGATGAGAGGATTGGTGCTCAGGTAAGAAGTTGGGAGATGGAACCTATAAGATTATGTTTACATAATTGTGGATTACATGATCTTAATAGCTCAGGAAATAGATTCACCTGGAATAACAAACAAGAGGGTAATGTTAGGGTATTTGCAAAATTGGATAGAGTATTAGTTAATACTCAATGGGAAGAGATGTATCCTAATGCAGGGCTGCATTCCTCAATGAAGGGGAGTTTGATCATCCCCCTACTCTCATTTCAGTGTATGGTAGGAATGAGCATATCAAAAAGTCTTTCAAGTAGTATACAATGTGGAAAAGCTCTCCTACATTTGATGAACTAGTGAGAAATAGTTGGAGTGAAGTGGTGGTGGGTAATAATAAAATGCATGTATATAGTTACTCAAAAACTCAAGAAGGTGAAGAAGGATCTTAAGGAGCTCAATAAGGCAGGCTTTTTGGAGATACAAGCAGATGTTGTAAAAGTCATTTGCAAAGAATGGAAGACATTCGAGAGCGGTGCATGAAGATCCTAGTAACACTTGTATTAGCGTATGAGGAGGTAAAGGTGGTTAAAGAGTATAAGAGTAAGCACACGCACTTATATGTCTTTTTTGAAGCAAAAGGCAAAGGTGGCTTGGTTAAGGGATGTTGATGATAACTCGCCTTATTCCATCAGAGTATAACGCAAAGAACAGTAAAGAACTCAGTGTATGGCATATACAACATGGTTGGAGAATGGCAAGATTCAAGTGATGCAGTGAAGGAGGCTTTCTTGGAATACTACAAATCTCTCCTTGGTGAAACTGATGCTATGGTTACTCCAGTTAACAAAGAAGTTGTTAGAGAAGGTAATATCTTAACTCAGGAACATAAAGATAGTTTATTATGTCCTTATACATCTGATGAGGTCAAGCAAGCCATGTTTTCAATAGTTGGAAATAGATTAGCCCCCGAACCTGATGGGTTTGGGAGTTTTTATTTTAAAGATACTTGGCATATAGTTGGGGAGGAAATAACTGCTGCTATGTTAGATTTTTTTCAACATAGAAAGATGTTAAAAGCTTTAAACACAACTCTCATTACCCTTATCCCTAAAAATACTTGTCCTAAAAATGTTAGTGAGTTTAAACCCATATCTTATTGTAATACCTTGTATAAATGCATCACCAAAATGATCTATAATAGACTAAGATTAGTGTTGCCACATGTGATTGAGGATCCTCAGGGAGCTTCTGTGCATAGTAGAAATATAGTGCACAACATTATGATAGTGCAAGATTTGGTAAAGCTCACTACAATAGGAAAGCTGCTAGCCCAAGTTGTATTATTAAGCTTGATATGCAAAAAGCTTATGATACAGTGAATTGGTGTTTTTTGAAAGAGATGATGTTAGCTCTTGATTTTCCTGATCCTATGTTTTCTTTAATGTTTAACGGGGAGTTGCATGGTTTTTTCTCATCTAATAGAGGGTTGAGACAAGGTGATCCATTATCACCTTGGTTGTTTGTAATATGTATGGAGTACCTTGCAAGAATTTTGGTGAAGATGAGTGCTTTGGAGTAGTTCCACTTTCATCCAAGATGCAGTCACATGAATCTCACACATCTTAGCTTTGCTGATGACCTGATTCTTTGCTCAAAAGATGAGTATGCCTCTGTGTACTTGATGTTAAGAGTTTTAGGCTTTTTTCTAAGTCATTTAGTCTGAATACTAATGTTCAAAAATCTTCTTTTTATTGATGTGGGATGGATGACACTGATATATTGAGAATTCATAATGTTTCTAGGATTATCAGAGATTCATTGCCATTTAGATATTGGGTGTTCCCATATATTCTAAACAAATTTCAGCTGCTCAATGTGATAGCTTGGTGGAAAAAATGATAGCTAAAATAAGAGTGTGGAGTACAAGGAACATCTCTTACTCTAGTAGAGTGCGACTTGTGAATGTTGTACTCATGAGTATACATGGTTATTGGGCTTCGATTTTCATATTGCCTAGTAGAGTTATTAAAGACATAGAGAGTGTGTGTAGAGCTTATCTGTGGTCTGGCACTATTTCTCCTCTAAAGGTGGGTATGTAGCCTGGAATGAGCTATGCAATAGTAAGAGCACATGTGGGCTGGGGTTTAGAGATGTTAAGAATTGGAACAAAGTAAGCTTGGGTAACCATGTATGGGCAATAGCCACAATGAAAGATAGTGTTTGGGTGAGATGGGTGCATCCAGTGTACATAAAAGAGGAGGATTGGTGGGATTATCACCCTAAAAGTGGTAGTTGAGGTGAAGGAGAAAATAAAGCAGCACTATAGTAGACAAGAAATCCAACACATCCAAAGATATTTTGTACAAGATGTTACGGATAAAATGACAGTGTCAAGACAGTTAGTGCACTGGGATGATTATGTCTGGAACATGCTCAGTGTGACAAAGTTTAAATTCATCAATTGGTTGACAATGAGAGGAAGACTCCACACTCTGGTTAAGGTAGTTGTTTATGATAACAATACATCTACAGAGTGTTGGATTTGTGGTATGGAAACTGAAACTCAAGAACATCTCATGTTCAATTGCTGCTACAGTAAGCAAATTCTGGTCAAGATTAAGGAATGGATGGAAATTGAATCCCCACTAGAGGTTTTGTACAGATTGGTTAGATGGATTTCAAACTGTAGGTAGTCTAAGTTTCAACGATCAGCTTATAATGCAGCCATTGCAGGGGGTTTGGAAAGCAAGACATGAGAGTCAATGAAATCATCAGGTTCCTCGTGTGCAGCACATGGTCAGATGGATAAGAGAAAATGTCAGACGAAGGATCTTCCTTGTTTTACCCGAAAAGGTGTCTAGGAGAGATTTAGATTGGTTTTTATACTCTTTGAGCTCCCTGTATAGAATGAATGTGCTATGAAAGTGTATAGTTGTTGCTTGCCTGGCTAGGGAGGAGGGGTCCAACCAAGTTGGTTTGTTCCTCCCTAGTTTGGGTTAGGTTGTAAATTTGGTTGGTATTAATATATTTCTCAATTACTTAGCAAAAAAAAATGTGATAGATGAATGGCAATATTATTCAAGTGTATATAATAATCATCTAATTAGGAGCAACTTGATTAAAGTGTTTGACTACATAAATGAGGTTAAAATGGGTTCGAATTGGTAGGGATCACACGGCCGAGTACGGTGCGCATCTACATAATTTTTTTTATATATAATGCAATTAGGTCGGCGCACCTCATATAAAAATCCTAGATCCGCCACTGTACTCGGTCGTGTGATCCCTACTAATTTGAATCTATTTTAACCTTATTTATGTAGTCGAACACTTTAATCAAGTTGCTCCTAATTAGATGATTATTATATACACTTGAATAACATTGTTGCCATTAATCTAATCTCTTACTTAGCAAAAAAAATAACATTGCCATTCATCTATCACAATCGTATCAACAACAAAAGTTAGAGGTACACTTTTTTAAATCATGCAAAAATTAATATACGTTTGAGTCTCATTAAAAGAAAACTACCAACTTTGGTCGTTATAGCATGAAAACTAATTAAGTGAACAGTGATTTGTATATCATACGGGCTTTTTTTTTAAATCCCCCATAACAACCCATCATTTTGGATAGGTTACCCATATATACATGGTACAAGCTATCATCAAACTGATTTTGGCTTTAAGGTCCAAACGATGAAATGATCATGAAACCACTATTATTGTTAATTTTGTTTTTCTATAATAACGAGATCACTATTTACTTCTACCACACGATGATCTTTGAAGTACAAATAACGATGGTCGAAACTCGGAACTAACAAAGATGTCAAAGAAGCCAAAAACCACTTTTCATGTTTTAAGCAGAAAAACTACGCGCATTTCGTTTGCCCAGGATCCTTTAGATCTACAAAAAATGTCAAACAGTCAAAGTTCAAAGCGCTTCCTCTCCTATTTTATCAGTTTTTTTGTACTACTAATTCACTTCTACTTCTTCTTCTACTATAGTTTATCACCAAGTTGAATATTTGTTTACTTTATTCTTTACATCTAAAAAAAAGTTTTTTTAAAAGTTGTACCATATATATATATATATATATATATATATATATATATATATATATATATATATATATATATATATATATATATATATATATATATATATAATGCATATCTTTCATCAGTAATATATTTAGTTACCGATTGTTAAAATTATAAAAAGTTGATGTTATGAAAATAAATAATGAGAGTTGACAGAACTCCATCAACATCTTACAAAATACTTCATTCGTTTCAAAAAGTTATTTCTACTTTGGCTAATTCCCTTTGATATAAGATTCTAAATACGAAAAATAAGTTAAAAAGAAATGGAAGAGGTATCGTTGTTTTTATATAAGTGTAAAAAAATCATGTAAATAAGACTTGTGTATAATGTAAAAGTCAAAATATAACAACTAAGAAAACAAACAGAGTATTATTTTTCAAATAAATCAAGTAAAGTGGGTTATCATAATTATATAAAAGTCAAAATACAACAACATAAACAAAAAATATCACAATACTCTAAATATTTAAAAACTAACTTAATAACCAAAAACATAAAAAAAAAGTCCACATTGCGGCCGAGTTTCTCCCACATGGTCACCTTTTCTCGTCACCATTTTCAACTCCCCCGTCCTCTTTCTTTCATTCTCTTTTCTTTCCTCCATCTATAAAAAGCTTCCTACCTTCTCTATCTTTCCAAGTGAGTTAATCCTCTTTCTCTCTCCTCTCTCTCTTATTTCTCTCCCTACTATTATTCTCTCCACATCAAAACAAAAACCATAAACCAAAGAACGTACAAAAAAAAACAATAACAACTTTCATCGATCAATTACATTGAAAGCAATCAAATATGGACGTGAACATGAGATCATCAACTCATAGTACTAAGTCCGCTAATTCTCAAAGTAGTGAAGATGAATCGGACCTCCGACGAGGTCCGTGGACCGTCGAAGAAGACCTAAGCCTCATCAATTATATTGCTACTCACGGCGAAGGTCGTTGGAACTCCCTTGCTCGTTGTGCAGGTAATTACATCCCGTATGATCACACCAACAACAAATACTCAGTATAAATCCTGTCATGTCATTTTTTTTTCTAATAGTAAAGTTTTGAAAGTAACTTTGTTGGTTGTTTTTGGAAATGGGTATTTCTTAAAAACCAATTTTGTGTACCATAGTTTTCTTTCACTACCATTTTTGTGCAAGTACCGAAACTTATGTGTTAGGCCAGTTTTGTTTGGCTAAATATTCCAACCTTATTTCACCTGAACTAAAATTATTACAAGACCTGTTTATGAAAGGAAATATAATATTGTTTTGAAATTTCATTATATATATGTATCTTATAAAAAAGAAAAGGTATTTAATAATATGATGAATAATTCATCTATATAGTAGGGATCTTTATGAAGATTAAGATGAGTTGTATCCTTCCCCCCACACCCCCTTACCCAAAAAAAAAAGTTTATTCAAGATAGTAGTGCCTTTTTTATGGTGATACCTTAATACACTACATCTTCTCCAAATCTTTAAAAAGACATTGAGTAGTTCTGCTTTTTTGTGAACTCATCTCTTTAGTGCGCAAGGCATTTCGTAGGATATCATATTACCCTTAATAATTGGTTCTTGCTTATGTTTGTGCTTATGTTATCATGCACTAACTTTAGTAATCTATATATCATATAAATGTTATTGTTCCCCTTTAATTTTTTTCATTCTATTTTGGATAATCTTTTAATGTTAATCAGCATTAATTTATGCTTGAATGTATTTGTATCAGGCCTTAAGCGAACTGGAAAGAGTTGTAGATTAAGATGGCTCAATTATTTACGTCCTGACGTTCGAAGAGGCAATATTACTCTTGAAGAACAACTCTTGATCCTTGAACTCCATTCTCGGTGGGGCAATAGGTAATTACCTTCATATATAGGAGTTTCTCTAGCATGCTTATTTACAATTCGATCCTATTAATTAATTATTTACATGATGGATGTCGGTTAAATTTCATTTGCTAAAGTCTTGTAAGGATAGTAAGCAAGGCACTACGATCCGATATTGTCTCTGTCACTGTCCTTGATAACTCTCTTTAATTTGAAATTAAGTCATATTATATACTTTCTTAATTAGAATATGAAGTATATGATCCTCATATTGAATAATAAATTCATGTATATTTTGTAGGTGGTCCAAGATAGCACAATATTTGCCAGGAAGAACAGACAATGAGATTAAGAATTATTGGAGAACTCGAGTACAAAAGCATGCCAAGCAGCTGAAATGTGACGTGAATAGCAAGCAATTCAAGGACACTATGCGTTACTTATGGATGCCAAGGCTTGTTGAGAGAATCCAAGCCGCTAACGGGGTCCAGCCTGCCGCCACAGCGTCTACATCCGGTGGCTCAAGCATCACCACGGCCACTGGCGGTCCTGCCATGGGCTACTCCGAAAATTTTATCCATGCACCGGTAAATTCCAATTTTACCCCCGAAAACTCGGGTAATTCTTCGGAATCCTTTGGCAACCAAGTTTCAGATTTTGGTGATTATTATGGGATTCCAGTTAATAATCAGAGTGTTAATCAAGATTATTACCAAGGTGAACAAGTGGGTTATGGAGGTGATTATTCATTAACAAGTCCTAATTCTGCTTATCTTAACAACCAAGGGACGAGCTTCCAAAGTGTTGATAATGTTATGGATCAAAATAATCAGCAACAATGGGCTAATTTTGGTCTTGGGGACACAACGGACATGTTGTGGAATGTTGAGGATATTTATGTCTTACAACAACAATTTAGCAACATGTGAGTCAAATATTTGCCTCTTATTTAGAGGCCATATAGAGAGTCTCCCAATTGGAGGAACTCATATTTGTGTCATAACTATACACAACAAGTAATCTTAATTAGGATCATACATATAGGGGATTTGAGGAAAAAAAATAGAAGAGGGGGGGGTTTACAATTGTATTTGTGAATTATGAAAATTTGTATTTTTCTTTTGTCTTTCATCATTTTTAGGTTGGAGTAAATTTGTAACTGGGAATTATAAATTTTAATCTTAATTCTTTTAATTGATCAAACTTTTACTCTTTTTTGCGAATAATTATTTTCGTAAAGATTGTGGGATCATTGCATAAATATCACTTTCTACACATATTTGAATATTCCGGATACTTGCATATATTAGTTACTTGAATAATAGTAACCAAATTTAGTAAATTCAAAAATTGCATGAACGATTTTACAATTATCATTTATTGTACACAAGATCTACCATAATGGTATGAATAAGCATAGATTAACAAGACTTAGAGTTGAACCTTTTCAATCTAATTCATTTAAAATAACAATGGATTATAGAACAGTTTCAGGGGTCAACAATAGTATGAAATCCAGTAAGTATTAGTTTAGAAATTTATAACAAGATCACATGTAGATTTATGTTATTAATATTTCCACTATAAACTTCTTATATATAAATCTACGGTTTGATTAATTGCATGTATTATTTTTCATTATAGAATAGGCTATTATTCTTATTCTCGTCTTTAAATAGTTTGGTATTTAAATTAATTTAAGTTCCAAAAATCATGCTTCTAGAATATGTGCTTGGGTCTTGGCTAGGAACTTACTTTTGGCAACATTTTCACACACGAACACAACATCATAGTGATTGGATGCGAGAATGAAGCTTGGGTTGAAGGTCATATTTTAATAGTACTTTGATTAAGCAGCATAATTGGTTCCACCATCTTTCCTTGTAATGTCATTATTAAATTAAAGAACACTATTTATTAGTAATGATATGGAATTGTTTTGGAATGTAGTCTATGGGGTCTGAACCAAGACTAAAGAAGACCCTTTTTTTTCTTTCTTGTGTAAATTGTTAAATTTGTAAAAAATAGGAAAAGTCTGCTGTGATTTTGACAATTGGCATATGATAATTCAGTGGCAAAGACTTAGCAGTCAGCTTTTAGAACTCCAAACAAAGCTTTAAGATGTTCTTATCTTGATGTGGGTCGACAAGTTGCACGTGAGGAAACGGGAAATTTCAAAAAATTGAAAATTCATAGGTTATTCTACCCGAGTGAAAAAAAAAAGTATCTGGTGGATATATAGGGGTTTTTATATATGTTACTTTGTACTTCCTCCGTTTCAAAATAAGTGAAACACTTGCCTCAAAAAGCTCTTAAATAAATGAGAGAAGTGTTTCACTTATTTTGAAACGGAGGAAGTATAACAGTATAAGACTTAATCTGTCTCTTAAAGAAAAATTTATAAAATAATATCAGAACTCTATAGTGGTGTGGTGCGGAACAAATATTCTCATGTATGAATCCTTACTGGCTTCATGTTTATTCCCGTACGGACAAAGTTTTGAGGATGGTAATCAGTAACTGATTTGCTGGCTTGCCAACCATACTACTCTCTAAAAGTCTAAACCTTATCATTTCCAAACATTTTGTCACACCCTCTGTTTAATAAGGATATGTGATTCACTCCCGTCAAAAAATAAATAAATATGTGATTCATGTTAGATTTAGGAAAACTCCTCAATTGGAGTGATTATCATTGATCAATATTTATAGTGATACATCCTAGGATAGTCCTATTATGATTTGGAAACCTATCCAGAGTATAATTCTATGAACAAAATATATCCTAAGTATATTTATATTCTATCACACCCCCACAGTCGGAGCGGGAGGAGGACGAACGCTGAGACTGGACTTAAACTCCAAGAATAACTGCCGCGGAAGACCCTTAGTGAAAATGTCGGCAAACTGATATCTAGTAGGAACATGCAACACGCGTACCTGACCCAACACAACATTTTCCCGAACAAAATGAATATCCATCTCAACATGTTTGGTGCGTTGGTGCTGCACGGGGTTGCGAGATAAATAAATCGCACTGACATTATCACAATAAAAAATAGTAGCCTGTCAAAGAGGACAATGTAACTCCAAAAGAAGATTACGTAACCAACAAGCTTCCGCGACAACATTCGCGACGCCTCGATATTCTGCCTCAGCACTGGATCGAGAAAGAGTAGGCTGACGCTTAGACTGCCAAGAAATCAGGTTATCACCGAGAAAACAACAATAACCAGAAGTAGAACGACGAGTGTCAGGACACCCGCCCCAATCAGCATCAGTATAAGTGATCAAGCGCAACTGAGTAGTACATATAAATGTAATCCATGATCAATGGTTCCCTGAATATAACGCAGGATGCACTTTAATGCAGTATAATGAGTCTCCCGGGGATCATGCATAAAAAGGCATACTTGCTGAACTACATAAGCAATATCAGGACGAGTAAAAGTGAGGTACTGCAGAGCACCTGCTAAACTGCGATAATGAGTCGGATCTGCCACAAGAGAACCCAAATCTGCACTAAGTTTAGAGTTAGTGTCAACAGGAGTCGATGTAGGCTTACATGTCCCCATACCTGCGCGCTCCAATATTTCCTGTGCATACTTTTTTCTGAGAAAGAAGCATGTAGGAAGTTGTACGAGTAACTGAAATACCCAAAAAATAACTAAGTGGCCCCAAGTCAGACATAGGAAATTCAGATTTCAAGTGAGCAATGATACAGTCCCGCAAAGCATCAGAAGATGTGCATAAAATAATATCATCAACATATAGAAGAAGATATGTCATATCGTTACCCTGACGAAAAGTGAATAAAGAGTTGTCACTCTGAGCACCAACAAATCCCATCTGAAGAAGAAAACGCACAAAACGCTGATACCAAGCCCGGGGAGCTTGTTTGAGACCATAAAGAGCCTTGCGCAGGCGACAAACATAATGGGGATACCTTTAATCAACAAAACCAGGTGGTTGATGCATATACACTGTTTCCTATAAATCACCATGTAAAAAAGCATTTTTGACATTAAGCTGATGAATAGACCAATTTCGAGCCATAGTTAACCCCAACACTGTACGAATAGTGGCAGGACGAACAACTGGACTAAAAGTTTCATCACAATCCACACCAACCTCCTGAGACCTGTCATCACAAACAAGACGAGCTTTTTGCCTTTGAAGGTTACCTTTATCATTTTCTTTGTGAGTATAAATCCACATGCAATTTACAATATTCACCCCTCATAGGCCTAGGTACTAATTCCCATGTCCCTGTATTAATTAAAGCACCATATTCATCATGCATCGCCACATTCCAATTCGGGTCAGTCAAGGCTGATTTGTGTGACTTTGGAATTGGGGAGCGGGAGAGAGGTGAAGAGATGGCCATAGAACTTAAATTGTATTTAGGATTGAGCTTTGAAATACCAGATTTGGAGTGAGTGTGCATGTGGTGAGGAGAGGGTGGGTGCGTGCGCTTGATGTGAGGTAGGCCACGCAAGGGAGGGGGTGTAGCGGGTCGGGCCAAGGTCGAGACACGGGAGCGCACGGGTGTAGTGCGTGGATCGGGACTCGACGCGGAGGGGGGGACACACGCGGGGGTATTAAGTTGGGCTGGGGACTTGGCAGACCCAAGAGGGGAAGGAGGGGAGTTGGTAGGCAATGTGGGCACGCGGGAGGGGGGTGCCGCAGCTGGGCCAGGCCCAAGCGAATGATTGTGAGGCCAAGAGGGATGTAAAAGGGGGCTGGGTGTTGTGTCATCAAGAAGGGAGTAATCCAATGAGCGAAAATCCCCAACATTGGCAAAAGGAAATGTGTGTTCATCAAAGGTAACATGTCTAGAGATGATGATTTTATGTGTGGTAAGATCAAGACAGCTGTAAACCCGGTGATGGGAAGGATATCCCAAAAATACACAAGGAGTGGATCGGGGAGCCAATTTATGTGGAGCAGTAGCTGATAAGTTAGGAAAACAAAGACATCCAAACACCCGAATATGATCATAAGAAGGTATTTTCCGAAGCAATCGTTCAGCAGGAGTGATGTTAGGTAGAGCTTTTGTAGGTAAGAGATTTACAAGGTAGGTGGCCGTTTCAAGAGATTCTACCCAATAGTGAGGGGGAATGGAAGCATGATATAAAAGAGTGTGGGACATATTATTTAAGGTTTTGATCATGCGTTCAGCTTTCCCATTTTGAGAGGATGTATGTGGACAAGAAAATCTGAAAATGATTCCATGTTGAACACAAAATAATTTAAAAGGCGTATTATCAAATTCCCGCCCATGGTCACATTGGAAAGCTTTAATAGGACGTTCAAATTGAGTGTGAACATAATGTTGGAAATTAATGAAAGATTGATAGACCTCATATTTGAATTTTAGAGGAATAGTCCACACATAATGGGTAAAATCATCTAATAGTATTAAATAATATTTATGACCTTGAGAACTACGAATAGGAGAGGTCCATAAATCAGTATGTATAATATCAAAAGCAGAAATTGTGGTACTATTATATGTATGAAACGGTAAACGAAGGTGTTTGCCTACTTGACAAGAATTGCAAAAATCAGAGGTAGGTTCCTTATTACAAGAAATTAAATCTCTAGACCTAAGAAAGCTTAAAACTTGTGATCCTGGATGCCCAAGACGACTATGCCAGGTGGTGGATGATGATGTCGTGAGGGCGGTAGCAAGACAAGTAGATGGTGAGGTGGTGGTGACATGATATAGCTCCCCCGAACTATTGCATCTCGCTATGATAGTCCCCGTGCGAAGGTCCTTCACAGAAAAACCATAAGGATCAAATTCTATGGAGGCATTATTATCAGTGGTAAATTTGCAAATAAAAATAAGATTTTTGATGATTTGTGGAGCAAATAGGACATCACAGAGGGCTAAGATGGGTGAGGGGAGGGTAAGGTGGACTGACCATAACCAATAACAGGAATGCGATGACCATTACCAACTAAAATATGATTATTGGCGCTTAAAATAAAAAGGGCATAAGAGTACCTGAAGAATTCGTCATATGGGTCGTTGCACCGGAATCCATGTACCAAGAGTTGTCTTGCGGCAAAGTCATAGTGGCAAAGGAGTTGCCCAATTCAGTGGGGGTCATCAGTGGGCGGTACTCAGAATATGTGGCCGGATAGGCCTGCTGGGCTGCGGGAATAAAGCGCTGGGCCTGCAGTGGCCCATAAGGGGGCTGGACATGCGCGCGGTAGGAAACGCAGCGTGCCCCCCGCCGAGGATAGGGGAAGGGCGCCTGGGCCCAGGTGGGAGGAACCCATTGCTGCGCGTTGGGCCAGACGTAGACTGGGCCAGCCCAGTTGGCGGGGGCAGCGTTGGGCTGCTGAGTTTGAGTATTGTTTGGCTGCTGCTGGGAATTCGAGCCACGACCCCTCCCCCTGCCACGGCCTTAGCGGCCACCACGGCCACAACCACCCCAACCAGAACCACCACGATGGCACCCGGAGGGCGGATCACTCTGCTGCGACGGCGCGGGTGCTGTCGATTGTTGACCGGCGGTGCTTTGTGCATCAAAGCTTGAATTTTGGGGCGTTTGATCACTAGAACGACGTGTTTCTTCCAAAAGAAGTCGGGATCTTGCCGTTTCAAAAGTAGGGAGGGGTTCAGTTTGTTGAATCATGGTTGCGACGACATCAAAATCAGTGTTAAGAAGTCCATTAACAAGGCGCAAAACCAATTTTTGCTCGGAAACCGCATGATCAACATTAGCCAATTGATCTTTAAGAGTTTTTAATTTCTGACAATAGGAGGAGATATCAGAAAAGTGTGAAAGATGAAGGTTGTTGAATTGATTTTCAAGATATACTGCCCGAGTTGCTTTATTATCTTGGAAAATCCCTTTCAATTTATCCCATACCTGCTGCGCTTTATCACCACGTACGATTAAGAACGGTTTGTAGGAGTTAAGTAGAAATCGTACCATAAATCCATTGCTTGACGACAGAGTCAAGTCGGTCCCACATAGCATCAGTGATGTCGGTTGGACGAGAGGTTTAAGTATCGATGTGATCTAAAACGTTATAAGCGTGAGTATGGCACTCAAACAATTCAACCCAATTGGAGTAGTGCACTTTTTCACGATCTAGGATTAAAGGTATGAAATTTCAAATGTTGTTAACAGATAGTGCGGGGTGGAAATCTGTGGAGGACGAGTGTTTAGAGGCTTGGGGCTGGGCGTCTTGCGTCATAATGAAGATTGACGGACAAGGCTGGCAGTGATTTATGGCAGCAGCAGCTAGGAAGGGTGGCGGAAGCTGGGAGGCACGGCCTTAGGAAAGAAAAAAATATGTGGAAAAAAAATCTACGCCTGAAGCTGTGATACCATGTTAGATTTAGGAAACCCCTCAGCTGGAGTGATTACCATTGATTAATATTTATAATGATACATCCTAGGATAATCCTATTATGATTAGGAAACCTATCCAGAGTATAATTCTATGAACAAAATATATCTTAAGTTTATTTATATTCTATAAATTCACTTACCACTAAAGATGTGAATTCTGGTACTCGAGTTTAGCTGTTTAGGTCAGGTCATTTCATATTCGGTAAGTTTATGTACTATTTAAGTTGGTTTTGATTTAGATTGGATTAATTTGGGTCTAAGTCAAAGGTTTCTAACTTTGCTATTAAAAAACGAGTAAGGCCCTGTCTTTTGCACTTAATTTATGTACATTTCGGATCGATTCTAAAAATGAATTGTAGTTCAAATCAATTCATCAAGATAAATTTCAGATCAGTTCTGTTCAATTCAGCAATTTTAATTTCAGCATATTTCAATTTAGCACATTATTATTATTTTTATTTTTATTATTATTATTATTATTATTATTATTATTATTATTATTATTATTATTATTATTATTATTATTATTATTACAATTATCATCTTCATCATCATCATTAATATTATTATTGTTATTATTTTAATAATAATAATAATTATTATTATTACTATTATTAATATCATTAATATTGTCATTCGTATTATTATTATTATTATTATTATTATTATTATTATTATTATTATTATTATTATTATTACTATTACAATTTTTACTATTTTTATTTTTATTATTAGTATTATTATTATTATTATTACTATTACTATTACTATAATTACTACTACTACTACTACTACAACTACTACTACTACTACTACTACTACTACTACTACTACTACTACTACTAGGGGCATTTCACCGGTCCCGAGGCCGGACCGACCGACCGGCCCGTCTGCTGGGACCGGTGGACCGAATTGAAGGATTCTTCGGACCGGGGGCCGGACTGATTTTTCGGTCCGGTCTAGGTATGGACCGAAAAATCGAGTCCAGTCCCGGTCCCGGACTCGTTGACCCGATTTTCATTTTTTTTTTGGGCTTTTAAATATTCTATTTGGACCTGTTTTCGCAAATATTGGACCTGTTGGACCTGTTTGGACCTGTTTTGGAGATATGTTATATGAAACATAAATGTAAGTGATGCAACTAGTCTTATAATTTCATTAAAGTACAAGTTTCAAACATAAAAACATAAAACCAAATACAAGTCTTTAACATAAATATTAACTAAATATTTCATATCAACGAGTCCACAAATACGACATCGTCCAGTACGTCCACATCATCCAAATGCTCAATTTGAAACTCTGTTAATAAGAAGGGAAAAATAATTAATAACAAAGTAATAGATTTACAAGTTAAAAATAAAAGATAATATTTGTAAATTGTAATCACCTTTCTCAACTTCCTCTAAGTCTCGCAAATTTTCTTCCACATCAACTCCATGCACCCCTTTAGCACGAAACCAATCTTGTGTGCAAATGAGAGCGTGGACCGACTTGTATAAACATCAAATTAACAATGAATGTATTAATTAAAGTATAACGCATAACAAAATAAAATTACCAAGTTCTATTAGCAAATGAAAAAACAAAGATGCATTACCTTAGGAGTCAATGAACTCCTAAATGGATCAAGACACCGTCCCCCGGCACTAAAAGCAGATTCTGATGCAACTGTAGACAATGGAACAGCTAGTATATCTCGTGCCATGCGTGAAACAATAGGATATCGATGTCCATCTCTACTCCACCAAGACAATGCATCAATTTCTTCTTCCTCTGGCCCTAGTTGTTCATTTAAGTACCTCTCAAACTCACTCCTTACATGTCCACTTGACCCCTTCAACCTTTTAGCTCGATCTCTAAGGTTTTTCATGTAATCATGTCCATCTTGCATTTGATCATCATCATTCGAGTCAAGTGACATATTATCACTACTTTGTGCACTTTGAGGAGCAAAAGAGACATACAATCTCCTATACTCATCAAATAAAGAGTAAGCAAACTCTTTCACATCATTAGCAAGTATGGAGCCTCTTTCTTTACCATAAATGTCGCTAAGTGTCAATTCAACTACCGCCATCTTAGCATGCGGATCAAGTATTGCAGTAACATAAATTAGCTTATTCATCTTCTCAACATCCCCCCAATACTTATCATACTTCTTTTTCATTGAAGAAGCCATAGCTCTAAAATTTTCATCGTCACTTTTCTCCCATTTGTTAAGCATATCATATAAAAGAGCAATCTCAAACAAGCCTTTATTACTAGTCACATAATGAGAACCAGAAATGCGACGAGTTAATAGGTAAAACCCTTTCAAAAACACTACCAACCTCTCCACTTTTTCCAATCATCAAGTTCGGGGGCCTTTCATTATCTTTCAAATTCACTCCATCGGGTAGGGATAATCCATTAAAGACACGTTGAAATTTCACAACAGGTGTCCAACATTGTAAAGGTTGAGTTCCAACGGGTGGGGACATCAAAAGACAAAGAAGATTTGCATTCTATGTTAGCTTTTGAAACAAGTTCCTTAAACCTTTGTATTCTTGCAGGAGAATTTTTCACATACTTAACGGCATTTCTAACTCTATCAATGCACACACCATGTTCTCTAATACCATCCCATACAATAAGATTAATTATATGAGCCATACATCTAATGTGCAAATATTTTCCATCACCAACACATCCAGTTCTTTGAACCTTTCTCCTAAGGTGTGCACAAGCAACATCATTAGAACTAGCATTATCAACCGTTACAGTGAAAAGTTTATCTTCAATACCCCAAGTTTCCAAACAATGTTCAACCGCTTTTCCAATAGCCTCACCTTTGTGACTCGAAATTGGACAAAAGTTAATGATCTTTTTATGCAATTTCCAATCATTATCAATGAAATGAGCAGTGAGACACATGTAATTAATTCGTTGTATTGATGTCCAAGTGTCGGTTGTCACACAAATTTTTTGGGAATTCTTAAGCATTTCTTTCAACTTTGTTTTTTCACCATGATAAAGTTGAAGACAATCACGAGCAATGGTGATACGTGATGGAATATGAAATCCAGGACAAGCAACACTCATGAAACTCTTAAAGCCTAGTTTCTCAACAAATCTAAAAGGAAGTTCATCAATAATAATCATACGAACTAAGGCTTCCCTAACTACTTTGAAATTAACAGTTCCATACTTCAACTTTCTTTCACCATTCTCATTTTCAATATCTCCATCTCCAGATTGAAAGAACAACTCACTTTGTTTTCCTTTACCCTTTTCTTTGTTAGCCGGATTAGCAAGACACTTATCAGCATGATTCTTAACATTTTTAGAACCATTTAAATTACCATCGCAGAAGAAAAGTCTTATCACAAAACTTACATTCGGCTCGTAACTTTCCATCTTCTAAGTACTCAACGTAGAAATCCCAATATTGTGCTTTTCTCTTACTTTTCCTGACGAGATATTTGCGTCCCTCCACTAGCTTCTTCTCCGGAGGCAAGCACTTGCGCAACTCATCCAAATCTGTCCTACTAGCAGCATCCGAGAGTGTTTGAGTAGATTTGGATTGGGAGCTTTCCATCTACATTAAATTACATGATTAATATAAGTATTATATTAACTAATTCATAAGTATGTAATATGAAGATTATAATGCATATACTAATCAATTATTATAAAACGTATCTTACATTGCAAGAAAAAGAATCCGTTGTGCCAAATCTTGTCTCAATCAAAAAATTGTTCCACAACTTTGCTCATTTGACGGGAATGATAATCTAAGTTAAATAAAAACATATTAAGGCTAAGTCTCATTAACAACACAAATTATTAATATACATCTTATAAACACAACAAATCCAACTAAAGATAAGAATTTTCATCCATGGAAGTAAGAAACACCACCAACAATCACATAAATCTAGTCCCTTTCAAACTAAACTACTTAACTAAAAAAACTAAGATAAACAAGCCCATATGATCCGAAAAGAACTGGCCAAGACATGCTGCCAGTCGGCTGCCACTGCCAGGGGTTCATAGACATACTGCCAATCTGCCATAATTTTCTTAGCTCAACCATCTCCCACAATACATAAACCACCAAAATAAGAAAGCCTCCCACCAAAATAAAACGATTAATCTGCAACAAGGATAATGCAAACATTCTCCAACTTCCAATAAACATAGAAATATATATTTTTGATTACTTTTATTCATCATATTTTGACCCAAAAGAAACGAAATTCACACTAGTTCATTAGACAATGATTCCAAACTCCAATCAAAACATCTAAAAGTTAATACTAACAAGGTTCCAATAAGAATCCACAAAATTAAAATATTCTCACCTCAAAGTGACAGTAGCTGCTGCTAGAGTTGTAGAAAAATAGTTGATTCCAGTATATGCATTGTGCACATATCTGCAACAAACGAATAGTCAACTTATAGTACTAACCAAGTAACCATTACAACTAATTCTCAGAAATAAAACTAGTCTAGCATAATTTAAACCGAAAAAAAAACTGAAAAATAAAATGAAAACATAAAGATAAAGGAATGGAAATCTCGGATTCACAAAACCAAAAACAAAAATTATAAGTATAAACAAAAATTACACAATTAAACAGAAAAACAAAAAAAAAACTGAAAATAGAAGATAAAAGGGAGAAAATCCAATTCACAGACCCACCGCGAACTAAAGGAATAAAAGGAAGAAATCAAAGAACTTACCGGTGAGGAGTCGACGTCGGCGTGTCGCTGCGTGAGTGGTGACTGCGGGCCTGGGTCGGCGTGAGTGGACTCGCGTGAGTCAAGACGGCGTGAGATGATGAGAGAGAAACAGTGAGTGAGTGATTTAGGGTTTCATTAGGAATGGGATGAGGGAGAGTGACAATGTTGTTGAGTAAAAGTTACAAAAGGCTGACAGTTTTTTTTTTTAAAAAATATGATGATTCCGGGTTTCCGGTCCGGACCGGAATTTTCCGGGTTTGGACCGGACCGGACCGTAAACCCGGAATCACCATTTTTCACGGACCGGTCCGGTCCAAATTCAGGTCCGGTCCGGTCCGGTCCAAATTCCGGTCCGACCCACCTCTCTGAACAGTCCTAACTACTACTACTACTACTACTACCACTACTACTACTACTACTACTACTATCGCTGCACGCTCGCCATCACTATCGCTATTGCTGCTGCTACTACTACTACTATCGCTATGCTATCGCTATCGCTATCGCTGCTATCGCTATCTATCGCTATCGCCGCTGCTGCCGCTGCCGCCGCTATCATCGCTACTAGTACTCGCTACTACTACTACTACTCGCATCGCTACTACTACTACTACAACTACTACTACAACAACTACTACAACTACTACTACGACTACAACTACTACTACTACTACTACTACTACTACTACTACTACTACTACTACTACTACTACTACTACTACTACTACTACTACTACTACTACTACTACTACTACTACTACTATTACTACAACTACTACTACTACTACTACTACTATTACGCCGCTGCTACTCACGCTACTCGTCGCATCGCTACTCTATTGCCATCATGCATTACTACTACTACTATCAAGTATCAAGCTATTACTACTATCAAGCACTATCGCTATCTGCATTATCAGAATCGCTGCTATCGCTATCGCTACTATCAAGTATCGCTATCGCAGCCTATCGCTATCGCTACCGCTACTACTACTACTACTACTACTACTACTACTACTACTACTACTACTACTACTACTACTACTACTACTACTCGCCGCCGCTATTGGTACTCGCTGCCGCCATCCGCCATCGCATCACGCTATCGCTATCGCTATCGCTATCAGCATCGCTATCGCTATCGCTATCGCTATCATATCGCTATCGCTATCGCTATCAAGTATCGCTATCGCTATCGCTATCGCTATCTATCGCTATCGTCATCGCTACTCCTTCTACTCCTACTCCTACTCCTATCTATCGCTATCAGCTATCGCTATCAGCTATCGCTATCAGTATCGCTTCCTCGCTTCCAAACTATCGCTCCTATCGCTATCTACATTACTATCAAGCTACTACTACTATTACTACTACTGCTACCGCTGCTACTACCGCTACTACTACTGCTACTACTACTAACTACTACTACTAACTACTACTACCTGCTACTACAAGTATCGCCACTACTAACGCCACTACTACTACTACTATCGCTACTACTACTACTACTACTACTACTACTACTACTACTACTACTACTACTACTACTACTACTACTACTACTACTACTACTACCATTGCTACTACTACTACTATCACTATCGCTACCGCTACTACTACTACTACTACTCATCGCATCGCTATCATATCGCTATTCGCTACCACTACTACTACTACTACTACTACTACTACTACTACTCCTACTACTACTACTACTACTACTATCACATCGGGTATCGCTACCGCTACTACTACTACTACTACTACTACTACTACTACTATCGCTATCGCATCGCTGTCGCTACTACTACTCTACGCTATTGCTATCAAGCATCGCTCTCCTACTACTACTACTACTACTACTACTACTACTACTACTACTACTACTACTACTACTACTACTACTACTACTACTACTACTACTACTACTACTACTACTACTACTACTACTACTACTACTACTACTACTGTAACACCCCGAAAATTACATAACCTTAATCATCAGCGGAAATATAACTTAAGCCTGTGGGTTATGGCCCACAAATAAAATCATAGCCTAAAATGGCCTCTTAAACATACAAATGATTATCTTAAAGCAATAATTATTATCCGTTAATACAAAGTATTCTAAATAACCCAAATTTATAGAGAGTTGCTTCAACTTAATCTTTCCGGAACATCCTTGTCCTAACTTATCCTTCGCCATCTTCGTAATACCTGAATAATTTCATAAAACCAGGAAAAGGGAAAACATAGAAAATAAACTAAAATGAGTTGAAAACTCAGTAACTTCACTCCAGCCTGTAAAAACGGTTTTAGTTCGTAAGCATTCTCACATATAAGCATACATTATAACACTTTAGTAATTATTAACAGAGAGCATTATCGTTGGCATTGAATAGTCTGCTGGCAAGGACCATTTACGTGACTTTAGTTCATTGGCAAGTACAGGCTTTGGACAGAGCGTAACTTTCGTAATTCGTAACATTAACATATGACCATTTTGGTCCGTATCGTACATCGTAAATGTAATTCCTCCACCCGTAACTCGCCCATTTACCAAATCAGTTCATGACTCCAAGCCAACAGAACCATCCACTACTTATTATCATCACTTATCAGACATCATATATTCTTATTCTGAACCATCCATAAATCGTATAACCATAATTCGTTAACAGAGTCATAAACATGACATTTCATAACATGCATAAACATCGTCACATCATGACGTATCTCATCATTCGACATACAGATTGTAACACATAATCATATCATCATATAGTCTTATTAGCACATTCAAGCATATCATTACACACAACATTTACAGACAAGCATAATAGATGGACATAATGATGGTTACATATAACACGTACGGGCAAGCATGATAGCTAGACATGAACATTACCTCATACGCTGCTCCTTTTCTTACTCCTTAAGTATCGTCATAACTTGACCTCCAAGAATCATCATATATAACCTCCTCAAATTGTGACAACATAATCCATAATTAGAGGTTACCCACTAAGCAACTAAACGATTCTTGCTTAAATCACCTCAATTTATAGGCTTTAGAAATTAAGTCATTAGTTATCTTAACGTAGGCAGGACTAGTAGAACAAAAACCACTTTCATACATAAACTTGAAAAAAAATAAGTTCCATTTTATGAACTAATAGTTGGGGTTTAGAAAACAAAATTCAACATAACAAAAGTAATTAGGCCCAATAGTTATATTTAATTAACAAAATAACTTTAGCTAACTTTTAAAGAAATCAGATTTAGGCCCAATAGTTTAACTAACTAATAATAGACTTGGGCTTAGCTTAATCTAATCATCAAAGTTATAATTGAGCTTAGGTCAAAATTCTGAATTTAAAAGCAAAGAGTGTACCTCGCTCTACCGATCGGGGACGAACAAAACGGGGAGGGGAGCAAAGCTCCGTGCGGTGGTGACGGAAGTCACGGAATACCGGCGAGAAGAAGCAAGCAACGCACGCGGCAGAAGGCCGGCGGCATTCGTCGGTGGAGCAACAAACGTAAGCAACGAACATGAGCGGGGAGAACGGGTGCGTGAGAGAGAAAGGCTCGGGGCTCCGGCGACGGCAACGCTCTGCCGGCGTTTATGGCGACGAAGATCGGTGGTTGTTGTGCAGCGCACAGTGGTGGTTTTCAGGTGGTGTTGATGGTGGCTAGAGGAGAGAGAAAGAGGGTGGTGTGGTGTGATCTTGTGGGGTATCGATGGCTATTTATAACTTGAGAAGTTTCTATACAACTTGAAAACTATAGGTTGAAGATAACTATGGAGGTTGATGAAGAGAATTTGTGTTTCAATTGTTCTCTTGTTGTGGCAGCCATTTAATGGTTGTTGGGAAGAAAATTTTAAAGTGACTTGGTTTGCCATGGAAAGAGAGGAAGGAAGGATAATGGAGGGAGAAGTGAAAGTCAAACTTGAGTTCATCTTGATTACTACATCCTTATTCTTTTCTTCTTATATTATTAATTATTATAGTTAAACCATTGCCAAAAATATCACTTATCTAAAGTAAATATATTTATTTTAAAATAATAACCTTAATTATAACTCGGAAAATTTTAGGACGCAATTAAACTAATAAACATAATTAGTATCTAATAAAACGAGATTAAGGTTCGGGGTATTACATCCTCACCCCCTTAGAAAAAGTTTCGTCCTCGAAACTTGACTTAGCAGAAAATACCATTTTCTAAAACTTGAGTTCTCACCTTCATAATCTTTCATTTAAGCATCCAGCCTCCATTCCGCAATCATCTTTTGTATCTCTACTTCAACTCGACTCGCGAAATCGAGGAGCAAAGAAAACAAAAGGAGCAAACTTGGTGGCATTGGATCTTAACTTGACCATTCAGTGAGATCCCATTGCAGAAAACATTTTGCTTTAAAAAAAAATCATAAAGAACAAAATTCATGGAAATACTATTAAAACCACATAACATCATGTAAATCATAATGGTCATATAACTCATATAACTTAAGACCAACTAGGTCCAGGTATAACCACTTAAACTCCAAAAGGGCATTCATAACACTATTTCTCATATCTTAGGCTCTCTTAACCCAAATAATCATCAAAATTGACCTCAACTTCCTTATAGTCTAATTTCCCAAAGGATCATACCTAGGCGGTGCAAAGTCTAAGACTCCGCACTTCCGGCTAGGTTTCGGCTCTGATACCATTCTGTAACCCCCCGAAAATTACATAACCTTAATCATCAGCGGAAACATAACTTAAGCCTGTGGGTTATGGCCCACAAATAAAATCATAGCCTAAAATGGCCTCTTAAACATACAAATGATTATCTTAAAGCAATAATTATTATCCCTTAATACAAAGTATTCTAAATAACCCAAATTTACAGAGAGTTGCTTCAACTTAATCTTTCCGGAACATCCTTGTCCTAACTTATCCTTCGCCATCTTCGTAATACCTGAATAATTTCATAAAACCAGGAAAAGGGAAAACATAGAAAATAAACTAAAATGAGTTGAAAACTCAGTAACTTCACTCCAGCATGTAAAAACGGTTTTAGTTCGTAAATATTCTCACATATAAGCATACATTATAACACTTTACTAATTATTAACAAAGAGCATTATCGTTGGCATTGAATATTCTGCTGGCAAGGACCATTTACGTGACTTTAGTTCATTGGCAAGTACAGGCTCTGGACAGAGCGTAACTTTCGTAATTCGTAACATTAACATATGACCATTTTGGTCCGTATCGTACATCGTAAACAGAATTCCTCCACCTGTAACTCGCCCATTTACCAAATCAGTTCATGACTCCAAGCCAACAGAACCATCCACTACTTATTATCATCACTTATCAGACATCATATATTCTTATTCTGAACCATCCATAAATCGTATAACCATAATTCGTTAACAGAGTCATAAACATGACATTTCATAACATTCATAAACATCGTCACATCATGACGTATCTCATCATGCGACATACAGATTGTAACACATAATCATATCATCATATAGTCTTATTAGCACATTCAAGCATATCATTACACACAACATTTACAGACAAGCATAATAGATGGACATAATGATGGTTACATATAACACGTACGGGCAAGCATGATAGTTAGACATGAACATTACCTCATACGCTGCTCCTTTTCTTACTCCTTAAGTATCGTCATAACTTGACCTCCAAGAATCATCATATATAACCTCCTCAAGTTGTGACAACATAATCCATAATTAGAGGTTACCCACTAAGCAACTAAACGATTCTTGCTTAAATCACCTCAATTTATAGGCTTTAGAAATTAAGTCATTAGTTATCTTAACGTAGGCAGGACTAGTAGAACAAAAACTTTCATACATAAACTTGAAAAAAAATAAGTTCCATTTTATGAACTAATAGTTGGGGTTTAGAAAACAAAATTCAACATAACAAAAGTAATTAGGCCCAATAGTTATATTTAATTAACAAAATAACTTTAGCTAACTTTTAAAGAAATCAGATTTAGGCCCAATAGTTTAACTAACTAATAATACACTTGGGCTTAGCTTAATCTAATCATCAAAGTTATAATTGAGCTTAGGTCAAAATTCTGAATTTAAAAGCAAAGAGTGTACCTCTGCTCTACTGAGCAGGGACGAACAAAACAGGGGAGGGGAGCAAAGCTCCGGCAGTGGTGACGGAAGTCACGGAATACCGGCGAGAAGAAGCAGCAACGCACGGCAGCAGAAGGCCGGCGGCATTCGTCGGTGGAGCAACAAACAGAAGCAACGAACATGAGTAGGGGAGAACGGGTGCGTGAGAGAGAAAGGCTCGGGGCTCCGACGAGCGGCAACGTCTGCCGGCGTTTATGGCGAAAGAAGACTGGTGGTTGTTGTGCAGCGCACAGTGGTGGTTTTCAGGTGGTGTTGATGGTGGCTAGAGGAGAGAGAAAGAGGGTGGTGTGGTGTGATCTTGTGGGGTATCGATGGCTATTTATAACTTGAGAAGTTTCTATACAACTTGAAAACTATTGGTTGAAGATAACTATGGAGGTTGATGAAGAGAATTTGTGTTTCAATTGTTCTCTTGTTGTGGTAGCCATTTAATGGTTGTTGGGAAGAAAATTTTGAAGTGACTTGGTTTGCCATGGAAAGAGAGGAAGGAAGGATAATGGAGGGAGAAGTGAAAGTCAAACTTGAGTTCATCTTGACTACTACATCCTTATTCTTTTCTTCTTATATTATTAATTATTATACTTAAACCATTACCAAAAATATCACTTATCTAAAGTAAATATATTTATTTTAAAATAATAACCTTAACCATAACTCGGAACATTTTAGGACACAATTAAACTAATAAACATAATTAGTATCTAATAAAATGAGATTAAGGTTCGGGGTATTACAACTACTAATACTACTGCTACTGCCACTACTACTGCCACTGCTACTGCTACTACTACTACTACTGCTACTACTACTACTACTACTTCTACTACTGCTACTACTACTTCGCTATCGCTTGCTGCTGGCTGCTGCTGCGCTGCTCAGCGCTCTTCGGCTGCTCTTTGCTCACTCGCTGCGCTGCTGCTCGCTGCTACTCACTGGCGCTGCTCTACGCTCACTATCAAGTATCGCTGCTGCTCTCTTGCTTACTCTTGCTAGCGCTATCAGCTCTACTATCTGCGCTCTTACTACTGCTACTTCTTCTACTACTATCGCTGCTCTTGCTACTACCGCTACTACTACGCTGCTACTACTGCTACTACCACTACTACCGCTGCTACTACGCTACTACTATCGCTACTCACTACTACTACTACTACTACTACTACTACTACTACTACTACTACTACTACTACTACTACTACTACTACTACTACTACTACTACTACTACTACTACTACTACTACTACTACTACTACTACTGCTACTACTACTACTACTACTACTACTACTACTACTACTACTACTACTACTACTACTGCTGCTACAATAATCCCATGGTTGTGGATGTCGTTGTAGGTTATGGAGTAAGTTAATATTTAGATAGCTTGTTCGAGAATAGTTATTGATAACTTATTGTATATAATTTTGGGAATTTAGTCGAGATAGTGGTGTAATTAAGGATATTTTTCCGCTGCGATTTTATCTAATTAAGAGTTAAATTCTTGTTCATGGTTGTTAAGTGTGTTCTATTAGCAGCTCGGAAGAGCGGACTGTTACAAGATGGTATCAGAGCAACCTTGCGACCGTATGCCTAGTTGGCTACCTAGCGAGGGTAAAAGATTATTGGGATAGTTTGAAATCAATTTTGGTTATTAGTGGTTTGAGAATCTGATGATTGGGAATTAGGAACATAGAAGGTTGAGTATATAAGTGTTTGCGCTTTTGCGTGTGCTATATGATTTCGTTTATGTGAAGGTGTATGTAACAACCTTAATTTTTAAGCCAAGATTATCTTAATAAACATAATTTATTAACGTAATAATTCGTACATGACCTGTTGTGCTTTATGATGAAAAAAAATCTAATGTGTAAGATTATGTGCTCTTTCATGTGTGAATATGAATATCACATACTATGTGATTAATAATAAGAATTATGAGTTAAGATAAGTTATTTATGAATTACGTTAAGAACGTTGGGTAACGTTATGAAGTTTTGAGAATTCGAGTTGTTATCGGTTTTGTGTTTGAGATACCCTACAATTATGATTAAAGGGTTAATTGAGCCAAAATATCTTCATTAAAGTATACAAGATATTTTGGGAGATTTAGTTAAGAATAATTAAGGATTAGGAATTGGTGGAGTAGATAATTTAAGTTCTAAGAGCTCCAAAACTTCAGATTGTTCCTAAGCAAGTGAAAAGACGATTTTGCCCCTAATACTAAATCAAAATCATGAATTTGCCATTGCCCATTCTCCATATATATGAGACCAAGTTCCATGATTCATTTCATCAGATTTTATCAAATAAAACACACCACAATTCACTCACATTCTCTCCTCTTCTTCACCCCAGAAATGGCGAGCTCCATAGCTGATGTTGGCAGCTTGCTTCCTTCGAATTCTTGCTCTGGAACTTGCATGCAGTTGTTGTCCTAGGCTCCACAAGCTGTTCTCCATACTGGGCAATCATTAGTTTTCACTAGTAGAATAATTGTTTATTGCTGCGGTGGTATTGCTGCGGTTTTACCCATACGCAACAATATATCACGAAAAAAGAAAAGGTAAAATATAAAATAACCATATTGCTGCGGTTTCTACTAAAAACCGCAGCAATATGGTTTCAACGGGAAATTTTTGAAAAAAAATTGACTTTTTGACCATACATATTGCTGCGGTTTTTGGCCGAAACCGCAGCAATATATTAAAATAATATTAAAAAAATAATATCCCCATTTATTTCATATAAGAGGCGCTAGGGTTTGGGGAACACTTTCAGCCTTCTTCATTTCAGCCGTTTTTCTCCTTACTCTCTCCTCCTTCAAATCTCTTCGTTCCCTCTCAGCCTTCTTCATTTCGTGGTTCTTCTTCATCCTCAACTCGCCTTCACCCTTCTCAGCCCGTCGGCCTTTCTTCGTTGTCCGTTCAATTCGCCGCATCGAAGGAGAGAGAGAGAGAGGAGTTCGAGAGTTCAATTTTTGTACCGTTTAGGGCTTGAAGTTTTGGATTTTTGTGGTTCTTGGTGCGTTTGCCGGCGAAGCTTTTGACATTCCGGTAAGCTCATCACATTTCTTTTTCCTTTTTTTGTTCCTGCTTCGATTTTCCGACGAGTCTTGACTGTTTTTTATTCTTTGAATTTCCGGCGAGTATTGACTCTGGTTTTGCTCGTTTATTTTTCATCTTGCCGTCGTCGTCATCCTTCGAAATTCGCCTCTTGCCGGAGACGTCGATGCTCTTGGCCGTCGTCGTGAATCACCGTCGAGTTTCAGTGCGACGGAGCAAGCGGACTTGATTTGATGCCGCCGGTTCAATTTCATTTTTTTTTTCAATTTAAATTTTTGTTAATTTTGTAGATCTAATTGAATCTGTAATTTAGGTTCATGGTGAATTAAATTAATCTGTATTTTTTTTAAATATCATTTGTATATATTTTTTTTAGATCTTATATGTGTATTTTCTGATTTCAACATAAAACTTATAAAGTCAAATTTATAATGATGTTATGTAATTTGTCAATTAATTTGATGCTTGAATGAATTCCAACAAATTTGGTTGTGGTTTTGAAAATGTTGTGTGGGTATAGACTGTATATGACATTATAAATGTATAAAAAAAAATTATAAAGAAAAAACCAACCTATTGCTGCTGTTGTTTGGTAAAAACAGCATCAATAGACTCACCTATTGCTGCTGTTTTTACCAACAACGGCAGCAATAGGTTACTTTTTAATTTTTTTTTTTGTTATTTACACTACATATTGCTGCGGTTTTTGGTAAGAACCGCAGCAATAGGTTGCTATATTGCTGCGGTTAAAAACCGCGTAATTACCTATTGCTGCGCCCTTAATTGCTGCGCGGCCAAAACCGCAGCAATAGACCACTTGATGACCGCAGCAATAAACAATTATTCTACTAGTGTTTGATTTATCATATCAGTAGCATCCATGAAAATCAAGAAAGGTAAATTGTGGCTGGATTTCAGCACTTATGAGGTTTATTATATTGGAACATGATTTCTTTGGGTTAATTGCTGAATTTTCAGTTATGGATATTGTACTTAAGGTCTTAAATGATTGTTGGAGGAGTGCTAAAAGTGGTTAATAAGGGAGGTTTAATTCCTAAACACCGAATTGAGGTACACAAGATTCCCCCTTAAAACTCTATTTTTGAGCTTTGGTTTCCTGGGTTAGTTATGGAATTATTTGAATGAAAAATTTATGTTCTTCATGTTAATTAAACTGATTTGCATGTGGTTCTTATGAGTGATATCTTGTTATTAAATCGTTTTGCATGTCAAGTTCCCTAAGATGGATAACCCTCTTGATAACCAAGTAAGAAAATAATAGGTTACCTTCCTAAATCCTGCTGCTGTATTTTTCTAGACCCAATATCGTCCTATTCTACTGAGATTTTGGTCTTTGCGCCTTCTTGGAAGTTGTAGATCTTGAAAAGTTGATGAATTTATACCTAAAAATCACTCGATTTGGAATTATACACTACAAGTTATGCTGCCTAGAAAGTTGTGGCATGCATAACAAGTTTTTTTCTAAATATCTTGATTAATGAATTTGGTTGTTACTGAACTATCACGATACACTTCTGGAACATTCATATATTGATTGTGAAATAAAACTTTGATTCATTTTCGTCATTAAACGCCACGCGCAACCATAATTCGTTGAGTAAAAGAATGCCTAAAACTCGATCTTCATTCAGTTGCTCTCCAACTTGATTAACCCTTGTTTCATTGGTTCATTAAGCACCCTTAAATGTTGAATACCTACTGTATGTATTCACTTAGTTGTGATCCACCCAAACCCTTAGCTAAGTATAGAAGTTACGACATAATCTCGCACCTAAACCATCTTGTTTTGATATAATACCGAAACCGTGGAATTCCTCTCTTGTTTACTTGCGTGGCGTAGTCTTTTCATATACTTAAGAACCTCTTTATGTAGACCTATTCATGCTGCCATATCTTGTTAGGTCACCTTATCAACCACTCTAGTTAACCACAATGTTTATTTCCCGAAACCTTGTTAATAAGTCACCCTCCCGAAATAGTGGAACTTGACATAGTGAGCTTATTCTCTGAAACTCGTTTTGAGAAGTTAAAGTTTGTTATAAAGATTGAAACGGATGTTGCGAATAAGTATTTAAGTAAGTTATCTGAGTGTAGTTATAAAAGTATAAGTATTTCGGTATAAGTATTTAAGTATATGTATTGAGAATAAGTATTTAAGTACAAGTGTTGAGTAAAAAAAATATTTTTGTATGATTACAAGTTTTGTTTTATAAGGGGAAGTGAACAACATTTGTAGAGCGGGTTTGCTCATTATGTGTTTAGAGCGGGTATTGCTCCGGAGCGGGTATTGCTCCGTTATGTAGGGTCATTACCTAAAAGTCTTGCAAGAAGGAAATAAAAAAGGTGGGGAGACGTCCCTCGAAAGTCTGGAGTTGTGGCTCAGCCCCTCCATTCCTGTTCCTTCCCAGAGTTCAGAAATCTTAAGTATGAGTATGAAAAGTGTTTAAATGATTGTGGAGAATAATATCACGGAATTTCGTTGATAGTCTTCATTGAAAATTACTCGATACACTCATGACATGATTGTTGCTTTCGCAGTGTTTAAGGAAGAAAAGTATCTTTGTGGTTGAATAAAGTGAAAGTATTTGACAAACCAGCTATGTTATTATGTTTACATAAATCCTATTTTCAGCCACCTTATTATTTTGGAATGGGTGGGACTTGTGTACCAGCGTAAGCTGGCCTGTTTTGTTATTTGAAGTTGTCCTGGTAGGGGCAGATCCATCTATTTTGCAGGACTAGAGGAAATGTTCGGGTTAGCTCTTGTGTGCAAATGTAAAGTCATGGTTAATGTGTTAATTCCACTGCTATAGGATAACTTATCGTATACGAATATTTTATTGAGTTAAACACGTAATTCTGGTTTGTAATTTAGGACAAACATTTTGTCACAATACATTGTAATAATTATTTACTATAATTTATTATTTTTGTGTTATGCTCGGATACTATGGGGTTTCCTAACCTTCTATAGCAAAGGAGGTGTCGAAGTCCATTCTAACAGTCCCTCTAATTAGCAGTTTGACTCTGTAGTTATTGGTAGGTGTCTTAATTAAGCTGCTGTTTGGGGTGGGATGTTACAGTGTATTATCTTGTATTGTTTATGTTGTGTATTTTGAGAAAATTGTATGATTTGCTTAAGTAAATGAATTTCAAATAATATCTCTGCAGATGAAATGACTGGAATCCTATGCTTAAAATTTTGCCCCTTTTGTTTTCTTTGCTCCTTGATTTCGCGAGTCAAGTTGAAGTAGAGATACAAAAGATGATGGTGGAATGGAGGCTGGACGCCTAATATCTTGCGTCCTTGAGATTTTGGTTTTCTTTAAGTTATTGTTTTCAAGTTTTGAGGACAAAACTTTTAATAAGGGTGGTAGTATGTAATAGCTCTATTTTTAAGAGCGTTTATTCAACGTTGATTATTTTTATTAAGTTAATTATGTTCCGAAAATTCTTATTTTATTAGAGTTTGGAGTATGGAGGTTTGTAATATATTTATTTAATTAAGTTTATGAAGTTATTATGATTATTATTTTGGGTTTTGTGTACAATTTGTTGAGTAGTATTTGCCTGAAAGAAAAACCCAAACCCAAATCACCTTTGTCGGTTATTTTCCAAAGTAACAAAACCAAAACTCCCTTCCTATTTCTTTGGTCGGTCAATTGAAGATTAAACCCAAAAACCCCAAAATCAATGCCAACCCCCTATCTTTCGCCTGCTACCTCACCCCCCTTCAGCTCACCGGAGCTTCATCTCCTCTGTCGGAGTTTCTTATCCCCCTTCTTACTGCTCGCCAGAGCTTCCTTTTGCTGCCGCCGCTCCTCTATTCTCTTCGTCCTCGCTGCTGTGCGTGCGGTGCTGCTGGGTTGCCGCTACGCGCCGTGGAGCTGCTGCTGGTCTTTGTCGTTAGTCGGCGGTGTTGTTGTGCCACTGCTTCTGGGTTGCTGTTGTTGTTGTGACGTTGCTGCTGCTCGTGTCTTCCCCCCCGTTGTGCTGTTGCGGCTTCGTGGTGCTGCCACCTCTGGTGGTGGTCGTGTGTTGGTGGTTTACCAAGGTATTTTCCCCTTTTTCTTGTGTTGGGTTGTTGTTATCGCTGCTGGTATTGTTGTTGTTGTTGTTGATGCTGTTATGTTGCTGTTATGTTATTATTGTTAGAGTTATGGTCTGATTGAGTTACTTTGAAATTGGTTGAAGTTGGATAAAGATGATGTGTATTTGTCATTCACTAATCTCATTACAAGAAGCTAAATTAGTTATGACTTGGGATTTCAATTAGTGTTGCCTAAAAGTTTGGTTAGATTAAAGATTCAAGAGATTTGTTTATTTATTAGAAAATCTATTTCTTACTAGTTTGATTAAGGCATGTGAGTTAAGTTTAGTTAGTTTAGTTCTATAATTTAAAATTATGATTACGATTTGGGGATGCTGGTCATATGGTGTAGCTAGTGTTATTGAATTTATAGTTTGTTGTGAATTGAGGATGAAGGAATTGGAATGATAAGTGTAGACAATTTTCTAAATTGGAAAATTAGTTATGGTTTCACGTTGTAGTTGAGATTAGTTTCAGAATAGTTGTTGATTATCGTTATTGTTGTGAGGTGATGGTTGGAGGATGATTATGGAGTGAAGTGTCATTTGAAAATCAAGAACAATGAAGGAGGTTGTGTTGTTGGAATTGGATTACGGTTCAGGTAACTTTTATGTTCAGTAAAATATTTACTTATGCCCATGTGTTTGTGTGGATCTCTGTGTTATATTTTCGTATATAAGTTCATACTATTGCCATAGTTATGAATGTGTTGATTGTGGAAACGTTATTGGATAATATGAATACGCAACTGTTTTGCTGGCTTAGTTTATGAACTGAAAATAGAAAGTGGGCAAGATATGGGTGGAGGATGGTTACTCTTTTGACCTGATATGGTCGGTTACGCCTCATAACGAACCATGGGGGTAGTATTGCTGGGCTCCATAACTCACCTTGGAGGCAGCGTTTGTTCAAATCCTGTACTTGCCACTGATTTGTTTAAGAGAATGAGCTATGCCAGTGTCATTACGTAAAGAAATGATTTGATAAATAAAATGTTTATAACGGGCTGAAGTAAAGGTTACGAGTTTTCCACTCATTTTGGAATTTTGTTTGTTTTGTATTTCTTCCGTGAATTTGCAGGTTGTGTATTAAGAGCTCGGAATTGGAAGTGGAGCGAGATCAAGATGTCATTGTGGATTAAGGATCGAGTTTGTATCTAGATAGTTGATTGAGGAATAGATCTTATGATATTTTCATTGTATAATTTTTGGGAATTTAGTCCATACATTGGTGTATTAAGGTATTTGTCCGCCGCGGTTTTATTTAATTAAGAGTTAAATTCTAGTTTGGGTTGTTAGTGGCTTGTTATTAATTATGTTGTTTGGAATTCAACTAATGGTATAGTATGAACCATAGCTAATTATTTTAACTAATCACCCTTTGATTAATGGACCTAGAATGTGGTGTTTAAATTAACTCTCCTTAGTTAATTCTTAGAGAGAGACCTATTGTAATTGTTGTTGGTGATTGATAACAGTTGTTATCATTATTGAGATAAATGTCGATTGATGACCATGAAGTATAAAAGAGTATAAACTATTTATAAGCAAGAATATGAGTTGTGCGTATGTGATTTAGTAACTCTCGTTAGTTAATTCTAGCTGAGAGACCTTTTGTCGTTATGGTTGGTATTGACAAGATGTGATTGCTTATAAATTGTTGTGGTTTATAAGTTCTATGATTAAAATTGAGTTGAACCTAAATGCATAACTATATTGAACCTGAAATTCGTAAGAAGGTACGATGACATGTGATTATAGTTTTCTAAAGTGAAGTTTTCTAGTATGGTTGGTTGTGCAACAGTTCTTTAGAATTACTAAAGCTATCAGATGAGTTATATGAATGATCTGATTGAGTTATGAATGATAATCGAAAGGAATCTAAAGGGGAAAGTAGCCTCGTCTGAGTCGACGGATGAGGTGATACGAACACTACCCCATTGACTGTGAACCTTTGGGGGCCCCACAGGGAAACCTGCCCATTACTCTGTGGGGCGATAATCGGGCGATATATCAGGTAATGTGAACATGTGGATGGCTGATTGAATCAGCAGAAAATGTACTCCGGACTAGTCACGGTTATTGGCCAAAAGTAAAGCGAATGGTTGGGTGACGACCCTTACTGTCGGAGTGTAAGCTTTGTTTCCTCCGCCGCGTTCTCTTTCCCCCGATCGAAAAGAAAGTTATATCGAATTATGGAAAGGAATGTTAATTCAGTGTTTGAATGTGGATATTGGATTCCCAATAAGGAATCATATCATGGTAAGTTTCGATATTGGATTCCTGATAAGGAATCGTATCGTGGTAGGTTGTTTCGATATTGGATTCCCGATAAGGAATCATATCAGGTAAGTAATGAATGTTTATTCAGTATTTGAATATGATTATCGATATTGGTTTCCTGATAAGGAAGCATATCATGGTAAGTTACGTTAATGTTGGATTCCCAATAAGGATCCATATCTTGTTATTGGATTCTTGGTAAGGAATCGTATCGTGTGATCAGATTCCCGATAAGGAATCGTTATTGTGAAAGTTGTCATGCTATTTAATCCTGATAAGGAATTGTTTGTAAAAGGATAAGAAAATGATTGATAGAGTATGAAAGTTTAAGTTTGGAATTCTGATAAGAAATAGAATAAAGAAGATTAAGTATGTTATATGTATTTCAATTGGCGAACTTAGAATCCCGATGAAGAATTGTGATGTGAAAAATGTAAGTGCAGAAGGAGAGTTAAACGTACGTCTTTGCTGTGAATCATGATGTGTTATAAAGAAGTAATTGAATAAAGATATTCTATATTTATGACCAACAAGAGTTTACGCTATGCGCGTTATGATGGATGCGAATGTTGTGATCTTGTTGATATGTGAGAGTCGTTTTGAAGTAAAAGCCACCAAAGCATGTGTTAATCTTATTTACGGGTTTAGTACTCAGCTTTGCTGATGTGTGCGTATATTGTTTTGTGATTTTTGTGGCCTGTCACTTGGTGGGTGGCAGTTACCCTAAATGTTTCAGGTTGAAGTCGTAAGTTAATATTTTGCAAGTTGAAGCTGATACGAGTTGGAGCAGTATTGTATTTGTTTTTGAAGTGAGGACGCTCGACGTTGTAATAGTTAGCAAATAATTAGTTATAACCTATTTATGTATTTATGAGTCGTTAGTGCTCCTGATTCTCACTTGGTGTTGCTCCGCGAAAGCGTTGAGGTTGTTGAAGTTTAGTTGGGATTATTTTATTTATTGAAATTGTAACAGGTTCACATTATTCGGGCTGTTACAAGTGGTATCAGAGCTTGATTAGTTTGGATACGCTGTGATCTCCATATCATAGTGTAGGAGTTGAAAATAGCTTTAAAGGAATCACTAAAGCGTTATGTATATATGAATCGAGTCGTTTGAGTGTTTGCGCTTTGGCGTGTGTTATATGAATCCTTTTATGTAAAGGCGTAATGCCTTTTCTTTGTGCCATTTGATTTGCATGGTATTATTGTGTAACGTCTTGTCTTGTCTATGATATTATTTACTTAAAATGTGTATTTTAAGAAAACTTATATGATCTATTAAGTAAATGAATTTTAAACGAGATCTCTGCAAATGAGATGATTGGAATCCAATGCCAACAAGTTTGCCCCTTTTGTTTTCTTTCCTCATTGATTTCGCGAGTCAAGTTGAAGTAGAGATACAAAAGATGATGGTGGAATGGAGGCTGGACGCTTAATATCTTGCCAGTGTGAGATTTTAGTTTTTCCTTAAATAATTATTTGCAAGTTTCGAGGACGAAACTTTTGATAAGGGTGGTAGTATGTAACAGGCTTGTTTTTAAAAAGGATTTATTCCATGCTAATTATATTTATTAAGTTAATTATGTGTCTGTTTTTACATTCAATGCTAATTTTATTTGGGTTGGAATATGAATTCTATATGTCGTGTTTGTAATATATTGATTTATTTAATTTTATAAAGTTATTATTAAATATATTTTGAGGTTTTAGTTATTTAAAATATATAGAGCAGTGTTTGGTCCAAATAGGAAAACATTTATTTTATCTATTAGTTGGTTTACATTTTTTTTTCTTTTTGTTGTCGGTTCGATTGAAGAAACCCAAAACCAATTCTTCTCTCTTTCTCTCGACATTTCTTCTCTCACCAAACCCCAATACCCCTTCTCTCTCTCCTCCCCGTGAACCCCCTCCCTCTACCCCGTTTTTCTCTCTCTGACTTCGCGCATCTCCTCCCCTTCGGTTCGTCGGTGCGTCCCTTTCCCCCCCCAAACACGTAGCGCGCTGTTCTCTCCTCCCCTTCGTGCGGTGTTGTTGCTGCGTTGTCGTGACTTTGTTTTTCTCACGACGTTTGTCTTCTCCCTCCTCTGCTCGTGTTGTTGTTCTGTGGTGGTTGTTGCCGCGCTACTGCCCTGGCTGCTGGTGTTGCTACTGGCCGCCGCTTCCCTCCTTCTTCTTCTTCTTGCTGTTGATGCTGCAGTTGTTGCCGGTGCTGGTGTTGTTATGCACCGCTGCTGCCGGTGCCTTGCGTGCGCCACCACTCACCGCCGCTGCGCGCTAGCCTAGCGGTGTTGTTGGCTTCTCTTCCCTCCTGGTGTTGATGCCCTTATTGGTACTAACCCCTTCATACCTCTCTTTTAAATTGGGTTATGTACTATTTAGAGTTTAGAATTCTGATTAGTATATCGATTATGAAATTATGATTGATTGAATTATGTTGTGGTGGTGATTGTTGTTGTGTTGTTGTTGCTGATGAATTATTGTTGCTTGTGAATTGATATTTCAACTTGATTTGTATTTGCGTTGGTTGACTGAATAAACATGGAACTATGGTTGTGAATTGGTTGTGATGAACTCAAATTGGAGTAGCTCCTTCAATTTACTAATAAACGTAGTTAATGTGTTGTTGGTTCTGGTAAAGAATTATGATTAGAAGTTATTAAGTAGTTCAATAAAACTTACTAGTTTCACTTGATTAATGGGAAGCCTTATTCTTGTTATATTGAATAGTAAGTTATCAACTTGAGATAGTTTTCTCGATTAGTGATTATCATTTAGATTATACAAGTTGTTTAAATAAAGGAAAGTAGTTTGTTTAGTTTCTTTGAATGGATTACTAGATTAAGGAACGAGTTCATATACGGGAGTAATTAGTTTTATTCATTATGGTTATTCTATATATGAAGTGAAGTGGGTCTCTAATCTTTTTATGCATCCAGATATGAAATTAAATCTATAGAGAGTTCTTATACAATACTTTGAGGAAGTTAGCTTATGTTATTCTAGTTATGGTTCCTAAATAGATTGGTATATAGTAAAGTTGGATTATAATTAGTGGGTACTAGTCACCAAGATGAGTTAATATATGTGTTTAAATAAGTATGTTCGATTCAAGTTTAGAAATTACTTAAGAAGGTCTTAATTACGTTGGTGATGATGTACATATTAGAAATAATATAAGTTTGACTTACTATATATAATTATTAATGGATGAAATGATTATGGTTGGTTAATATGGTATTGTGGTTGAGGTATGTTAATCATCAATTGGAACTCTAAGTTGAGTTGTCATTACTTTATGATTTGGTTTGTTATACAAAGTTGTTAAGAATTATTATAACTATGGATGAGTTCCAAGAATGATTTGATTGAGTTATGAGTGATAATCGAAAGGAATCTAAAGGGGAAAGTAGACTCGTCTGAGTCGAAGGATGAGGTGACATGAACAATACTCCATGGACTGTGAACCTTGGGGGGCCCCACAGGAAAACATGCCTATTGCCCTGTGGGGCGATAATCAGGCGATATATCAGGTAATGCGAAACTTGTGGATGGCTGATTGAATCAGCGAAAAATGTACTCCGGACTAGTCGCGGTTATTGGCCAAAATTAAAGCGAATGGTTGGGTGACGACCCCCACTGTCTCCTCCGCCGCGTTCTCTTTCCCCCTGGTTAAAAAGAAAGTTATCTCAAAGTATGAAAGTTATTTTGATATTGGATTCCCGATAAGGAATCGTATCATGGTGAGCTGTTTCGATATTGGATTCCCGACAAGGAATCATATCAGGTGATGTAATGAATGTTTATTCAGTACTTGAATATGAATGATGATATTGAATTCCTGGTAAGGAATCATATTTTGATACTGGATTCCCGATAAGGAATCTTATCATGGTAAGTTGTTATGATATTGGATTCCTGATAAGGAATCATATTATGATATTGGATTCCCGATAAGGAATCGTGTCATGGAATGTTGTCATGTTATTTAATTCTCGATAAGGAATTGTTTATAAAGGTATAAGAAAATGATTAATATAGTATTTGAGTATAGAAGTTGGATTTCTGATAAGAAATCGATTAAAGGAAATAAGTTATATCATCTATATCAGAATTGGCTAACTTAGATTCCTCATAAGGAATCGTGATATGTTTGAAAGGCAAATTAAATAAATATATATGAAATATATCTCTGTTGTGATTGCTTGGGAGTCGCCTCGTTGAATTTGTTGTTATGTGAATGATGGTGTACCATAAAAGAAATAATCGGATAAAGATATAATATATATGTGGTCAACAGGAGTTGATGTGATGCATGTTGTAACAGTGTGACTGTTGCGATTATATTGACCGTTGAGTCGTTTTCAAGTAAAAGCCACCAAAGCATGTGTTAATCACTTTACGGGTTTAGTACTCAGCTCTGCTGATGTGTGTATGTTGTTTTGTCATTTCTGTGGCCTGTCACTTGGTGGGTGGCAGTATCCTAAATGTTTCAGGTTGAAGCCGTAAGTTAATCTTTTGCAAGTTGAAGCTGATACGAACTGGAGCAGTATTATATTTGATTTCGAAGTGAGGACGCTTGACTTTGTAATAGTTAGTTATCAGTCATTTGTTTTGATTTTATATATTTAAGAGTCGTTAGTGCTCCTGATTATCCCTTGGGTTACTCTGCGAAAGCGTTGAGGCTCTTGACATTAGCTGGGAATATTTTATTTATTGACATTGTAACAGGTTTAAATTATTTCCCGATTTAGGGTTGTCCTATTTTCAAAGGAAACTCTATCGGATTTTCTAGAGAGATTTTTTAGAATAGAGTCAGAGAATCAGAGCTTGTTGTAATAGTTAATTAAATTGAATAGAGTTGGGATTTGAGTTCCATACTCTCCGATGTAGTTCGGTGAGTGTGATGGTAATAGTCTGGGTTACCTCGACCAGAGTCCCTTTTGCTGTGCTTAATCCTCTCGTAGTTGGGTCGGGAATATTCGGGCCGTTATAAGTCGCCATCGCTACTACTACTATCAAGCTACTACTACTACTACAACCATACGCAACTATCGCATCAATATCGACTGGCAAGTATTATTTAATATCAAGTATCGCCTCCTTCCTACTACTACTATTACTATCGCTATCGCAGTATCAAGTATCGCTAGCGCTATCGCTATCAAGTATCGCTATCGGGCTATCAACATTAGCTATCGAATACTATGTATCGCATGTATCAAGCTATCAAGTATCCCCGATTTCGCTATCAAGTATCAGCTATCGCTATCGAAGTATCGGTATCAAGTATCAAGTATCAGCTATCGCGTAATAGCTAATCATATCGCATCAAGTATCAAGTACCATATCTCCTATCTATGTCATCGCTACTCCTATCGCGCTAGCGTCTATTGCACCGCTTATTGCTACTACTACTATTACTACATCCGCTACTACTACTACTACTACTACTACTACTACTACTACTACCATTAGCACTACAAATACCGCATTACTACTACTACTCCTATCGCTATCTATTGCTATCAAGCATCGCTATCAACTACTACTATTACTACCGTCGCTACTACTACTACTACTACTCATCAAGCATTACTATCGACACGACTACTAATATCAAGCTACTACTATCAAGTATCGCCACACTTACTACTATCATCAAGCATTACTACTACTACTATCAAGTATACCCTACTACTACACGCCGCAACTACTACTATCACTACTATTACTACTACTACTAATGCTACTACTACTACTACTACTATCGTTACTATCACATTACTATCAAGCATTACTACTACTATCAAGTATCACGTATCCTATCAAGTATCGCTATCAAGCATCGGCTGCATTACTACTACCGCAATTATCAAGTATCTGCTATCAAGCATTACTATCAAGTATCGTAACCACGCTATCAAGCATCACTACTACTATCTACTACTATCAAGCTATTATCACTATCAAGCATTACTACTATCAGCTATCGCTACTACTACTATCAAGTACTATCACGGCTACTACTACTATCGCTATCAAGCACTTCTCGCCGCTATCGATATCACGCATTACTACTATCAAGCATTACTACTACTACTATCGCAAGCATTACTACTACTATCGATATTACTACTACTAGTACTACTACTACTACTCCTACTACTACTACTACTACTACTACTACTACTACCACACTACTATCACACTACTATCGCTATCACTACTATCATACTACTATCAAGCATTATCAAGTATCGCTATCGCACATCGTTATCAAGTATCGCTATCAAGCTATCACCATCGCTATCGCAAGCTATCGATATCGTCAAGCCTGCTATCAGGCATCGCCGCCGCTATTATCAAGTATCGCATATATCAAGCATTATCGCAAGTAATCAAGATCAATATCACTATCGCTATCAAGCATTACTATTACTACTATCAAGTATCACTACATACTATCAAGTATTACTATCAAGCATTTACTATCAAGTATAACTATCGCTATCAGTATCAAGTACGTGTATCAAGCATTACTATCAAGTATCGCTATCATATCACTATCAACTATCAAGTATCAAGTATCGCTATCAAGCATTAATGCTATAACTATCAAGTATCGATATCAAGCTACTCCTATCGCATTACTACTATTGCTACTATCGCTATCAAGCTTATCTACTATCACAGTATCGCATTACCATACGCTATCGCTACTATCAACTACTACGCTACTACTACTACTACTACTACTACTACTACTACTACTACTACTACTCAGCAGTATCACAAGCATTACTACTATTACTACTATCACTATCGCATTACACTACATCCGCCGTATCGCTATCAAGCATCAGCATCGTCGCTACTCCTACTACTACTACTACTACTACTACTACTACTACTACTACTACTACTACTACTCCTACTACTACTACAATTACTCATCGCTACTACTGCCATCGTTTCCGTATCGCCCTCGTTACTACCGATGCTACCGTTGTTACCGCTGCTATCAGCATTATCGCTGCTATCGCTGCAAGCATTATCACGCTGCTATCGCTACTACAATTGTTATCTACTACTATCGTCATTATCACGCATTATCGCTACCATCACAAGCTATCTACTACTACTATTGCTATCAAGCATTACGCTATCAGCATTACTATTGATACCGCTACTACTACTACTACTATCCTTATTACTATTGCTATCAAGTATCGTTATTGCTACCGCTAGTGCTACTACAATCGCATTACTACTACTACTACTATCAGCATTACTACTATCAGCATCACGATCCTACATTACTACTACTACTACTATCGTCCTACTATCGTATCGCTACTACTACTACTACTACTACTACTACTACTACTACTACTACTACTACTACTACTACTATCAGCATTACTTCTACTACTATCATCGCTCCTACTATCAAGTATCGCTTCGTTCACTATCACATTATCATCAAGCATCGCTATTATCCGAATCGTATCGCTTATTATCAGCTATCTATCAAGCATCGCATTAATGCTATCATGCATCGCTTCGCTCCTTTCTATCGCTATCAGTATCGTATCGCTATCGCTACCGCTTACTACTACTACTATCGCTATTGCTATCGCTACTACTACTCCTATCGCTAATACTACTATCAAGTACTCCTACTATCAAGCTACTACTACTATCACTAGCATTACTACTATTATACTACTATCAGCATCAGCATTACTACTGGGTACTACTACTATCGCTACTACTAATACTATCAGTATCAGTATCGCTATCGCCGCCGCTCTCTATCGCTGCCGCTATCGCTATCGCTGCGCCGGCATCGCTACTTCTATCCTATCAAGTATCCTTCCTATCGCCATCGCTATCAAGTATCGCTTTCTGCTGCCGCTGGCCGCTACTACTACTACTACTAGAACAATGTACTTCGCTTGAACAATGTCAAGCTCTAAATTACACAACCAACTCGACCAACAATGGAAAGCAAAATTAGTTTCATTTTGACTCAGTTAAATTAAATTAATTTTAATTCAATTCAAATCAACAAATTTCACCTCAAAAGAATAGGGGCTAAGTAGAAGTTAGAAGTTTAGAACTTTAAAAAAGAATAAAGGAAACTATTAAATACTCGCAGTGTACCAAGTTCAGGTTATAAGGTCGAAATTTTCCAACTATGCTAACTTACAGATAGGAATCTATCTCGAATATCTAGTCTGCAAAACCAGAATAAGAAATCATAACGATTGAGGATTATCAATATAATACTTGCCTTATTAAACCAAAAAGAAAAATGAATTGTTTCCATCTATCTCTATTATATAAGCCAAGAGGGAAGCTATGGTGCCCCCTTATGAAAAGTATTTTTGTCCTTAACTAAATATATAATTGCATATTTAGTTTTTCTACAATTATATCGTTTCTTAATTTAAAGATGGGGTCATGGTGTGTATTGGTGTCACCTTAAAATTCCAATAATAAACTAAATAAGCATTAACAAAGTAACTTGACATAATGAGAAAGATGGTTACTCAATAAAAAAAACTTTTACAAATTTAATTTGACTATAAGACTTTACATCTAAATGTTCATCACAATTTCTAAACACTTTATAAATTACATTAGTTTGTACTATAATGATTATAGATTACACTTTCAAAATTATATTTAGATGTAATTTAAGAATGGATTCAAGCAATCGACGTACGCATCACATGCATAGAAGGCTAGTATTATAAATGTAAAGTGTTTTTCTACCGATACAGTTCAAAATACAATGCATTTCTCTCAAACAAAAATTACAATGCATAATTCTTGCGAGGCAGTGAGCCCATATATGGTGTAACTGTATTATGGGAAATCTATCTTTGTTATTGACTGCTATGTTCGCATCAAATGATCAAAATAGATGGGAAGTATCTTGAGTCAAAACATAAAACGAAAGGATTAACTTCCCCTCAGGGGAAAAAAACAAAAAAAAAACAGAAGAATCAACCTAAAAAAGATGGCAAGTCTATTTCATCAAAATGTATCATTTTCTCCTCACTGTATTTTTAATACTGACATATTGTAAATACTAATTATAATATCAACATAAAAGAAAAAAAGTCATACTCCCTCCGTCTCAAAGTATTTTTAGGTGTAAATAAGCGAATAAGCGCGGTGATATAGATGGAATTCGATCTTAAGTCTTGGTTACTGGCCTCACAAGAGTTTATCAACTAAGTTAGATGGCATCCACTCTCTTCAAAATACATGGATCCATTTCCTTTTTACACGGTTTGTAAGTCACATCATTTTTTATTGTTAATAACTTTCACTACATATATATCTATATATAGGTGGCAAACTCGTCATTTTGGTCAGGTACGACCATATGGTATGGTCATTTCAGGACTGGGCTATACAAAGGTCAACTTTATCTTCGGGTTGAATTCAGATTTGGTCATGTGCGTTAGGGTACATTCGAGCCCATAATATTCCGGTTCGTGTCTGGTTTGGGTTAGGTATCGGGTTAATATTTTACATAATGGATTATTTTTGGTTAGGGTTAGTCATTAGGTCGGGTTCGTTGACCTTACTTGTATTGGAAAAGTGGCTAATAAGTTAGCTTTACTAATGGAATTCGAAAAAATGCATGATGTATTTCATATTTCGCATTTTAAAAGGTATATGCCCGATGAGGATTATGTGTTGCAACCTGGAACGATCTAATTGGACAAAATTTTGACTGATCGAGAGAACCCAATTAAGATCTTGGATAGTAAAGTACATTGTACACGCAATAAGAATGTCAAAATTGTTAAATTTATTTGGTCTAATTGGAAGTCGGAAAAAAATGAGTAAAAGGTATCGTATATTATTTTTTCTGAGATGAGTTACGATGGTGTACTTTTTTTTCTTTAAAAGTGGTAGAACCGTAGAATCAAGAATGAGATAGAATTTTACGCTTTTTACCATATACTATGGTATGTTTATGCATTTTATATATGCTTATTTGGTATTTATTACGTGCAAGTTTGGTGCGTAAAATTATTTTTCTAATGAGCAAGTGCGTTTATATTGCTATTCCTAAAACAACACTACAAGAGGGGGATGAATTGTAGTTTGTATAATTTCTATGAAAACTTTTTTTGGAATTAATAAACAAATAAATTAAAGCAATCGGATCACGAGGAAATTTTATGAGGAACGTTCTTGATACTCCTCAAGAAGGAAAAACCTCTCTCATTTTATATTGTTTAGTTACAATCCAAATTCTACTCCAAGTTCCTATATGGACTTGAGTTTCCAAACTATGATCCTCTTGATCATAGTTCCTTACTTTACTCTCTCAACAAAAAGACATAACTCTAAGCATTATTAGGAATTCACTCAAATCCCACTTACCCCAATTACAACCTTGCATGAATGATACTCTAGTATTCGGGAGAACTTAAACAATTTAGGAAGTTATACCACACTTGATTGGTTTGTGAAATTCACTTGAAAGATTTTAGCTTTAGTTAGTCGTAGCTCAAAACTGAAACTATTGATCTCTATTTATAAACAGCCTAATAATACTCAAGCTCAACCACTAACACCACTAACATCAATAACGATTAGTTCCCTTAAATCTAGGAACTAACCGGCTTCATGGGATTAACAATCGTGGTATCTAAGATGAAGCAGTACAGGCAAGTAGGAGAGAGTTTTTAGGAAAGTTTGTTAATTTTGCTTGAACAAAAAGAAAAGATGAGATCATAATATTTTCTGGAAATCTTTTAACCAAAAACTTATCCTTTTTTATTTATGTATCAAAAACTTTTTTAAACATTTATTTATTAACAACAATACTTTGAGATTCTTATGTTCCCAAATATTACTAAGACTACTAAACACTTACTTAAATCCCAAAAATTAAACATAACTCAATGATTTCTATATACCAAGTGTCATGACACTATACGACAAAGAATTCAAGATCTCTCTAGACAATAAATAAAATAAATTCTATAGCATATATGTTGGCCCTGCCCCTTTTCACCCATTGAATTCATATTTGTATGATCCCATCTTGTCCTTTTCAATCTCATGTTTCTCACTTGCGTGAAGCTTTGTGTTGAATGCGACACTAAGACACCATCTTGAATGATGAATGCACATCAATAATCAAAAGCGCTTGAAAACCACAAGTTAATATCAAAATCAACTTTGTTAATGGGATACTCTACTTTAATTACTAACCATCTTAGGTTGTTACTTAATATGTGCATTTGATGATACGCCTCCGTAACATTTATGGGTATTCTTCCATGCGCGTTTTTCCCATCTTGGTAAATCACACATGCTTCTCTTAATTGATCCTTGTCCATATCTCGAAAAATTAATCATTGACACTAGCTTTTCTTAACCACTTAAAATTCCTTATGAATTTTTACATAGACTCGTATTCGTATACACTTAAATCTAGCCAGGCATGCATAAATAAAAGTTTATAGTATAAAAGATTGATTCGATGACTTCAGATTCTGGAAAGTACATAACATTTTTACAGTTTTGCCTTAGATGTGTGTATATCAGATAGATTTTCTAAGGCACTTTATCGATGCCATGCAACTTTTTGTTTGATGTTCGATCAATGATTTTCTGGATCTGGTTGCCTTACTATATACACTTCATTTTTTTTTTTGAAAAGTTAATAAGAGGGAGCTCAACTATTACCCATTTTCTTCTATAAGTCTCAACTATGAATTATTCACTGCAGGTCTCAAGTTTAATATATTGTAAATAGGGCCTCATTTACTTACAACTGCTTCAAAAGGTAAAAAGTTTTAAATGTGGGACCCAACCGAGCGCTTAAAACTCTTTTGGTTAAGGTAATGCAAATGTGAATTTTAAGTTACAAATTGGATTACCAAATTCTATAAATTTATATAGGTTACAAATTTTGTGAGTAATAATAATAATCAAGTGGATGGTTTTTAATTAAAATAACTTAATCAAAAGCATAGAAGATAATAAAATAAGACCCGTTTGACTTTCTTCCCCAACTCCCCTCTCTCACATAACAATGGAGTTGCATTGGATTTTTGCAAATCCATCAACAAAATCTATGCTTTTAATTAGATAATTTTAATCTTGCAAATTCATTTGACTTTCTTGCATCCAAAACTCACTCAAAAACACATATCACTTCTCCTCCCTTCGTCGGAAACAGGGGAAGAGCCACCCCTGTCGCCGCCTGCCCAATCTCAGACCAGCCAACCTCCCCACTCTCCTACCGTACTCTTTTCTCTCTCACGCAGCATCTCTCTCTTCCTGTCTCGTTCAACCCATCTCTCTCCTGCTCGTGCTTTCCCTGGGCTGCACCATCGCCGGATTCCCGGCGTTTTCCAACCACCAGCGCACCACCCGTAACACGACTCAACCCGCCATCCGCGGTCGCAGACTCAACCCTGCGTTCCTACCCTCTCTCACTCAATTATACTTACAGGCCATAATGCGACTTCCTCCCATGGTTTTCTTCAATTGGAAGAACCTCTTGAATTTTGTGCATCCTTGGTGAGATGAGAGAAAGGGAGAGAAAATGGTACGGGAGAGGTTCACAAAAACGCAGGTTGGATAGGAGATTTCTCATTAAACTTTGACCACGTGACATTCAACCTGCTACATAGGTTGCTAACCTGCTGAGCCCTATAAAAATCACAAGATGTTAAACTTGGAACCTGCATTGAATAATCCATAGTTGGGAGTTATAAAACAAAATGGGTAAGAGTTACGAAGAAATTTTTCCTTTTTTTATGATAAGAAGAAAAGTTAGGTTACCCTTCTTTTAAGGGAGTAACCTAATGAATAAAATTATGTATATATTTTTTAATTGGTAAGAATAAATTCTTTAGACTACCGTTACACAAAGCCATTACCCAGAGGCCCATTACAAACCAGACAACCCTAATAGTTTTAGGTTTTTTTACGTATAGAACTTTAAATCCGATACAACATATATAGGAAAGTTTATTACCAACTAATTAACTAACGTCACCCTAAACACTATCAGTATCGTACTAAATATGAGGAGGTCCCACCCATGCATACATTTCCTACACCCCCTCTCATACCGTTTTCCTTTCATCCTTAGTCACTCACTCATTCTCGTTTTCTCCCCTTTCCCTCTTAACGTGTGCGTGCGCGCGCGTGTGTATGTGTGTTTTTACCTGAAGGTTGTGAGAAACAAATCTTACCATTATACTAAGTACTACTTGGTATGTATGTGTGTGCGTATTTGTGTATAAATGTATATATTTATTCGATGTAGCAGATCATACAAAACAACAATTAGCCATAAATGAAAGAATAATCTTACAAATCATAAAAAACATTAACATTAATGAATAAATAGGTTCTTGAGGAAGGTCAGGTATCAGTAACAGATGCCCGACCACATAATCAAACTTTTTTTGACGATTTAACGGTGGTTACACCACCACAAAATTTATACCCATATATTGAAAAGTGGTCGTGGCGACTTTGGTGGATGTGGTGGTGGTAATATCAGGTGGAGTTGGTGGTGGTTTCTAGTGGAGGTGGTGGAGTTGGTGGTGGGGAATATGCCAGTATAGAGGAGGCAAGTAAGGATTAAATTGTCTTTTGGGAGAAGGGAATGGGTAAGGAAAAGGAAAGGGAAAGGGAAGGGGGAATAGTAATGTACAAAAGTATAAATATAGGGTGATACTAGGAAAATAAAGGGCAAGATCTAGTCTGAGAATTTGCCTTGATTAGCTTATAATGCCAAGTATTGGTGCGTGCAACTTTGTGTAAAACTAGTTCCCTAGTTACTTTGTATTATATAGGAAAATTTTGTCATAACAAAACTTTTATACATCACATTTTGCGAGAAACAACCTTTTGTCACTTTTAGGCATCTATATCTATCTATCTATACTAATATATTAAAAGGTGTTCCTAAACAAGGAATTGTGCCACGTGGTACTATATCTTGGAGTGTTGACTTCATGTAATCCACATACAATAAAAAATTAGAAAATGCATGATATAAGATTCGATCCCATGACTTCAAGCTTGTATACTAAAGTCTTAACCACTAAACCAAGTAATGTTTGGTGTTATAATTTTAAAGTAAAATACTAATAAATGAAAATTATGATTACTCCAGGGTATAGCCCGAGCCTGAAAACTAGTTAACTGATTATTAGCTGGTTTATGTCAATGAATGCACCAACGAAAGTTTCACTATATAAATTAAAGAAGAATATTGAATGCTTACTAAATTAGATAGTTGTTCATTAAATTTCTTCACTTCAACCATGCCTAAAATCAAAGTGGCCTAAGGTTGTTTCTCGCAAACAAATATGTTTTTAAAGGTCTTAAATTGCCTAAAAAAGTTTAAAAAGTTGTTTCTCACAAAAAAAACGTAACATATAAGGTTTGTTAGGACAAAATTTCCTTTTATCAAAAATGTTGTCCATAAAGTTATGTGATGAGTACATTATTTCGTTACAATAATGAGCATTAGTGTGATATGTCGTGGCTCATTGTTCTCGTCTATAAATTACCATTGACATTATTCACTTAGTTCAACAACCACTATTATTTGAGAATGTACGCTTTTTTTTTTAAGAAAAGAAAAGAAGAAATCTTCTGAGTTGCTCTAACACAAGGCCCTCATCCAGAGACCTATTTACAAAGACGTTGAGCCAAGATCTATACAAACTTATATACCATGTATCGTGCTTTAAACAGATTAGAAAACTAGTTATATCTTATAACGAAAAGGGAGTTGAGGATCAAGGTTAGCCTAGTGGTTGTAAGACTCTCCTTCCACCCCCTGTGACAGTGGGTTCGATTCTCACCCCTTGCAGGGAGGATCCCCAATTTCTCCCCCTCCCTTGCAAGGGAATTCTCCTTATCTTTAAAAAAATTAAAATGAAAAGGGAATCACACAATACTGAGTCTGACAGCGTGAGAAATATCTTTTCCAAGTATAATACTCCCTCCGTCCCATAATATAGTGCTTGTTTCCTTTTTGCACGGTCTCGAAGATATACCTTTGACCTTTAATATCTTCAATTCTGTATTAATAAAAAATATAAAAAGTTGATATTATGAAAGTACACATTGAGGCGAACCTAACAAGATCCTACATGAGTATGTTTTTTTGTACATGTTAAGGAGAATATTTGGTCAAAGATTTTAAAGTTTGACCTCAAAAGAGAGAACAAGCACTATATTATAGAACGGAGAGAGTAGGAAAAAAATAAATATTTTAGATTAGCTCATTTGATTACCAAATAATTTAGCTCTATCACCCCATATGTGTGCTGGATTTCTAATTTAAAGACGTTTACCTTTTATGTGTATCATTGTCGTCATTTACTGATAGAATATGCTAGATTTAGGACCATATTTAGTAATTTCCCTTTGATGTTATATTCTACTTAGGCAGTAGAGATGGTGATGCAATGAAGTTTCATGGCCGCAAATCACCACACAGAACGCTTATCCTAATATAATTAACTGTTTGCCAACGCAAGATAACATAGGTTAGGCCAACAGATCCATAAGTTTCAAGTTTTTCTACTTCAGTCACAAATATATGAGAGATTTGTCACATTGTCATGAACTACTTATATTGTTACTTTAGAGATATTATTTCATGTTTTTTGAACTCTTACACTACACGCATCGACACATGAGGTAAACATACAAAAAAGCACACCATTAAAGTACGTATGCTAGTTTGGAAGTATAGTGTTTTCTTAATTTTCATGTCCTTCAAAGACAAAGTACTTCACCTACAAGCTCCATGATAACCTTCATTCAGGGGCGGGGCAAGGATAATAGAGGCCCTGTGCAATGCATAATATTGGGCCCTTCATTTACAGTACTAAAAGATAATTGAACTTTTTTATACTTGTTTTTTTTTCCAAAATATATTAAGCACAATATTCAACTATAAGCTAATCAAACACTGAAATTAGTAAAAATGTGAAATAAAGAGCACTTGAAAAGGATGTCACCATCTAAATAAAATATATCTTTAGGAAAAAAAAAGGACATAAGATATCAAGGGGATACAAAAATTTATATGACTCATATAAAAAGGATTAATTAGAACTACTAACAAAAAAAGTAAATGCAAATAAAATTTTAAAACAAATTTAGAAAAAAGAATACCATTAAACTATAGTAGCTTTTCCATATTGAGAGAGAGAGAATTGGGTTAGAGTGGAAAATTAATGGATGACAATGTCAGGAAAGAGGTTGAGAATTTTGGGAGATGAAAGGATGGATATAGCTTTTGGAGAAACTCAATACGTGAGTTATTATCTCGAAAACGTAAATAGAGAAAAGAAAAAGATGTGTCCACTCTACAATATTAAGTTTCAAAACTTGCATATAACAAGAATCGAACGCGGGATATTCTATGCATTTACAATATTTATGGCCCATGTCAGGCCACTGATCCTCAGGAAATCTTCTTTCCTATATTGCGGATATCTAGCATTATATCCATCTGGGGCCCCAATTTCCCCGAGGCCCTGTGCGGTCGCGCAGTTCGCGCCGCCCAAGAACCGCCTCTGCCTTCATTAATGATCCAATAAAGTTCACGCAAAACCTTCATGTTTTTTTTTTTTTTTGGTAAGGAGAATTCCCTTGCAAGAAGGGGGTAAATTGGGGATCCTTCTTGCAAGGGATGAGAATCGAACCCCTGTCACAGGGGTGGAAGGAGGGCCTCACAACCACTAGGACAACCTTGATTCTCACGCACAACCTTCATGTGATAACAAGAGAAGCACTCTCCAGACGTATATACGTATGAATTATAATATTATATGTATTTATGTATGTCAGAATTCAGATAATATGTCTCGTTTGATGAAAAGTCTTAAAGAGTCATCTTAAAGATGATTACAAAAAATGTTGTAAAAAAGCAAAGAAATAAACATCAATCGACATATAGATTTAAGGTGGTTCAATACTAACAATGTGGTAGGGAGAAACTCATTTTATTATTTTAGAGGAGTGTACAAAATACTTCATCCGTTTCACAATACATGCACCATTTTTCATATGGGCACTATTCATCAACCAACTTTGACAATCTTTCTCTCAAAATTATGTAAGAAAAAGCATAGTCAAGTGGGGTCTTGTTAAATTCGTCTCAATGCGAGGATTTCAAATATCAACTTTTTATAATTTTACCTATACACAATTAAAGATATTACTGTCTAAAGAAGAGCATTGGAGTGCGTGAAAAAGCAAATGGTGCATGTATTGTGAAAAGGAGGTAGTATAAAATAGGAAGGCAGAAATTAATTAGAAAGTATATATAGTACGCTTTACCCCTGGACCCCAACTTACTGACCGAGCAACAATACCTCTGTGCTTGGTTGTTCCAAGCGCCAAATTACAGATTCAAGACATTCCAGCCACAAAACTAATGACTTGATTTGGTACTAAAATTAAAGAACACGAGTCCAAGATTATACTATCTCCGAGCGAGCATGTATGAAAAAGCATAATTGTCTAGACAACATATTTTCTCACGAGACATATTTGTATTACAGATGGTCTCCCACTTTCCATGCTCAACCCACACCGTAACCTTACCTGGTTGTCGTGTTTAGCACCTTGTGCATTGCAGCCTCCTCTCAAGACCACTAATATAAGTGTTCCTTGTATGGGTAGACTCAAGTTCACTGTCGGACACATCTCTTGTGGCCGACACCAACAAACTTCAAATGCGGCCTCTTCAGTAGAGTCCAGACCATTTATGAAAAGTTGTCCGAGATGGAGTTCACGGCCACATTTGAGGATAATTTTTCCTAAAATCAAGCTCATCGCAGTCATACACGTGTCACAGGATTACGCACCCTGTCAGATGAATAGTACTGCTATAAATAGCCAAATGGTACTATTCCACAGGTACTCTCTCTCACACATTCTAAGCTCTCAATCTCTCTCTCTCTCTCTAAAATCCTTATCGGGCACTTACTGACTTGAGCGTCGGAGGGGGTTTCCTCGCATCCCCCCCGAGGGTAGTTCACGTTTGTCTTTCTTGCAGACTTCCAGGCTCGGACGCCTACTCTAATACTACCGGACACATCCTTGTCCGGCTGCGTTTCATCACCGAAACAACTTGGCGCTAGAAGGGAGGGGCCTCCTACCTTTGCGAAGGCGATCATGGAGAAGACAAATGACGCTAGCCGTGGTCCGTCGGGGTTGGAGATCGGGCAAGGATCTTCTCATCCACCTATCACCAGATCCATCGGCATACCTCAGTTCCATCCCAACATACCAGAGGGCAATGACCAGCGCACCCGGAGAACAATGTTGCTCTCGGTAAGTCCCGATCTTCGTTCCTTTCAACTTGGCCCAGTTGAGCCAATTCTCGCCGGATCAGCTGCAAACTGTGGCGTCCTTCATCCAGATGTTACAAGGCACTCCACAGCCTAGTAGCATTCCTGCTAGTAACACAAGAGGCGTTCAGCACCGTAAACGATCACTGGCCATGGCCGGTAGAAACGTTGACGGTACGCCAATAAGAAGGATGCGCACGTTAGCGCCGGAAGATCGTCAGATGGAAGACCAAATTGACAATCCAGAGTACGAGGAAGCCGATTTGGAAACTGAGGATCTCAATCACTCAGAAGAGTCTCGCAGTCGCACATACCGAGAGTACAGCACCACAGGTGTTAGTAACTATTCGGGTGGCGGACATCTACTAATCAAGCCGAAACTCTCCCCATTTGTTCCTGAGGTTCTTAATTACCCGATGCCGCGAATCAAAATGCCATCATGCAAGTTTGACGGCAGCTCAGATCCCGACGATCATGTCGCAGCGTACGAAGGACACATGTATTTGTACACGCAAATAGATGCTATCTGGTGCAAGGTTTTCCCGTCCACTCTCACTGGCATAGCTCAGACTTGGTTTAAAAGTCTCAAACCTGGTAATGTATCCAGTTTTTCTCAGCTCTCGTCCATGTTTAGTACTCACTTCGTAAGCAACAGGCGTCGTGAGCGTACGACTGGGGAATTATTGTCAATCAGACAAGGCGAGACCGAATCTCTCCGAGATTACATCGGGCGTTTCAATGTGGAAGCTGTATCTATTCCTCGGCTACAGCAGGATGTAGCGGTTTTAGCATTGATGTCGGGGTTAAGAGAAGGGACTGCGTTCAGGAGTTATCTCGGACGAAAATCTTTCACGTCTTTAGGGCCAGTGCTGGGCAAAGCAAATGATTTCATAAGAGGAGAGGAATTTGACAAGGCAGCTAGTAGCCGGCATGGGGAGTCTGAGAAGAAGAAGGAAGATAAGTCACGGAAAGGTCGTGAAGTTGATCGTGGCCGAGATGAAAGAAGAGAATCCAATATGGTCAAAAAAGGAAATGACCGGGAGCGGGATGGTCGAGAAAAAAGTGAACGTAGAGATAAATTTGAGGCGTACACTCAACTCACTACCCCCCGGGCACAAATTTTCACGATGAACAAGGAAAGTGACAAATGGCAGAGACCGAAGAAGATGTTTCATAAAAATCGGGATAAGACCAAGTGGTGTGATTTTCATGGAGATCACGGACATTTAACTGAAGACTGCCGACACCTCAAGGATAATTTGGAGGATCTCATCCGCAGAGGATATTTCACCCAGTATAAAGCCCGGACAAGCGAAGGCGACTTGATGAAACCCGGAGACCGGAATGTTCGACCCAGGATAGGAGAAATTCATGTGATTAGTGGCGGTCCAATTCATGGCGGAAGTGTCAGTGGGGCAAAAGCCAGTTTAAAGGAGTTCCGACATCAGGTGAATTTTAACCAGAGTTGCCAGTGGAGAAAGCCGCCAGCCATGCCGGCCATGTCGTTCTCATTAGAGGATGCAAAGCACGTGATTTATCCTCACGACGACCCGCTAGTGGTCACCTTAAAAGTTGCAAATTGTTTAATTCACAGAATTTTGGTGGATGGAGGTAGTTCCGCCAATATTTTATTCCTATCCACTTTCGAAAAATTAATGATTGGCCGGGAGCACTTACAGCCAGTCCGGTACCCAGTGATCGGATTCACTGGGGCATCTGCAATACCCGAAGGCATTATAAAATTGCCGGTCAAGGTGGGCGAAAATAGTGAAGCCAGGGATGTGATGGCCGAGTTCTTGGTAGTAGACGTTCCGGGAGCATACAATGCAATCATTGGACGGCCATTAATTCATGACATACGTGGTGTGGTATCTACTTATCACTTGACTATCTTTGTACGTATCCAATTCGGGTACAACGAGCGAAGATCGAAGGAAACCGAGGAAGCAAAGAAGGTCATGTTATTTAACGGCTTTAAAGCAGCCAGCAAGAAGGGTCCCTGTCGAAGAACTTTGTCCGCCATCAAGAAAGGAAAAGAGAGCTAAGAAAAAGGCCGCGGCAGAAGAACCATCTGAGGAAAAGAATGAAAACGCCATGGAAATAACCATGGAAGAGCTAGAAGTACGACCAGAGGAATGGCCAAGGCCCAAGCCTGATGGGGAATCCAAGTTAGAGATTTGTGGGATGATCCGAGAAAGGACTGTGGGTCAGCCGGAACGGACATGAATCCAGAAATCAGAATCAACCTGGTAACTCTTCTTCGAGAAAACGCTGATGTATTCGCGTTCTCGGCGGATGAGATGCCAGGAATAGACCCGGCCGTGATGGTTCATCGTCTGAATGTCGACAACTCGGTCCGCCCGACCAAGCGTAAGAAAAGGAATTTTTCAATAGAAAAGAACAAGGCCGTCAGGGAAGAGGTTAATAAGTTATTAGCGGCCGACTTTATTGAAGTCTGTGATTACCCAGAATGGCTGGCAAACGTCGTTATGGTGAAAAAAGCGAATGGTCAATGGCGGATGTGTGTTGATTTCACGGATCTTAATAGAGCGTGCCCAAAAGACTGTTATCCCTTGCCAAGAATCGATCAATTGGTAGATTCAACTAGCGGACATGCTCTTTTGAGCTTTATGGACGCGTTTTCAGGTTACCATCAGATCAGTCTTCTGAAAGAGGATAGAAAGAAAGCAGCCTTCATCACAGACTGTGGAGTCTTTAATTATAAAGCAATGCCTTTCGGCTTAAGAAACGCAGGGGCCACATACCAAAAATTGGTCGACAAAGTATTTGCTGAGCAGAAGGGAAGGAATATCGAAGTTTATGTGGACGACTCAATCGTCAAGAGCAAAACAGACCGCGAGCATATTGATGATCTAAGAGAGACCTTTAGTACTCTGAGAAGATACAAGATGAAGCTCAACCCGAAAAAATGTGTATTCGGAGTTAGGGCAGGAAAATTTCTAGGGTTCATGGTCAGCAAGAGGGGAATCGATGCTAACCCGGATAAAGTGCGTGCCATCATGGATCTACCAGAGCCGAAAGGAATAAAAGACGTGCAAAGATTGACTGGGAGGATGGCTGCATTAACTCGTTTCATCTCCAAGTCGGCCGACAAGGCCCTGCCTTTCTTCGCATTATTGAGAGGAAACAAGAAATTTGAACGCGATGGAAGCTAGGAAGCTGAGGAGGCAGGCAAATTGGTATGTCATTTACCAGAATGAGCTATACAAGAAATCATTTAGCTTACCGCTATTGAAATGTGCAACGGCATGGGAGTCGAGAAAAATTTTGGAGGAGATTCATGAAGGGATCTGTGGAAATCACATTGGGGGTAAAGCATTAGCATTAAAAGCATTGAGAGCTGGATATTACTGGCCGAGTATGTTGGCAGACGCGCAAGATTACGTCAAGAAATGCGACAAATGCCAAAAATTTGCCCCCATCATCAATAGACCCGCGAACGACCTCCAGCCTATATTATGTCCGATACCGTTTGCACAGTGGGGTTTGGATATCCTGGGACCTTTTACAACGGCCACTGCCGGCCGTAGATTCCTGATTGTTGGTATCGATTACTTCACAAAATGGATCGAAGCAGAACCGACAGCAAAAATAAAGTCGAATCAAGTCAAAAAGTTCATTTGGCGAATATAATGACAAGGTTTGGGATACCAGTGCGATAGTCTTTGATCACGGCGCGCAATTTGACTTGTCGGCCAATCAAAAATTTTTTCGTCCGAGTTCGAGTCAAGTTCGCATTTTCTATTGTATGTCACCCGCAGAGCAATGGGCAAGCTGAAGCCGCTAACAAACAGATTCTCGCAGCCTTGAAGAAGAAGTTGGATGAACTCAAGGGAGCTTGGGCCGATATGATTCCGGCAGTACTATGGGCCAATAGAACAACAGAAAAGGAGGCAACGGGAGAAAGTCCGTTCAAGCTAGCTTTCGGAACGGAAGCAGTTTTGCCGATAGAAGTTGGTCTACCCTCATATCGGATTAAATTCAAAGATCTAGAGAACAATGATCAAGCCTTAAGAGAAAATCTAGATTTCCTAGCGAAACAAGGGCCGATAGCGGAACTCAAAGTCTTTGCATACAAAGATCGTATCAGTAGAGCATATAACAAGAGAGTTCTTGAAAGGCCGTTAACAAAAGGAGATCTTGTACTACGAAGAACGGCGGCCACCGGGAAAGCTCACGCCGAGGGAAAGTTAACGACAAGAACCGGGAAGGACCATATCGGATATCCAAAGAAATTGGTCCCGGCTCCTTTGTGTTGAAAACAATGGACGGCATTGAACTTAAGAATTGCTTTGGAACACAAGTGTTTTAAAGAAATACTATGCATAGATATCTCATGTAAAAGGCCAAGGGCCGTTACTTTTCATATCAATAATATAACTTCCCATGAGCATTCCGATTAATTATTTTATGCTTATTTTAAGTACGCCACGTTCCATTAGCAAAAAACGGCCACATAACGGGCCACGTACGTAAATGACCATATAACGAGGTCTAAGTACAAAAACGGCCACATAACGGGCCACGCACAAAACGGCCACATAACAGGCCACGTACGAAATGACCATATAACGGAGTCTAAGTACAAAAACGGCCACATAACAAGGCCACGTACAAAACGGCCACATAACGGGCCACGTACGTAAACGGCCACATAACAGGCCACGTACAAAACGGCCACATAACGGGCCACGTACGAAATGACCATATAACGGGTCTAAGTACAAAAATGACCATATAACGGGTCCAAGTACAAGAACGGCCATATAACGGGTCCAAGTACCAAAAAGCCAAGTACAAGAACGGCCAAACAACGAGTCAACAACGAAGACAACACGAAGCTCAAAAAAAAAAAAAAAAAAAATTTTAGCTTCATTACTAATTACTCGGCATGGCGGCCAACTACAAGCAAAAACGTGGGCGCCCACTAAAAAGGCACCAAAAATTCATAACGGTAATTGTAATAGTAAAGCTTATCCAAGGTACATGCCATATTGGGCCGAATTCAAGGTTTACAAAATATTAAAACAAAATTCTAACAGACTATTAGAATCAATCGAAGAGCCCGGAGATGACCGCCAAAAACATCAAGGAAGAAGCACCTCTTCATCCCGAGCGACGGGAAGAACGTTAGCAATGACGTGCTCATCGCGAGATAAAGGGTTCACCCTCCAAAGGGCGCGTATGAACACCTTCTGCAAAAGCGGTTTCCATCTCGTCCCAATTGAAATTCGGATGAGAGTGACAAACACATCTTTTAGCAGCTACCCATCCGCCGTCATATCTCTCTCCCAACATACCAACAAACTCTTCAGATTTTTTAAAATCTGCCACAGCCTGAGCGCCGGCATCATCCTTTGCCTTAGAAATAGCTGTGGCCATCTCATCCTTGATGGAAACCGGGGGTAGATTCAAGCTCTGGCGATTTCTTTTCGGCTCTGCTCAACCTTGGCGGCCTTAATTCGCAAATCCGCCGAGTTCAACATCAACAACCGCCCGCGATTCCTTCTCGGTATCAAGCCTGCCGCCGTATATCGTCGAGAATGAACTCGGGCAAAGCATCGAGTTGGGTTTGAAGCTCGTCCAAGGATTGTTTTTGTCTATCACACTCGGTTTGATAATGGACAAATTGTTCAATAAGTTCAATAGCGGAATTGTTAGCTTTGCATCGGAAAAGACGATATTAAAAAAAAAAAAAAAAAAAAAAAAAAAAAATGTGTGAATCATGAACCTTACCACAGCAAGGTCGTGAGCAAGTTGGGCGGCCGGTGCTACTAGCTTGTCGGCCGGGCAGTCGATTGGCAGCTGAAGGCCCTTCAAAAGGCGATATCCAAGAGTACCGCCATTAGCAGGAATATCAGCATACAATGATTCGTCTTCCCTCACGTCCCAGTTGGGTTGATAGATTTTCCCGGGGACAGAAGGTGGACGAAAAAATGCAGCCTTCACAGCGGCACTAAGAATAACCTCTTTATGTTCAATCCACTCATGGATCCGAGAAAATATTCCCGGTCCAAGGTTGGTCAAGAAGCTGGGGGAGCTAAGGATATCATAAATCTTTTGGCGCATGGAAGAACCAGACCCCAGTGCCGTCCCAATGCTGTCGATCGCAGCGTTCAGGGGAGAAACCCTTGTAGCGGATGATTCCGGAATGGGATTAGGTTCCGGAGCAGTAATGGCGGTTTCAGGCTGCTGCGTTTCAGAAGCAGCAGCATCGAGGGCTTGCCTCTTCTTGGGGCCCATTGTCGGAAGGCTCGCGAGGCCGTCTCTGACCTATAGTCAGGCCACCCCCGCCACGACGAACAGGAACGTGAACAACGGGGCGAGGAGACTCCTGATCCCCACGTCCTGCAGGACGGCCGGGAGTACGCCCCGGCGTGCGGCCGGCGCGACGAACACCTGCCCGACCAGGTTGGCGACCACCACGACTGCGGTCTGCACCTCTCAGACCCCCAGTGAGGCTATGAACAGTGTCGTAATCAAATACAGGTTCCTCCGGGGTTCGAGACATTGGCGTCGAATCTTCGTTAAGACCCAATTCCTCGAGATCCAAACTGACGGGACCTGTAACAGCAAAACAGAGGGATTAAATATCATATTAATTAACAAAAAGCAGGAGTACCAGTCCCACGTCGGACCAAAAGTCAAGAGGCGAACCTTCTGGGTGGGTCTGGCAGAGAAATAAAGCCGACAAGGGTTCGTTTCCCAGTATGTACTTTGCATGGGGAAGCCAGGTACAAGGGATCCGTCCCTCGGTATCTTCACCGACAGTAGTAATAGTCCCGACCTCGGACTCAAAATAATCAAAGGCTTTCTGCTCGGCTGCTGAAAGACCATAAGAGGGGACGTCTTCCATCCGAGTAACCGGCTTAGTAAAGTGGCGACGAATAGGGAAATTATTCGGCACCTTAACCCAATAAAAAGCGGGTTGCCAACCTTTTAACTCGATCAACTTAGGGTAGACGGTAAGCTTATTTTTGGCCGTCATCAAGCTCCACCACCCTTTCTCGGTAGAGAACCGTTCCGTCGCAGCCCAATGAAGACGACGGAAGAGGTTGAGTTCCTCGAGAAACCCTAAATAACGACGAGTCCAAATATAAGCGATCGGGTTCCTAACGGCCAAGGGTGTCACCGAGCAAGGCAAATGTTAAAAGCCTTCAAAATCCGTACCAAGGTTAAATCTAGAGGAAAACGCAACCCAAACTCAAAATGGTGCGCGTAGACGGCTATGTGCCTGCCGGCGGCACCAGTCACTTTTGATCCTTTATCGGGGACTATCAACTTATATTCCGATGGAAAAGCATACAACTTCTCCGCAACATCGCAGTAGTTGAGATCTATGGCGCATTGTCGCCAGGATTTACATATGACTGTGGATTTCGGACCACTGCTATAATCTATTGGTAACCATATCCCAGAATGCTCGACATCATCGCGGTCAGGAATCGGCTCGGGCCGAGAATTAGGAGGCATGCTGGAACTTTCCCCCAAAACTATCTCGGTTGGACGAGTATTCTCACCTCGGCCAGAAGTTGAAGGACCATCAGTCTCGTCCATTGTAGCAATAGAGTCGTTGTCGGAACCTAAATCAATAACGGGTGGATGAGAAGGGCCGGTTTCATGAGCAAGACGGTCATAAAAATCATCCGCTACTACAACCCCAGCATCTGCTAGGTTGTCTAACCAGGCATGCTCCCTCAAAGGCAGAACATCAAGTCCGGGAACAGCATCAGGGGGAGGATTTCTAGCAGTACGGCGAGCTAAAATTTGATGCCTTAGTTCTCGGAGTGTTTGTCTGTCACCACTCATCCTCGCGGACAAATATTGGGAAGTCAAATTTTCTTGTTCAGGGGTAGAACGGTCATTAAGGAATTTAGATCTAAGTTCCCTATCTCTATCGGCAGTAAGGGGCAAGTCAGCCAACAAGCGAGTTCTCTCCTCCACAAGGCTAGAAGAAGACGAACTACGTCCGCCATGAAGGGAAGTAGGAGACGAAGGTTCACTTTCAGACATAAATTTATCACTCAAAGAATTTTGACTGTCTGAGAGGTCCGACATGTTTCTACAAGAAGAAAGAAACAAAAAAAACAGTTGAAGGGAAGTTGGAAAAAGGTACCGAAAAAGATCGGTGAAAAATGGCGGAAAATCACGCCGGTTCCCAAAAGCGCAGGTGAAGTGCCCCAAAAGCACGAACAGAAAGAATCTTCAAGTCCTACAAACGCCGGAGGAAGCTAATTTACCGGAAAGTTGGAATCTTTGAAGAGAAACCCTCGAATAAACCCAGGCGAAGAGAGGCGAAAACGTTAAAATTCCTCAGAAATGAGAAACGAAAAGTTACCTGAAATACTTTTAAGGAAATTTGGTCACCAAAAAGGCAAGATTTTGGGCAAGAAAAAGGAGGTTTGAAGTTCTTGAAGAAACCGTGCAAACCCAGAGAGTTTAAGGTTGAAGATGAAGGGTAAACAAAAAGAAAATGAAAAATGGCCTTATAAGGACAAAATTCAACGGCCGGGATTAGAAGACTCATCAACTACTCTGTTGGATGCGCGCCAAGTGCCAATCTCTAAACAAACCCTAAATAAAAAATAAAAATGGGCGGGATTCTAGGAAAAAGTAATGATTACACTTTTTCGAAATTCGAAGTTCTCCCTGTGGCAACACGTGGCAACGTAAAAATTGTTTCCAAGCAGGGCGAAGTTCACTCGCGTCCACAATGCAACATCAATGCCGGTCACAACCCCCAATGATCTTGGGGGGCTAGTTGTATGGGTAGACTCAAGTTCACTGTCGGACACATCTCTTGTGGCCGACACCAACAAACTTCAAATGCGGCCTCTTCAGTAGAGTCCAGACCATTTATGAAAAGTTGTCCGAGATGGAGTTCACGGCCACATTTGAGGATAATTTTTCCTAAAATCAAGCTCATCGCTGATCATACACGTGTCACGGGATTACGCACCTGTCGGATGAATAGTACCGCTATAAATAGCCAAATGGTACTATTCCACGTGTACTCTCTCTCACACATTCTAAGCTCTCAATCTCTCTCTCTCTCTCTCTAAAATCCTTATCGGGCACTTACTGACTTGAGCGTCGGAGGGGGTTTCCTCGCATCCCCCCCGAGGGTAGTTCACGTTTGTCTTTCTTGCAGACTTCCAGGCTCGGACGCCTACTCTAATACTACCGGACACATCCTTGTCCGGCTGCGTTTCATCACCGAAACATTCCTAATAGTGTTTGTATACTCTCTTCCATTTGATTGGTGTGTCTTCCAACTATGATTAGACCCGGCAAAGTTGGTCCTGATCTAAAAATTCGGTCCGAAAAATCCGCTCCGTGGTCTGATCTTGGTCCGAAACAGCCGGTCTGAAATTTGATCCAAATCTGAAACGATCCAGTCCGATCCGAATCTGGCCCAAAACAATCTTGATCTGTAACTCATCTGAAACCCAAACAATCCAATCTGTAATAAATCTGGTACGTACTCAACCCGATCTGAAAGCAATTGGAATTATTTGCTTCGATTATGCATGATCTGAAGTACCCGAAATTGACCCTTTTTAAAAAAAATTATCATCAAAGACGTAAGAATTGATTTATCTCTGTACGATGTAAACTTGTAAAAGATATTATATATTATTGCTTAGATGTTCCATAATTTTATTATTAGTCGCTAGACTTAGCTTGTAGTTCCATTATGTGCCTAATTTTCTATATACATAAATCTTATATCAGCGCAAACGATGAGTTTCTTCACTGTAATTACATATTGCAAATAGAATAAATTAATTTACATATGAAAACCCCAGTAAAAAAAACTTGAAAGATTATTGGTCCTTGTTTGACTCGATCTGAAACTACCTGATCCACCACCGACATGTCCGAAAAGCATCCGAATCCGATGATGATCCAAAATCATAATCCGAAATCCGGTCCGGTCTGAAAGTACAATGTTCCGAACGATGTCCCAATCCGAAATTGCCAAGTTCGATCTGAATATAACCTAATCTGAATTGGTCCGGTCCGAATCGGATCCGATTGGTCCGGTTGTCGGGTCCAACTACGATCATGCCTCCTCTATATATAGGATGGAAATCATGGCCCTATAACTCCCTCCATCTTTTTCTATTTCAACAATTGAGTTTTCACGCTTGCCAATGCAAAACTTTAACTATTAATATTTTTAATTTCTTTTTAGCAAAAACTATAAAAGTTTGATATTCTAAAAGTATATATATATCGAGATGAATCTAACAAGACCATACATGACTTTATTATTTCTTACGTAAGAATCACAATAGGTAGTAAAAGAGTTGTGGATGAATAGTGTAAAAACTCAATTGTTGCAATAGAAAAAGAATAGAGGGAGTACAAAACAACTATAATATCAAAAATCTAGAATCCAGCTAGGAATAGGATATAATTTTCCATTCCAATACTAATTACAATGAGATAGGAAATATAAATCCTAAACCATCTAAAACTATGTAACAAACAAACAATAAACCACAAATTGCCAAAACAGCGCAATAAACGGGGAGTGAAGAATCCAAGATTTTGTCTTCCTTCGTCATGTTTGGATGGATTGTTAGAATAAGGTGTTTTCAAGGCTAACAGAAGAGCAAAGAACGAACAAGACAAAGAAAAAAGTATTGTATATGGTGTGTCGTGGCAATTCGGACCACTTGAGAACTATAAATTTGCACAACTCGGTTACTCAATGTATTCGCCAATTTGTTCTTCAAGGTTAATGCACCTCTTTCGCACAAAGGCACTTTTGGAGTGAGAAGTCTGGTTTAGGCACATGAACTTATACCCAATTGAAAGAGAAAGGAAATTGGAAGAAGATTGATTATTGTGTATATTTTCCCATGAAGGAAAATCATATTTCGTATGAAGAAAAAGAATCTTGTAACAACAATATGATCATTAAGGATCATCAGAAGTCAATTAAATTAAAGATTAGATTTAAGGAATAAACTCAAGATAAATAAACACTCCATCCGGTTTTTAATACTTTACGCACTTCTTTGGGCACGGAGTATTAGGAGAAATAGGTATATGAGTCATTGGAGGAAAAAAGAAAGTATCAATTTATTGGCATATTGTATTCAAATTAATGTTTTTTTTACATAAGTGAACTTACAGGGAAATAGAAAACGTAGATAAATTATTAATACATTGTTTAGCTATTTGGTGCGCTTCTTCCATAGAATGACGATTTTCCAAAGGAAAATTTGGGGGTTCATAGCGCGTCAATCCAGGAGAGGTTCTCCTTCCAAAGGGAGCAACCCAAAATACCCAGTCAAGAGGGTATTGAGTCACAAAGGAACGTGACTCGTCAAGGTATCATGAGCCAAGAATTCCATGTGACAAAGGGTTACTGGGATTGCTCATATTGCGAGTTCCAAATCTCGCTTGTTCGTTGGCTCAATTGTGAAAGCAGTCCACTCCTCGCACTACTTTCATCAGGTTTGTTATATCCTTTTCTTACATGTTGGTTTGCTCAAGGAATCCACCAAGTCTCATCCATTCCTCATCCTATGATCTGGCGTTCGTCAACCATCAAAAGAAGAGTTAATTTGATGTTCACCAACAGTAAAGGCTTCCGAATAAGTTTCTTTCTTTCAAGTTTAAGCTTAAGTTTAAGTTATGGTATTTGGTGTGTAAGAGCTTATAATGCTCAGTTTTATGTTTGTTTGTTCTTGTGGTGTATTTGAATTCTGCACTATTCCACCGTTGTAAAAAAAAAATGACGATTTTCCTTACGAATCATACACTAAGGAAAAGTGCTACCAATTGCCTTGATTTACTGAACCGTCTAGTGCAGTTGAATATTCTTGATTGTGTTCCATGCAAGATATTAACAAGGTTAGCAGCATATGTTATAATAGCAAGATGTGAAATGGGGGTCCTTATTGCGCATCTTAGAGCATACAAACAAGCTAGAGCTTCCGCTTGTAAGGCCGAATGAGCAAGCCCAAATTAAAGGTACCACCACCTTTGACTGGGCTACTCTTGGGAGGTTGTTGTCGCAGCTAAGCTTCCCCATCTGAAGAGTTTGCTTAATCCAAGCTCCATCAATCAATATCATATGTGAAGGAGATCCTTGATTACTCATCCCAAGATGAACCAAGTGAAAACCCTGTGGATATACTGGATCCATTTTCGGAGGATGAAGGAAACGAAGATTAGGGAGTGAGAAGGACCCTAAACCATCATACTATTGTTTGATAATCTCAATGTTTGTTGGAGCCAGCAGAGCCATTACGGAACAATATCTCATTTCTATGAATCTAGAGGCTCTAAAGACTCCACACAAGGAGTTTGATGCGATCACTAGAGATACAATCCTTGCTATAAAGAAGCAGGTTATAATTCACTATCCAATCCTTAAAAGAATTGGAAGCATCAAGGTTTAGAAAGGAGGACGAGTGAGTTTGCTGAACTATTTTAACCAAGAAACATCTTCGGAATAAATGGTTGTAACCTTCTTCACTATCGGGACAAAGATCACAAAAGGAAGACACAGTGATCCCTCTATGCTATAGCTGACCCTTAGTTAGCAAGACTATCATAAAGAAGCCTCCATATAAAAAAATTTCCATTTAGGTAGCATAGGAAGATGCCAAATGACTTTAAAAATCTTTGAGTCGAAAGCCATCTGATCTTGATTATGATGTTGATTCCACATGAGCATGGCATAACCTAATTTGGTAGTAAAATCTACTGAATTATGAGCCTTCCAGTGCAAAAAAATCTGGAGAAGAGGGATTAGGGAATTCCATAGCCAAAATATTCTTAGCATCCTCGAAGCTAAAAAAAACCATGTACTTGAGTGTTTTTTCCAAGTTTTAGTGTCACAATCAATGAAATATGAAACTTTGGAACTACACATTTGCTGGAGAGTAAGAGAGGACTTAGCAATAGGAATTTTCCAACACATCCTGTAACACCCCAGAAATTCAAAAGCGGAAGAGAAAAAGAATTAATATATTTAATAGGACGATGGCGGAAACATTATCTTCTGGGAATGTCACTACTACAAGAATAGTGTTTAAATAACTAAGTGATAAAAACAAACTTAAATAAATACTATAAATAAATTAATTACTTAGATTAAAAACGAAATGAGAAAACTATTTCAAACTAAAAAGAAGTCTAGCTAGAACTAAAACACCTAATAGATTATTTCTCGCATCTCAACCCGAGCCCAAAATCAAAGAAAATCCCCATCAACAAAACCTGCAAAATATACAACAAATATCCACAATCAGTGGGGAGTAACTAACAGCTCTCCCAGCCCAATATAGGATTCAAATAGCAATTTTAAGTAAAGTTAAAATAAATGTTACTACACAGCAACAAGCTTCTAATAACAATAAGTAAATCAACAATAATGAACTTAAGATAATCATACAAGATTCATAGCATAAGCCTCCAAAATAATTAAACAAAATAATATAATAGGTTTTGAGAAAGAGCAGAACACCAGTGGATCGCAACCCACTTCCTAAGGTTTATTAGATCGAAATCTTCAAACAGCCTATGGGCTTACGTTCCCTACTGCCTGTGTCTAAGAATGGCCAAACTCCCGATGCAGGATAGTACCCAGCTCAGTACTTCCCAACCTCTCGGAGGACAACAATTAACCCAGGTAATACCCCTAAATCGCAACCTAGATGGTTGTTCTTCACCGGGGACTACATCTATCCCACCAGATATCTTAATCTCAATAAAATATTTCTACAAATAAATACTATAATTTATTCATCAAATATAAATAATAAGGATGCCCTTCAGGCCTTACACTTAAATCAGCAGACTACGATCGTAATCCAAGAGTCTCAATTCAACAATATTTATTCTTCTCAAAGTAATAGTGATAATAATACTAATAAAAATCATTTCGCCCAACCAAAAAGAATAAACACTCTTTAAACATAATTATATACCAAATACGTAATAAAATCAAATACTCCAAACTACTACACTCTCGTTGTCTGAGTTTGGGTACAAGGTTAATTACAACGTTAGTTATAATACCCCCGGTATATAACTCTTGGCGAAACGGTACTAAAGACAGTATTATTCTCCCTCGAGTACTGTAACGTCGACAACTTAGATATTTATTTATAAAAGTACAACATTATTATACTCTCAATTTAATTACAAACGACAATACCCTCATAAAATAAATAAGACACTCACAATATAACTATAAGTAAATATATCATTCAACTCAATAATAAAAATAAATAAATAAAACATGCAACCATTCTTCAAAAAGCTCCATATAACAAGATTTCACCTCAAAACAAGTCTTAACATGCTTCAACACAACAAAGTACGCCTTTTGAAGTGGTTTTAAACATATGCAGCAACTTCAAATAGACATAACTTTCAGACTACACAGTATTTTTAAGAAATTCCAAATGCATGTTAAATCTTATCTCAATAGCTTTCCAACAAGTGGTCATAAGCTCAATTCTGAGGTAAAACGCGTGAGATATGACACTTTGAACATACACTGTCCAATAGTCGCGGGTCGTGAAATAGCTCTCGGACCGCGGAAGGCCTTCTGTTTCTTTTTCTCATGCACAACAGTAGGTATGCTATTTCACCCAAACTTTCACCACATATACTCATACATCAAAACGAAATATACCCAAGCCAATATATGATTATACCATAGAAATTAACTAGTTTAACATGAGGATTAACATAAAATATAAATTACATAGCCCCCAAACATGATAATTCAACATATATTAACTATTCTAACATGATTAATCACAAAATACATGAATCATAGCCCAAAATAAATAATTTCCAGATAACTAAAACCACAAGAATTCATCCAAAACCACACCCAACCTTAAACAACATTCAACAAGCATGCTTAAACATAACCCTAACATCATGCTACTAATTTTTCACAAATTCCTAATACTTTCATGATAATAATACATATAACATTACAAGCATAACATTAGGCATGAAGAATAACATTTTATACAATCCTAACATGATACTAACATGAACAAAAATAGCAAAGAACAATTCTAATAACACCCTAGCATACTTCTAAGCCTAATAACACAAATTCTACCTAACTAACATAAATCCTAACAAAACCAAAATCACTACTCTAATCCTAACGTGCTAGAAGAGATGCTAGTTACCTTGATTTTAGGTGGAAAATAATACTAGAATGGCAAAGAAAGAAGAGAATAACATTGCACCCGAAAACTCCAAGAAAACCGGATGAGTCGTCTATTTGAAACAGTAACTGCAGTCACGTCTTTCACTTTATTAAAAAACAAATTACACCACGAGCAAGATCTTTTCGAGTATATGGATTTTGACTACTCACACGTCCAATTCCGATAAGAGACGAAGGAGATATGATGCAAACAAGTTAGGTGTGCAAAAATGGACGAAAATCCGAGAAGAGAGAAGAACTCTTTGTCTTCCTCTCTAAGGGTTGGGCGAAAATGGGAGTTAGAATGCAGAAAAACCTGATTAATAACCTCATTAAGCAATGGTTTAAAGGGTGATTATGAAGGGGGTTAATGTTGGCAATTTATGGGTGATGAATGGGGAGGGGGGTTTGGCTCTTCATATTTTGGTGGTTATAAAGGTGAATGGAAGATGCTCATCCAAGCCAACACCCTCCTAATTTTCGTACATCATGATAGAACAAATGGGCTTGCGAATTCGTTACATTGGTCCGTCCATAAAATATATTTAACGCTTAAGATAAAATCACACGTTACATAAATTTATAAAATAAAAATTACTAACTATATTATAAAACAAATACGCACATTAATAATAATAACAAATAAAATTCCTAAATAAATATATACACTTTAAATTAATAAACACAACCACATAATGCAACAACTAAATAATTATACATGTTCAAAATAGTTTTAATAATAAATTATTTTATTTTAACGGAAAATATCATTTTAATGTAAACAAACGCCAAAAATAAAGAGTGAAAATTACGGGGTGTTACACATCCAGCTTTTTTAGAAGGTCCTGACTGTGCTCGGAATTTTCCATGCACAAGCCTTGAGTAGGTTTTTTTTTCGCTTCACGAACCTTTCATGCATAAGCCTTTCCGCATTACTAACCTTCCATGCACAAGCCTTGAGTAGGTTTTTTACCGCTTCACGAATACCTCGAAAACCCCAGGACCATCTAGCAGCAGGAAAAATATTATACTTTCCAGAAGTAAGGTTAGAAGGCTTTAAACCCAAATAAACCTTTGCAACTAATGTCGAAGGATGCCTGTGAAGATTCCAAGCTTTCATCATAAGAAAAGTTTGATTGAGAATAGGAACCGAGCGAATTCCTAAGCCACTCGAACCTTTGGGAAGAGAATTAATCTTTTTGCTAACCCAATGTATTCCAGTTCTAGAACTCCACATAAACATATGGAGTAGAGAGTCGATGTTCTTATTCACAGTTGTAGGAATTTTAAAGTCTGAAATAATATGAGTTATCATGAAAATAATAATAGAGTTGCTAATGGTAACTTTGGCTGGTTGGGAGAGCAAAAGAGAATTCCAAGACAAAAGTTTTTTTGTGATTGTGTCAATAAGGGTTTGAAAGTGTCTTTGTTTTTTTACCATTGATATCAATTGGAACCCCCAAATGAGTATTAAAAACAGAAGAGGTAGACATATGAAGAGTGTTTTTGTAGATAAGCTGATCTTGAGGGGAAGTATTTGAGCTAAACTTAATGTAGGATTTCTAAAAGTTGATCTGCTGACCAGAGATAAGACAAAATCTATCTGTAAATAGCACGTAAAGAAAGACAAGAATATTTTGTTGTTCTGAAGAAAAGCATAGCATCATCTGCAAATAAAAAAATGGGATATAGTAGGACTCCTTCTAGCTACCGAAATCCCTTTAATTTGCTTCAAGTGTTCATCTAAGGTTAACATTCTTAAAAAGATATCCATGCAACAAATAAACAAATAAGGTGATATGGGGTCACCTTATCGAAGGCCACACTTTGGATAGAAGGGTTCTTAAATATTCCCACTGCAACCAAATTGGAGGGAAACCAAACCCTCGAAGTATGTTGATGATAAAACATTAATAAACCATATCATATAGGCTTTATTTATGTCTATCTTTCTTTGCAACCACAGCGTGAAAGAGTTATTTCTCTTCCTATTAATGTGATGAAGCAATTCATGAGATAATAATAGAACATTATCAGTCATAGATCTTCCTGGAATAAAAGCATGTTGAAAGTCATCAATTATCGAAGGAAGGACAATCCTTAGTCTCTTAGATAAGCACTTTGCAATGCTGTTGCCAATAGCTTGTACTTAGGAGTAATTCTGTTTTAAGAACATTAATAGTGTTTACATAAGATGAAGCCGAGTTGACATCTTCAATTTGGTGCCCCAAGCTTCTAAGATGATCATATAGTTCTTTCCAATTTATACCTCTAAATTTTTTATGGGCCAAGCACCAATTCTGTAAATAATATCTAAGTTGTCCCAGCTTTTTTGAAATAGAGAACATAGGAGAACCATTGATCCTAACCATCCTATCAATAGTAATTAGGTGCTTCACAGGAGAGAGGTTTAAGCACCATTTTTCAATTTGATAAGACCTTTTTTTCGTTCGAGCATTTGGAAAAGAAGTACAGTAGATAATAGGTGCATGAACCGAGAACATGATAGGCTTATGATTAAGTTTATGACTGGCAAATAACAGCTCCCAGTCAAGAGAAGTATACGCTCTGTCAAGGCATTCTAAAATAAGAGATGGTCCAAGTTGTTTGTTTATCCATGTATATCTAAATCTAAAGAACGACACTTCCAAAAGAGGTAGACTAAAGCGCCATTGAATAAAGGAATCCCATCCCCTTATGATTTGAGAACCACCAAGTTTATCTTGAGCAAACTCTATTTGGTTGAAATCCCCAATGACTAAACAATTATGCAATCCTTGAAGCAGATTACACAAACAAGCTAAGTCCACACTTGAGGCGTAACCTCCACACAAAATACTCCATAAACAAAGCAAACATGCAAAATTCTACCATTAGGTTCAACGACCTTACACAAAACAACATTTTGAGAATTGAAAATACAAAAGATGTCATTTTGAGACCAACCTAATACTACTAAACCCTCACTGCTTCCTATAGCATTAGTGCAGAAAACAAAATTCGGGTTTAAGGACCTAAACAAAGCATTAGCATTACCTATTGAAATTTTTGTTTCACTTAGAAAGATAAACATAGGATGATGACTATGTATGAGCCATGAGACATACAGATGCAAGAGATTGGTCATCAAATGCCTCTTGCATTCCATGAAATTATCTTCATGGCCCCCTAGAAGACTGTGCAAGGTCAGCCTCCAAACCTGGGGGGAGAGAAAAAGAACTATGGAGAACTGACCTCCATATCATCACTAACAGTGCATGTGTTCTTGCTAGAAGATGCTATATCACACTTTTGCTTCTTCCCTTTGTCCTTCTCAAAGTGTTGCAAAGACCTCTTAATTTTCAGCTTTGATGTGATCTCTTTCCTGCCTCCAATCCAAAATCCAATGCCATGAGTGGATCAGTGATTGCTTTTGGCCTAAGCTTGAAGGAATTTCCTTAAACCATAAACTAAACCCACCCTTACTTTCCCAGTTGATCCATTTAATTTTCCTTCTTTTCAAAGCCTAGTCTGTTTCAATAAAACCAGGATGCTCATTGTGTATAAACCACCTTCAGAATGACATCGATCCATTCCATTAGTTCAAACCCATTTCCGGGGCCAAAGTATGGATGATGAAGTCCACTGCTGCACTTCTACATCTTGAGGAGGTGGAGTTTGAGGTGAATTAGGAGGATAGAGAGAGTACCAATAGAAATATTGTAGGGAGAGAAGTGGGAGTTCGGTGAGTGACGAAAAGGTTGAGGATGCACTCTTGATGAGTTAGAGAAGGAATCAATTAGCCTACTGAGCTGCAATCTAGCTTGATTGAAAGATCCAGCATTGGGTGTGATACTTAGAGGAGTAACTGTATGATCTTGTTGACCTGTAATGGACCTATCAGACACAATAGGGAGAGGATTAGGAATATTGGGTTGCCCTAAGTTGTTGGGAACATGCAAGATATCCTCAAGTAAACCCGAGTTCCCAGATTGATGATGGTGCTCCAAAGGTTCCTGACCCGGTGACTCTGCATTAACCGCCTAATGATTCATATTAGCCCACTAGGGTTTCAAAAAGTGAAGCCTTAGGGTTTTGAGTAGGAGAAGAACTTGAACTTCCTACTGCATGTGTATTGGGAGCCCTTTCTAGTTGAGATGATGGATAAAACTCTGCATATGGGTCCATCGACAGCCTAAATCGCAGCCCTAGCGACTAACACACATGATCTTCTTGATTCACCTGTTGAGATGGTTGCTGGTATGTTATTGGGTTTGAATCATTGTTCTTTGATCCTCACCCCAGTCTTCTTCCCATGAATATAATACATCTTCTTTAGGTGGGTGTTGATATGGAACATCTCCATAGGAATCCACATCTGAATTTTCTTCATCACTTGTGTTTGTAAAATGATGCCTGAGTGGATAATCATCTTCTTCAATAGGTTGATATAAGTTGACTCTAGTAATTCTATACCGAAAACGATCAGATAGACCTTCTATAAAATTAGTGTAATAATCCAGGTTCATGGGACCGTATATGACCCGAGTTCGAGGAGCTTCCAGCTCTACCACTCTCAATCTTAGACGTCTTGAGCTTCTTAATTAGATAATGAACATGCACGAGTATAGTGACCTACACTCCCGTATTTTTTGCAAATTCGAAAAACCCCTTCATACAGAAAGTAAACCCAAATAACTTGTGAATTATATAAAGGAAGGAAACAACCTGGTATGAGTGGTCTGGATACATCCACTAACATCTTAGCACGAAATTCCTGTTTAGGTGGTAGAGATGAATCATGTTCCTCCATATCTTCCACAAATCCAACGTGGCGCAGGGCTTGCATGGCCTATGCACTTGATAGGTAGCCCAACGGGAGCCCAGAAACACGCACCCAGAGTCTTGCTGAATTAATAATTGATGGTTTGGGGCACAACTGACCAATGACAGCGGTGGAATGTAATGATTCTTCCATCAACAATGGAAGTGCCCTGCTGTAGGAGAGCTTTCAAATCCGCCCGCTGTGAGAAAGTGAAGATAAAATATACTCCAGTTCCATGGAATACAATATCTCCTCGTCTTGCACATTGCATGTTAATTAACCCTTGAACCAAATGGAGATGGGAGGATGTGGGCCAAAGAACATGCCAATAACTGACATATTCCAATTTATATTAGAGGGGGAGCAATTAATGATCCCATTCTGAAGTTTCTAAAATAAGTATTATGTTGCATTATGAAGAGAGATGGAAGAGAACTAAATGAGTTGGAACTTTGGTAGATGGAGATGAGAAGTTAATAGAGTTTGTAATAAATAGCCGGAGTGGGAGTTAGTTGAGAAGTTTACGAAATTACCAAGTGTTAGAAGAATTTTCGGTTTTGGGTTGCATGCACACCAATTGTTGAGCCTACTCCTAGAACCATCAGTCCTACTGATTTGCTACACTTTCCCAAAGATGAAACGACGGTTGCTGATTGGAGAAGGTAGAAAGTTGTTGTACTTAAACCTAGATAAAGTCTGACGCGTGACTCGGAGAATGTAGCAGAATACTGCATGGGAGATCTGAGAACATTTAGGGTGAGAAACTCACTTTAGTGAGATAAACTCTCGTTTTTTAGAGAGAGAAGACCGTATTACAAGAAAAGTTTCTTGAGCAATTAATGATGTGGGCCAAGAAAAGTAGAGTGAAAAGGTAAACATCGATAATGATAAACAATTTGTGGGACAATTCCAATAAAAAAAAGAAAAAAAAGAAGTGGATAAACTAATAAGGTACAATCCAAAAAGGAAAGTTGCGTAAATTAATAAAAACCTGAGGGGTAGACTATAAGCCTCCAAACATAGATGGGCATAATGAGAAATCAAGATAATAATGCTCATTGAATTAATATTAACTAGATGTTACAAAAAAATTCACAAAGAAATAAAACAAGCTCGCGAGTTTCACATAAGGTTTTGCAGTCCCGCACCAAACCCATTGACCCTCTTTTGAGCCTTTATTCCAAAATGGTGTGTCCTCATCGTTAAAAATGATGCGCCGACATCAAAATTACTGGCTCGTTTTGTTCTTTAACTCCAACACAAATGATCCTCCTGTACAGATGCTCTATTAGGCTTTTATTAAACAAAGAGGAGGTAGTTGAGGCAGTGAGGATTGTAATAGGGCTATGGTGGAGCCAAGATGATTAGTGAGGAGGTTATAGAGGAAAAGTGAACAAAGAGATAGGAGAAGGGAGCATGGTCGAGGCAATTACATGGTAGTTTTCGGAAAAACAAGGTAGAAAATTAGGGTGGTGTCTAACAATTGTCATGAACATAGTGTAGCATTATTTATGCCACTCATTATTCTTAGTCCATTTCAACAACTTTTATTTTTCTAAATTGACATTATAGAAACAGAGTTCGAGTGAAAAAATAAAACAAAGGAACGACAATATCATTTACACGTTTATGGGATAAAAAAATTATGAACTCAGATGTGGGCAAGGTGGGTATATTAAAGTGTAATGACTAAAGGGAGGGATGGGACGATGGGGTTTTGGACTTCCCCTCATCTTCTTAAGTATTCTAAATCTTTCTTTCAACTATTTTAGTGAGATGGCAATACTAAACATAGATTTGTACAATATTATATTATATTATATTATGTTTAGCCGATTTTCCAAAAAGATTTTTAGTGAAACTCTTAATTCTATCGCACATATGTTACAACTTGTCTCTCGAATGTGTGTATTTTGATTATGAAAACTAAGAAGAATTTTTTGTTCTTGTAACCCAAATTGACAAGACTAATCCCAACTATTGACCATCTTTCCAAAATAATTCTAACTTCTTTCCAAAATAATTCTAACTTTCATTAATCTTAGAATAATACCAACTATTGCCAACCCTTTCCAAAACAGTCCCAGGCTCGCAGCTAACCTATAACCTGTTGAACAGGTTGATTTTTTTAAATTTTGCTTTCATTTTTCATTTTTTTCCTATTAGAAAAATCAATTTAACTCTTATTCAATTACAAAAATTAATGTAATATTATTTCAGTTGGAAAAAATAATTTTTTTTCCCGTTTGTGGGTCCTGCCTTTCCCACTTTCTAAGACATGCATTTCGAGGTGATTGTAAATGATGCTTTTGACCTTCTTTATGACGATTTTTGGGAAAAGGGATGTTGCCAAGCACCATACCGCGATAATTTCGAGAATCCAGTTGAAATGGTTACCAATACGTCAAGTTTTCGGGCATGTGTTTTGAGGCGGTCTTAAACTACACTTTTGACCTCGAAACAACTTTATTTTTAAAAACGGACGCCACCGAGCACCCTATATGGACGCAAATTTCGAGAAGCCAGTCGAAATGAGTACCAATACATCAATGTATTGGCACATATTTCGAGGCACAATGTTAAAAAAACACTTTTGACCTTTGACATAACTTTTTTTGAAAAAAACGGACACCATCGTGTAATTTTTTTGTTTATAGGGCACTAATTTCGAGAAGTCAATCAAAATAAGTACCAATACGTCAATTTTTGGGCACGTGTTTCGAGGAATTTTAAACTGTGTTTTTAGTTTTCCAAATGACTTTTTTTTTGTAAAAACAGACACTACCGATCATCCTTAAAGGACGCGAATTATGAGATGCCGGTCGAAATGAGTACTAATACGTCAATTTTTTCAACACATGTTTCGAGGTGATCATAAACATAACCTTTGATCTTCGTGATGATTTTTTTTTGGAAAAATGGACGCCACCAAGTGACCTTAATGGAAGCGAATTTTGAGAATTCGGTCGAAATGAGTACCAATATGTCAAGTTTTTAGGCACCTTTTATCAAATTCTTTTAAGGAAAAAATTCAAAAAACTACCTTTTATAACCAACTTTTTTCAAAAAACTACCTTTTAAAAATTTTCTTTCAAAAAACTACCTTATATAACAAATTTCTTTTAATATACTACCATTTAACCATTAATGAGGTTTAACCACCAATCACGGGGTCACCACAAAATGCTTTTCTCTCCTCCCCTCTTGTTTCCCTCGTCTTTCATCGCTACCCCATCAGTAGCAACCCTTAAGGCGGCAGTCATTTAATAATTAATATTAACCTATAAATATCTAATGGTAGTATATTGAAAGAAATTTGTTATATAAGGTAGTTTTTTGAAAAATATAATTTAAACGGTAGTTTTTTGAAATAAGTTCGTTATAAAATTAAAGGTAGTTTTTGAAATTTTTCCTTCTTTTAATTACAAAAAAAAACAATTTGGCCCAATTATATTATGAGACGTGGCATTTTTGACCGGTTTAGCAGGTTGAAATTAGAGTGGCACTATTTTGGGAAGGGTTGGGAAATAGTTGGGATTATTCTGAGATTAATTAAAGTTGGGATTATTTTAGAAAGATGGTCAATAGTTAAGATTATTTATTTTTTCCTATTTTTTTATCCGAAAGTTGCTACATAAATGTAGTGGTGGCGCTCAATAATTAGGATTATTTATATCAATTTTTTCGTATTTTTTATCCGAAAGTTGCTATATAAATGTAGTGGTGGCAGTACATTGTAGTATAGCACTGTGAGTCTGTGATGGCAGGTTTGACTTTCATTTAAAGACATTTAAGTGCTCTCTACTTAATTAATTAGTAAATGAAATAGACGAGTCAAGCTAAACTTCTGTAGTTAATCAATAAACTAATCATATACCTTCGTAACTTCGTTTGCAACTCAAATTTAGTGGTATCTGGTCTGAGTGAATGAGTAATAAAAGGTAGTTGCAAATTTATGAGACATGAGGATCATTGCGTTAGCATTGACGTATACTTAATTTTAATATTCCACATGTTTTCATTCACTATTTACCTTTCCTAAAGAGATTATTGGACTGTCACACTAAGTAGACCAAAGAATTTAATGACCCCAAAACCCACAATATCAAAGCCTACACGGCTACACCCTATTGTACGTAGTGGCATTATACTTTCAATAGAATTCAAAAGATATGAATAATGGGTTCCCCTTTCTGAACGAAGTATTATACTAAGATTATTAGCTTTGACAATGTCAGAAGACCTTTAACAACCCATTAATCACTTAATTACGGCAAAGCGACAATTGCTGTAGAGAAAAGATCCACAAAGGAAGGGAAAAGGCGAGAGGCAAGATTAGGAGAGTGGAAAGGAAAGGGAGGAAAAAGAAGGGATAAAAAGGTTTCTATTATGTGTTGGTCAATATCGAGAGAGTAAATTTAACATTCCAATGGTTTAAGGGCTATGAGTTATGTTAGGAGATTACGGTTCCTACTTGTTTGGACCCGTGACCTGATCAAATAATATTTTATAAAGATCAATTAATTAGTCAAAAAAGATATGCTCACAAGAAGCCCATCAGCCTTTTTGAGCTGAAAAGAATCTTACCATAAAAAAATACAGCTTTTCTAAAAGTTGGGATGTTTCCCATTAGGTTTTCCTGTATGGGAAATAACCAATACTATACAAAAAGTCAATCTTATCAATGAACTCAATTCTCACCTACAAAAACTATAGTATCTCTCTCTACATTTACTCACTTTCTTTCTCTATCTCAATCTCAATTGACTTGAACGTCGGAGGGGCGTTCCTGGAAAAACCCCCGACTCAGTATAACTGTATTATGTAGGATCTCCAGTGACAAGAATCTCGGGAGTGAACTCCTCGGGATTTTGGACTCTTAGCAACACTCATTTCCTTTGACCAGCTTCTAGACAGAAACACTACTCAGAGTAGGATAATATCCTAATCTATCCTACTATGAGTAGGAATCATTGTTTCCTAACAAGTTATCACCAAATGCACATCGAGGACATAAAAACTGGCCTCATATAGTAAAACAATTCCTTTCAATGCATTTTTATTTTTGCTCATGCGCACCTTGGAAAACTTATGTAGAGGTCATTCACCCAGGAATTATTCATAGCAAAAGACGCTTAATAATGAAGAAACTTAGCATTTGAAACTCTTTAAAAGAAAGATGCACCTAACTATGGGTAGTAAATCAAATCTATTTTAAAGCAATTATGGGGTATCACCGTATTATACTTTGTAAATAGGAAAATTCGACGTACGGTAGCATCATGCAAATTATAATCAATAATAGTAGTTTTTCACAAAAAATAATTATATAAAATAGTTTAATACGAAAAAATCTAACGAGAAAATAAAGGGTGAAAACGTGTATCACATGTTGGTCAACATCTAAAAAGGAAGTCAAAAACCAAAATTTAGCATAAAGTAGCGTCTTGTGAGTAATTTCATTAATAATAGTTTTCAACTTTCTTTTAAGAATATAGCTTTTTGGCGGAAAAAATGATGTTTATAAGTTAATTTTGCCAAAAATGTAAGGTATATCAACTGAAGTAAACGTAGAGTTTTTTTTTTTTTTTACATCGAGAAAACGTGCATTGATTAAATAACGAAGTACAACCTAATACTAATACAACCACATAGAAAACAAAGGAAAACCTAAAGAAGCTTTATGAGCTCTTACATGCCCTAAAAAACAAAAATAAGCAAAGCCGATAAAGAGTCGCCTATTAAGTAGCGCGCCGCTGGTCGATGGATGTGCTGATGGAGTCAAAACTCTGATGACCGATGGATGTGGTAGGAGAAGCAAATGTCGATCACGATCCGGACAACGAACCAAAGGCAAGATTCTCATCTCGCCGCATGAGCAATCCCAACGAACTTCTGACGCGTGAGATTCTAGGCTCATGATCTGTGAAAGAGTCACATTCCTAGGTGACTCATGACTCTCTCTCTCTCGAGAGTATTTCATGTTTCTCCGTAAAGTAGGAGAAACGGGGCGTGCTGAAATCCACCAGATGAAACTGGGGTGCCGCCTGCAGATTTGATTTTTTCAAGGCAAAGACCATTAAGATCATTGCCAAGCGAAAAGGAGAGCTAAACATGGTGAGCTCTCGAACACACCTCCGGTTTATGAAACCGGAAAACACAAAGTCCAACCATGAGTAATGAACATCGCCTCGACCATACTCACACTTCTCATCCATTTGATGTACCCGTTCCTTCAACAAAAATTTCACAGAAACTACAGATTTTACTACTACAACCTTACACCACCATCCCTGATTCAACTGGCAAACCTTTTTTAAAAGCCAGAACCAACAACAGACTATAACCTTAACAACTCAGATGAACCAACTTACACCAACTATTGGACAACGAACCATACATACTGAGAAAAACCCACTAAACTTATAACTAACATAGCTAGGGGGAAGGGGAAATGGAAGCCCAACGACGGGGGAAAGGGAAGGGGAAGCCCGAATAAAACCAACCAACAACAGGGGGAGGGGGATTCGACCGAAAACTCGAACAGGGGATGGAGTTAGGACTCGACTGAACCACTCGAACATGAGGGGGAAGGGGAGGGGAAGCCCGACTAACTAAAACATGGGAGGGGTGGGGGGGGGGGAGGGGAAGCCCGACGAAGGAACCAGGAAGAGGGAAGGGACACATGACAGACGCTAAGCACGCAAAGGATTGTGTGGTGGACGATGGCTACGCGACTACGGGGACGGGGGAACGACGACTCAAAACAGGGGAAGGGGAGGGAAAACGACGACTAAAGGGGAGGGGAGGGGAGGGGAGGAAATAACGCCGACTAAGAACAGGTGAAGGGGAGGGGATAACGACGACTAAGAACAGGGGAAGGGCAGGGCATAACGACGACTAAAAACAGGAGGGGGCGGGGAGGGGGAGGGGAGACGCGACGGGGTGAAAGGAGGGGGTGACACACGACTCGGGACGGGGAACAAGGGAGGAGATACGACTACTGACCTCAACTTACTACAAGATAGGCTCGCCGGCGACCGGTGGAACCACGCCAGCCACCGGTAAGCCTCAAAGGCGGCGACTGACTGTTTGCTTAGGGTTGGTGTATTAGGGTTTGGGGAGAAATTTTAGAGAGAGAAGTTGTGTGCTTTGTACTTGTTATCTACTCTTTGTACCAATAATACAAATAATTAACTAAAATAAAATTTACAGATTTTCGTACAAATAATACAAACAACTAACAAAAACAAAATTTCCAGATTTCCATGTCAATAATACAAACAATAAACGAAAATAAAATTTTCAGATTTTCGTACTAGTAATACAAACAATTTTCGTACCAATAATACAAACAATAGTACTCGCTTTGTTGGTCTAAAGATGAGGTATAACGAAAAAATCAACCAAAAATTTATACAAGAATGTAACAAAAAAAATAAGGGAAATTCTCAGTGGTAGCCTTCAACTTTGGCTTTTTATCATTGGTAGCCAAAAAAAAGTTTGATTATCAGAAATAGCCTTGAGGTTTTGGGTATACTTGAAAATGTTGCATTAACAGCGATTTTTCGTTAAAAATAATTGTTGAAGTTTTTGAACAAAGTATAGTTCCATAAGCTAGAATGATATGAGTTTCCTTTATAAAATCTATTTTGCCTTCTTGTCTTATTAAAAACTTATTTCACTCGATTTTACAAAAGATATGAACAAAAGAAAGTTTTTTTTTAGAGGAACAATTTATGTTATTTTAGACACTAGAGACCTTAATTACGATGAAAATAATCTTATTAACAATTGTTTATAGCAGAAAATGGTTGTTAATACCACAATTTCAAGTATAGCCAAAACCTCAAGGCTAATTCTGATAATCAAACTTTTTTTTGGCTACCAATGATAAAAAGCCAAAGTTGAAGGCTACCACTGAGAATTTCCCAAAAAATAAACACCAAATACAACAAACAAAACTCAAAAATTATAATGAAAATAAAAATTCTGAAATTGCAATCTAGATCCAAAAAGTAATCAAAACAAAAATCAAAAACCTGAAAAACCTAGATCCATGGCTGAAACCTCCACGGCAGCGGCAACGGAGCGATTCCATTGTTACTCTTATCTGCTGCTTGAATTAGGGTTTCAACTGTATTGATAGCAACAATAACCATAACTCTAATTGTGTTACTTTTCCGTAATTGTTTCGATCAAACGAACCTTAATTCTGCTATTTGTTCGTTGAGGGAGGTGGAGGCGGAGGTGGCGGCGAGCGACAAGCGACGAGCTTGTGGCTTGAAACCTCCACGATAAGAGGGAATGTTGAGAACCGAAAAAAGGAACTGATAATGATGAACTCAAACGAACGAACCCTAACAACATCAAAATAATGATGAAGAGTGAAACAGCGGATGATGAACGATGATGAAGAGTGAAACGGCGGGTGATGGCGGTGATGAACTGATATGAAAGATGATCAAAACCATAACAACATCAACATGATTCAATAAACCCACAAAAGAAAGGGACGGTTTCGCGATTTAGGAAATAGCAAAAAAGAGGACGAAATCTTTGAGTGAGAGAGGGAGAATGGGAGAATCAGTAGGGTGTTGGCGGTTTGGGTGAGAGAGGGAGAATGGTGGTAGGGTTTGCGGTTTGGGTGAGGGTGAGGGTGAGGGTGAGAGAGGGGGGAATGTGGCATGAGAATGGGGGCTGGGGTTGATAATGGGCTTCAATTCGCATGTGGGCCTTATATAAGCTCGCATAGCTAAATGATCCGGGCCTAAAATCCGGATCTATTAATGTTAACTGATCCGATTTTTAAGCCCACCAGATCAGTTAGTTGATCCATTCATTTGCGTGCAAAAAAGTACGAATTAAGGGATCCGGTTCGGGTAGAACCGGATCAGCTGTTTTGTGTCATTTAAGGTTTTTTCCTCTAGTGTATTTGCACATAACAATAATAAAACTTTGTACGTCTCTTTTAGCTTCCTGTTGGTAGTAGTAGTACAACGTCAATCTCTATTATATAAGTCAATGGGGGAGCTATGGTGTCCCCCCTATGAAAAGATTTAAATACCCTTAATCTTACAAAAAATAATAAAGAAAAGATTTTCTTAATTTTTTCCTCATTTACAAATATGGATAATAAGGAAAGAAATACATAAAAATGTGTAAAAAGAGGACTCACAATTGAAAATATAAACTGCTGACTATATCAATTTTCAAACAATTATCAAAGCAAATATATATACAGAGATTCTTACTATCTAAACTCTCAGTTGCAATAGCAATTTCAAATAATTACCAAACCATTAAAGAATTAAGAAACTTAGAGAATATTCATTTTTTTATTTCTTGGGCTCACAATCAATTGGGATAATAAATAATTAAAGAGATAAAAACACATCATTAGATAATATCAATTTATAATTTATTTTTTCATTGAAGCACTACTCACCATAATATGCCAAAAAACCTCAATTACCCAGTGAAGTTAAATTGAACTACTATTAAAAATACGGCTATAAATTTTATGTATTTTTAAATAAATAAAAAACATAACCTAGATCATTGTTTAAAAGGAGAATTGTTGAATCATCTACCAAATACAAGGGAACATATCCTACGTCGACATAGTCCTTTCTGGAAAACATTACTCTTTACACTAGAGCAATGCAAATAAAAGACCATAATGCTCATCAATATTGATCATAAATATTACACTCTTAAGTTAGTTTTTTAACACTTTTTAATGTTACTATTAATATTAATATACTGTCGCACGCATCACGTGTATATAGTGCTAGGGTTGATATACTTGACATATTCAACATATTGACGCTACTATTTGCTAATTGTATAGCCATCTGTGATTTGCTTTGCTACCTTTGTGCAAGTCCAATGAGATGCTCACGTTGTGTAAACATCATTGAGTGCAGCACTGATGAAATTTTCCCGTCTCTTGCTCATTTTTGAGGCGATTTTCATCAGCGTTGCATTAGTTGAATGGTTTTTATATTATATTAAGGGTGAAATTCTTTCTTTCCTTTTGGGTGTTGTTTAGGCCCAGTCCGCAATAGGCCCACTTTAATGTAAAACGTTATAATAGGCCCTGCAATATCACAGATGCAGCTCTTCTTCGAGCATGTCCAATGACCTAGTCTTTAGTTAAATCTTCGAAACTAAAGACTAGGTCCAACATAGTACTCATTGTGGGTAGTGATTAGTGAGTCCATCTATTTGAGTGTTAAGATATAGCATACTACCTAGCCTCATATGCACGCGATGCGTGCGACGACATATTAATATCAATAATGACATTAAAAAGTGTTAGAAGCACTAATATTATTTTATTATAGTTTAATTTGATCATTCACAACTTTTATTTCAATGTGATAAACAAACCTGTATTAGAATGTAGTATAGATTGATATTATTGAATGATATATGATAATCTCTTTAATATATGTGCAATTTATTGCGTAACATTACATTGAGAAATTGGATGTTATAAGTCTGTTTCTTTAATATATTTGGATTACGAACGTATTTTTAAATAATATATTTAATAATGATGACATATTTCTACATAAAAATAAAATGATGAGATCGATTATCCTAACTGACAAAAAAATAACTACTACGAACCTTTAAATAAATAAAAGAGTTTTTTTGTCAGAAACAACCTTTTATAAACACTTTTTTGCGAAAAACAACCTTTGAATTTTTTTTTGCAACTTACAACCTTTTTTGAAACTTTTTTGTGAGATGAAACCTTTTTTGAAACTTTTTTGCGAGATGAAACATTTTCTATTTTTCCGTCATTCACCGTTATCTTTTTGCCTTTGACCGTTAACTTTTCATTGACCCTCACCTCAGTCCTTCTTCTTCTCCGGCACAGAACCAGCACACCACCACCGTCTACAAATCACGGCCCTACAACCGACCACCACCACCGACTGTCCGCCCATCCCCCTCAACCAGCCCCACCCACCTCCTCCCAAAATCAAAGTTGCTCTCCTCCCCGCGCTGCTGCCTCGCCGGCGTCCCAAGCTCGTCGGAGCCGCGCCTACCCCCCTTGCGCGGTGCTGCTGCTGCTGTGCTTCGTTTCCCTGCTCGGTCTTCTCACTCCTCTTCGTGGTGGTAGTGTTGGGTCGCGCCGCTGCTGTTTCGTCTGCCCCGCTGCTGCTTGTTCGTCACTCCTCCACCGAAGAACGTCGTCGACCTTCCGCCGTTGCGCCTGTTGCCTTCCGGTTCCTCGCCACCGCCCTTCTCCTCTCTCCTCTTATGCTTGTGTCGGTTGGTATTAACCCCTTTTCTCTTTCCCTTATTCTGATTTTTTTATGATTTTGGAGAAGGTTAGCGGTGGAAATTTCGGGGAGGAGGAAGGAAAGTGGAGGTTAGGGTGGTGGGGGTGGTGATTTCGGGAAAGGGGGGAAGGAGAGTGGTGGTTTGCGTGGTGGTTGCAAGGAGGATGAAGGAGAGTGGTGGCTGGGGTTGGTGTTCAGGGAGGGAGATGGAGTGAGGAGAGAGATTGGAGGGTGTAACTGACGATCAACGTACAATATTTAACAGTCAATGACGGAATTCCAGCAAAAGGTTTCATTTCGCAAAAAAAAATAGTTTTAGGTTTCATTTTGCAAAAAAATTTGGTTTTAGGTTGTAAGTATTAAAAAAACTTTTAAAAGTTTGTTTTTCGCAAAAAAATGGTTTTAAAAGGTTGTTTCTGACAAAAAACTCTAAATAAAATTGTAAATTATCCTAATCGATACATACGACAATTATAAGAGCCAAAAAATTATAAGATGAGTTATTTTTCGTGGTATGTTTATGGATTGTTAACGTATATATGTTCTTTGAAATTGTAATTGCAATTGGAAGTTTAGGTGGAAAGAAACTTTGTAAGTTCTTACTTTGTAATTGTTTGGAATTGCTTTAGTTATATCAGTTTAATTTTAAATCGAAAATTTCTCTTTTTAAGCATATTTTTTTGGAAAAGGTTTTATATGTGCATACATTACATCTTACTATAAGTTTACTTTCTTTATTTTATCGCATGGATGTACTATCCTTAGTTTGTAATTCTGCTTTTAATTAATGCAGATTTTCCCGATGACATCTTGATTAATATAAGTTAGGAAATTTTGACTTTCCTTATTACACACTAGCCGTATATGCACGCGATGCGTGTGAAAACATGTAGAAAATTAAATTAATTGTTAATTACTTCGAATAAATTATGAATTTTTAAATTTTTAATCAGTTTGTCGCACTAAATCAGGAATTTTAAAATTTTTTACTTCTAATAAATCATGAATTTTTAAATTTTTAATCAGTTTGTCGCACTAAATCATGAATTTTAAAATTTTTCAAAAACTTAGTTGAGAGGGAAGTAATTGCTTGTTGTAAATTCTCACAGTTTTATTTTTATTGTGCCTTTTTTAATTAATTAGGTACTTACATCTCTTTTTTATTTTTCTTGTTTTTTTTTCCTTTTTCTATTTTTTTCATGTCCCACCCTTATTGTCGTATATAATAGAGATATATCCAATTTGCACGCAACGCGTGAGATAACTTTCTATTATTAATACCAAAATTGAAGTGTCAAAAATAGAAATCTTGATTGATGAAATTTTATGTAAAAAATATAAATTACAACACATTGAGATAATGACAGACAAATGATAATTTAAAATTGCCAAAAAGTACAAAGAAATTTACAAAATACAAAGTTACAAAAGTCATTAAAAACTAAAAAAATGATTAATTAAGCGAGTCAAGCAAGGTCAACACATATGTGATGGTGATTGTAATAATCGACGACGATGATGATGCTTTACAACATAGTGTTTCCTAGTGATAAGAGGCATCTCCGACTAATTCGAGAGAGAAAACAATTAGTTGCTAACACAATATTTACATTACAAAAAAGAAAAAGGAGTGAGAGGTTTGATAGTGGAATAGATGAAGAGAATATAAGCATTTATATACCTAGCAATCAAGTAAGTAAAATTGATGGATTTATGAGAAGATTTCTATGAATTTTATAATAATATTTACTTGTGCATGAGAAAATTGATGAATAAAGGGGTCAATTATGTTATTGTATTTAGGGAATTTGTTGATTGATTGAGGATTGGTTTGTTAATTAAAATCGCTAATTTGCCAAGTTTTGTTATTTAAAAAAAAATTTATTAATTGATTGATTGATGACTAATTGAAGAATGTAGCATTGATTTTTTTAATTGGATCATTTAAGGGATTGATTGAAGACTAATATTATGATAGTTTTTTAAATAATCATAAATTAGGAATCGATGTAAAAATTTCAATAAACAATTTTTTAAAAATGTTAAGTTAGGGGTAGAGAAATATTTTCTCGGGGGGGACATCATAGCTCCCCTGCACTTATATAATAGAGATAATTATAGATCAAGAAGGAATTGAATAATACTCCCTCCGTTCTCTTTTGTTGTTCCTGTATTCCCCATTGGGAAATTTCAATATGTTGTTCCTATTTTGAATCTTTCCATAAATAATATAATTTATGAATTAAATTTCTCATTAGTTTTATGTTGCAATAAATGTGTTCACACTATTTAGTAGTCATTTTTTACCTTTTAACCCCTTAAACTTTTGCCTAATTGGTTGTCTAACATAGAGTAACTCAAAGAGCAATAAATGTGTTCACACTAGTTTGTAATTACTTTACTCTTTTACCCCCCTCAAACTTTTTGTATTGTTGGTTGCCTAACATATAATAACTCAAAATGGCAAGAATCTTTATTTTTAGTTAATTTTATTTTATTTAATATAGTAGAATTTTGCCTATTTTTTGAGTTGCATTGGTTTCTTCCCCGACTCCAAATAGGAACAACAAAACAAAACGGAGGGAGTATTTTAAAATAAGCATTTTTTATAAGTGAAGGGCAGAAGGGTAATTTTATAGGCGGACACCATAGCTTTCCCCTTGGCATATATGATGTGTCTATTTTATATAGAGTTTTTAGCCCCAATTCCCCTAGCATTGAGTACTATTTTGAGCTCATACTTGTGTGATTTGATATGTTTGCACGTGGTTTTGTTCCTCCATGTCTTATTGTGCAGATTATGCATTTCATACCTTGATCGAGCCATGAAAGGAAAGTTCGATGATCACACATAGCGCATAGCAGCCTCGGGGAGCAAGTCAAGTAGTTTGGAAGAAGATTGCGCGTTAGAAGCCAAGTAATAGCTCTCGCCCAGTCGACCGGACGGTTTAGCCGGACCGGGCGAGCCAAAAATTTCTTCAGAGTCCAAGGCGTGTTCGCCCGGTTGACCGGGAGAAAGAGGCTCCAAAAGTGCTTGCGCGCCCGATCGGACGGCCTTGCCCGGTTGACCGGGCGAAAATCCTCTTGAGCTCGTAAAAGTTGAACACTGTCGCCCGACCGGGCGATTTTTGGGAACATTATTTTTTTGCTTTTTTTAGCCAGTTTTGTAAAGACTATAAATAGGTTTTTAGTATTTTCGATTAGTTGATCTTATATTCTCCGTTTTTTGGTTTAAACACTGAGTTTTCTCTCTCTACCTTTGTGTTTACTCGTTGCTTTGAAGATTATAAAGATCGTTGATTTCGTTTCCATTGCTCTGATCAATCATTCGGTATTCTTTCTTACTTTGTTTATTTTGATGAATTCTTCTATTTGCATTATGTTTATTGTGTTTATTATTATCATGAGTGAGTAGTCTTTTTCTAGGGCTTAGTGAGGGATACAATGTTTATACCTATTTGATTGTAGTTTAAAGTTCTTTGATATTTGGATTGAATTAGAGTAATTCCTATTGATTTGTTATGCTTGTTTAATTCATGTAATTGCACAATATCATGGGTTATGTTTAGCTAATAGGAGTTAGAATCGAAAGATCGTGCTCATTAGAGGCTTGTTACAATTGGTAGGTCTGATTATGTTGAGCGACCGTACTAGCATATGTTGATCTAAGAGTTGTTAAGACCCGACCGTAGGATTAACAAAATACTCTAATTATTTGAATCTCAATCCAAGTATTGTTGAATTATATTTTGTAGTGATTAAATTGGTATAAGCATGGTGGACCGGTCGATTGCCCTAGGTTTTTAATTATTTGATAAACTTCCATCCATATGTGTTCTAATTTATTATAGTTTAGTAATTAATCATTCAATCAAATTTTCTCTCTTGAAGTAGTTAAATAATTTAGCACAAATCTATAGAACTCATCTCCCGTGGATCGACCCGTATTTGCCAGTTTCTGGTAACAACAGACACCATGCACTTGCGGTGTATATTTTAAAACCCATTAAGTTTTTGGCGCCGTTGCCGGGGAGACGGCTAGTTTATATAGCTTTTTGATTGATTATTTGAACTATTTCTACTGTCTCATTGGAACTTCAAGTTCCAATTGAGGTAAGCTCACTGCACATTTTTCTTTGTTTTTTATGCCTAGGTCTAAAAGAACAGGTACTCCAGTTTCAACTGATCCTGATCTTGAGAAAACCATATGGCAACTCAAAAAGTAACAAAAGAAGAAGAAACAGTCTGCTAATTAGGGAAAATCCACGGAAGAACCATCAGAATCAATCATGCCTCCTAAGTCATTGAAGTCTTATGGGGCACCTTCCCTTGGCAATGTTCCCACAGGCCCTACTATACCTGACATACAAGCAACTAACTTTGAGATCAAGCCTGCCCTCATTAATATGATCCAATAGAACCAGTTTGGAGGGCATCCATCTGAAGACCTTGCAAATCATTTACAACGGTTTCAACAACTCTGTCGTACCGTTAAGCATCAAGGGGTCACTCCTGATCAGTTGAAGGTCATGGTATTTGAGTTTTCTTTGAAAGACAAAGCGCATAAATGGTTGAATGATGTCACAACAACTAAATGGAGTGCTATTTTTGAAGCATTCCTGAAAGAGTACTACCCTCCTACCAAAACTGCAGAAATCAGACATAAACTTGCTACCTTCCAACAAGAACCTGATGAAACACTAAAGGAAGCATGGAATAGGTTCAAAGACCTTCAGAGACAATGCCCACACTACAACCTTGATAAGTGGTTCATTACCCAAGCATTCTACAATGGTCTGCAACCCCATATCAAGAGTACAATTGATTCATCTGCAGGGGGTGTTTTCCTATATAAGGAGGTGGATGAAGGGTACGATTTTCTGACCAACTTAGCAGTCAATGATCATACTTCTTCAGGATAATCACGAAGAAAAAGTTGGATGCTGATGCATATGCACTATTGTCCTCACAAGTAGCCCAGTTGAGCATGAAGATGGATGCACTGAAATCTTCGCAGTCTAGTACTCCTCCTATGAGTATCAATGCGATGTCTTCCATGGCACCTATTACCTCTTCCTATTGTGAGGTGTGTGGTATTCAAGGCCACTTTGGTCATGATTGTTCCTACAATCAACCTGACCCGAATCAGATGGAGCATGCAAATGCTTTTCAGCAGAGACCTCCACACAACCCATACTCTAACACATTCAACCCGGGTTGGAGGGATCATCCCAAATTTTCCTACAAAAGCAACAATGTTCAGAACCCTCAACCTATGCCACAAACTTCCTTCCAACCACCACATCAAAACCCTGCTAGACAACAGTACTACCAAGGGGCTCCTCAGAATCCCCCTCCAAGTTTTAATAGGCCTTCACACCAAGGCTATCAATAGCAACCTTCTCAGAATGCCAGCTCACAAGAACCCACTATGTCTGATCTGATGAAGATGATGGTTTTTGTGAAACAGAGTCATGATGAGAGCATCAAGGAGTTGAAGAACACTACCCAACACTTGGAGACTCAACTTGCTCAGGTGGTCGAAAATAATGCACAGAGGCAATCAGGTCATCTACCGGGGCAACCAATTCCCAAAGAAACTGCTAATGTCGTCACTCTTCGAAGCGGTACACAGTATGATGCTCCACCTATGCCTACTGATGATTCGCCACCTCCAGTTCAGAATGATGTAGTGGATGAAAATGAAGGTGAGGATAGCTCAAAAACTGAAATTGAGCACGGGAAAGTAGATGAAGCAGAGAAGCACAAGGAGAAGGTTACTGATTCTCCTACACCACCACTACCTTTCCCCCACAAGATGCAAAAATCAAAGGTCGATCAACAACTTGGTAAGTTCATGTCTATGGTCAAGAACCTTGAGGTAACAGTTCCTTTCACTGATTAGATTTCTCAAGTACCTGTGTATGCCAAGTTTTTGAAAGATATGATTACTAAGAAGAAAGATTTTGGTGGCATAGATAGAGTTGCTCTAACTAAAGAGTGCAGTGTTGTTCTGCAAAATAAAATTCCCCTAAAAAACTAAAAGATCCTGGTAGCTTTTCCATCCCTGGTCATGTAGGTGCATTATTTATAGATAAGGCTTTATGTGATCTAGGTGCTAGTGTATCTGTTATGCCTTTATCTATCTGTAATAAACTGAACTTGGGAGTTTTAAAGTGCACACAGATTACTTTGCAGATGGCAGATCGTTCTAGGTGCTAGAGGATGTACCTGTCAGGGTTGGAAAATTCTACATTCATGTGGATTTTGTTGTACTTGATATGGAAGAAAATAGTCAGATTCCCATTATTTTGGGTAGACCTTTCTTATGTACTGCAGGTGCTGTTATTGATATTAAATCTGGCTCTCTGACTTTAAGTGTTGGTGATGATACTGTTACTTTTAAGCTAACCAATGTTATTAAGTCTCCTATGCTTGAGCACACATGTTGCAGGATTGATGTACTGGATGAGAATTCTGGAGGTGCTTTTCAACAATTTCTGTCAGATGATTTATTGGAGACAAATCTTGACCTGGATGACCTTGACACTGATGAGGTAGCAGACTGTAAGGTAATGGAGACTATTTGCTCTACTTCCGAGCCACAAGTAAAGAAGTTAGAACTTAAGCCCTTACCTTCTCACCTTAAATATGCATTTCTTGATGATAATGAGGAATGCCATGTGATTGTCACTACTAAACTCACAGATAGCCTGCTTTTACAGCTTCTTACAGTGCTTCGCATGCACAAAAAGGCTATTGGGTATAGTATTGATGATCTAAAGGGTATTAGTTCTGATTTTTGTATGCATAAATTAAATTTGAAAGAGAATCACCGCCCTTGCATACAACCCCAAAGATGTTTGAATCCTAATATGAAAGAGGTAGTGAAGAAGGAAATAATGAAACTACTTGACGCGGGCATCATCTACCCCATCTCAGATTCTAAGTGGGTGAGCCCGGTTCAAGTTGTTCCTAAAAAGGGGGGGACTACTGTTGTTAAGAATAATAGGGATGAACTAATTCCTACTCGTACTGTTACAGGTTAACGAATGTGTATTGACTATCGGAGATTAAACACAGCCACTTTGAAAGATCACTTCCCCCTCCCTTGTATTGATCAGATACTAGAAAGATTAGCAAAACATAGCTTTTTCTGTTATTTGGATGGATATTCAGGTTTCTTTCAGATTCCCATTCACCCAGAAGATCAGGAGAAGACGACGTTCACATGTCCTTATGGCACTTTTGCTTATCGCCGAATGCCATTTGGTTTGTGTAACGCCCCTGCCACATTTCAAAGATGTATGATGGTCATATTTTCTAATTTCATTGAGAATATCATGGAGGTATTTATGGATGATTTCAGTGTCTATGGCTCTGACTTTGATGTGTGTCTGCATAATAACTCTAGAGTACTTAAGCGTTGTACTGATGTTAATTTGGTCTTAAATTGGGAAAAGTGCCACTTCATGGTCAATGAAGGAGTGGTACTTGGTCATCTTGTTTCTGAACGTGGCATCCAAGTTGACAGATCAAAAATTGAGGTGATTGAGAAACTTCCTCCTCCCGTGAATGTCAAGGGAGTGAGGTGTTTTCTTGGTCATGCGGGTTTCTATCGTCGTTTCATAAAAGATTTTTCTAAAATCGTGAAACCCCTTACTCAATTGTTGCTCAAGGATGCCACTTTTGATTTTACTGATGCTTGTCTGGAGTCTTTTGACAGGAGAAAGGAAGCATTGATCACTGCCCCTATCATACAACCTCCAGATTGGAGCCTTCCCTTCAAGATTATGTGTGATGCCAGTGATTATGCAGTTGGTGGTGTGCTTGGCCAACGGAAGAACAAAGTACTCCATGCCATCTACTATGCCAGCAAGACAATGGATGAAGCCCAGGTCAAGTATGCCACTACAGAGAAGGAGATATTGGCTATTGTCTATGCTCTTGATAAGTTTCGGACCTACCTCATAGGTTTGAAAGTGATTGTCCACACTGACCATGATGCACTGAAGTATCTATTGGCTAAGAAGGAAGTCAAACCACGACTTATTCGATGGATACTCTTATTACAAGAGTTTGATTTGGAGATCCGCGACAAGAAGAGTGCTGAGAATGTAGTTGTAGATCATCTCTCCAGATTGAGATTTGAGTCAAGTGCTGATGGTCCCATAAATGATTCTTTTCCTGATGATCATCTTTTTGCTGTGTCTACTCAATCCCCATGGTATGCAGATTTTGCTAACTATTGTGTCGGTGGTTCTCATCCTCCTGATTTGACTTACCAGCAGCGCAATAAGTTTTATCATAATGCTAAGCACTACTTTTGGGAAGACCCACTTCTATACAAGAAGTGCTCAGATGACTTGTTCAGAAGATGTGTTGCTGATTGGGAGATAGCTGGGATCCTACAACATTGTCATAGTATGCCTTGTAGTGGGCATCTTGGCTCACATGCCACAACTTATAGAGTTCTCCAGAGTGGTTTCTACTGGCCTACTATTTTCAAAGATGCATGTGCCTTTTGCCTTTCCTGCAATGAGTGTCAAAGAACGAGAAATATTTCAAAGAGACAGGAGATGCCACAGATGGGAATTTTGGAGACTGAGCCCTTTGATGTGTGGGGCATTGATTTCATGGGACCTTTCCCTTCTTCTTGTGGGAACAGATATATATTGGTAGCTGTGGATTATTATGTGACTAAGTGGGTTGAAGTTGTGGCTTCACCTACTAATGATTCTAAGGTGGTCATGAAGCTCTTTAAGAAGATTATTTTTCCTCGATTCGGAGTCCCGAGAGTCTTGATCAGTGATGGGGGTCTCATTTTCATCAGAGAACCTTCAAAGCTTTACTAAAGAAATATGGAGTCACTCATAAGGTTGGCTTGGCTTATCATCCTCAGACTAGTGGTCAAGTTGAAGTCTCCAAACGTCAGATCAAGCGCATCCTAGAGAAGGTGGTCAACAGGTCAAGGAAAGATTGGTCACAAAAGTTGGATGATTCTTTATGGGCACTGCGAACTGCTTTTAAGACACCTCTAGGAACCACCCCATATCGGTTGGTCTATGGCAAAGCTTGTCATTTACCAGTTGAAATGGAGTATCTCTCAGCTTAGGCAGTTAAAGAAATTATCATGGATTTAGAGGCTGCAGGTGAGGCAAGACTTCTTCAGTTGAATGAGTTAGATGAGTTTCGACTGGAAGCATATGAGAACCACAAGCTTTACAAGGAGCAGACAAAGTGGTTTCATGACACGATGATTGAGAAGCGCGAGTTTCATGTTGGTGACAAAGTTCTATTATACAATTCTAGACTAAGGCTTTTTCCTAGAAAGCTTAAGTCAAGGTGGTCTGGACCTTTTGATGTCACTGATGTGAAGGCACATGGAGCCATTGAAGTGGCTAATGCAGAGGGGATAAAGTTTAAAGTGAATGGTCAACGTCTGAAACTGTACCATGAGAGCGCTTTCATAGGCCAAGTAGAGGTTATCTACTTCCATGCTCCCTACTTTGAATTCTAAGGTACTACGGTCGTGCGGGACCTTTCTAAACCAGCGCTTTGCGGGAGGCAACCCGTCTTTTCTTTTCTTTTTCTTTACTAGTTTAGATTAGTTTTTTTTTTAGAGAGGCGAGAGAGACTGTACTGATTTTTGGACGAGCTTAGTGTGTGTAGAGGGTCAATATCACAACATGGGAAAAATTTGACGGAAAATAGCTGAAAACCAAGCCGCCCGGTTGGTTCGCCCCACCGCGCCACCGAACTTGCCCCACCAGGCGAGTTTGCCGGACAGGATGCCTAGCTGATTTCAGGAGGGAATACGAAAATTTTCAGAAAAAAGGCTAAGTGAATATCGCCCGGTCAACCGGGCAAGGCCGCCCGACCGGGGGCAGAAGAATTTTGAGGAGCTTTTTGCCCGGTCAACCGAGCGACAATGATTTGGATGTGCTGAAGTTTTGGAATTCGCCCCGCTAACCGGGCAAAATCGCCCGACCGAGCTCATGTACTTCACCCCACTGCTACCTGTGCTGCGCTGCGGAAAAAAACAAGAAACAAGTTTCGCCAGGTCGACCGGGCGGTTGCCCGATTCAGCTTGTTTTACCGGCCGAGCCCTCTTTTTCTTCTCTTCACTTTTTCTTTTCATTCTCTTTCACTCTTCATCCTCTCAAACCCTATCTCTCTCTCTCTCCTCAAAACCACCATAACCAACCTTCATCATACCTTTCTCCACTCAAAAATTTCATCTTCCCACTCAATTTTCTTCATCTCCCATCACTTTTCTTCATCTTTCTCACACCAAAATTCAGAAAACCTCCATCTTTTCTTCATCCCACCTCACTTCACTCCCTCACACAAATTTTCATCTTTTCACCATGTCAAGGCCAAATAAGAGAAGGCAACGCAAAAGGGGGGAAGCAAGCAATCAAATTCCGCTAGATCCAACCTTCCCACAGGTAATTTTCAAAACTCTAGAACAAAAACAAAGATTCAAAAAACTGAAATATAGAAATATTATCCCCACCCATTTTGTTGATACAAACTGTTTGCATGCTTTGGGTATATATGCTGAAACTAAGACATTATTTGAGAAATTGGGATTAGGAGCAATGTTTGGCATGTTTTCTGGACGTACATGGATCTTACACTTGAATTTTGAGTTCACTAGAAGTAGGGAACAAAAATCAAGTTCTCCATTTTTGCCTTATGAATGAAGATCGGGAACTAACATTAGGCTAATTAGCTGCTATTTTTGGCCTCCCTGTTACAGATTATCATCGCCCCCCTCCCCATGTCTGCATTACTACCTTGTGGACAACACTCACAGGAGATGAGGAATGTAACACTCAGCATATGACTGCCGACCATCTCCATTTTCCCAGCCTTCGCTACTTACAACGATTTTTGGGATTTACTCTTTTCGGGTGTGCTGAGCCCCACTCCTGTCAAAAACAGGAGATTTTTGTGATGGGTTGTAATTTGTTTCCTGAGTTTGATTACTCTTTGTGTCTTCCCTACCTGTTTGTATCCCAACTCAAGCGGACTGCCGCTAATTTGCCTGCCCTGTTTGATGATGGTAGTGTTAGGGGGTAACCTATTGTTTTAGGTGGCCTCATTTTGGGTATGCTCCTGACATTAGCAATGCCGTAGCTGGTCCAGTAGAGATTGGTATTGATTACATGACCAATGCTAAATAAAGAACCGCCCAATCTGCAAACATATTTAGGTGGTTTATTGCTAAGAAGGAGTCTATCCTTCTCCCTGACCCTTCTCAGACTCGCCTAGATCCTGGTATGGGGTTGTACCTCCTTCCTATGCGCGGTCAAGAGCCCATTACTCGGCGACCTATGCGGACCTACCACAGGCAGCCCGTTGGGGAAGTCTCATCCTCCTCCATACCAATGGATCCTATGATGGCGGTCCTTAACCGCCTCGAGCAGGGACAACAGGCTCTTACCTCACAGATGGGACGCCATGAGCTTGGTCAGGCTACCATCCAGACTCACCTGACCTCCTTGGACACACGGTTGACTACCATGGAGTCCGACATGCAATTTTTAGATATAAAAGTCATTTTTATAGTTCTCTCACGATCAATTATATAATCATTATCATCAAAAGATGATGCCCATATGCTGCAAACCATAACTATTGCATATTATCAGTAAGTAAGATGCAGACAACATTAAAAACAAATCAATAGAAAAAGTGTAATAAACTCATTTTTTTTAAGACGATATCATTAAGATAAACGAGATACGTTAACATACTAATCAGTACTTAATCAAATGCGTCTTTGAGGAATAAGAAAATTGTGAATAGTTCCTATGTGAAGTTTGTCTGTGAATCTGAATATTATATGTTTCTTATGTGATTATGAATGCAAATTATGAGTTAAGATAAGTTATTTACGAATTACGTTAAGAACGTTAAGCATTGTTCTGAAATTTCGAGACTTCGAGCTATTATCGATATTGTGTTTGAGATACTCTGTAATTATGATTTAAGGGATAAATGAGCCAAAATATCTTTATTAAGTTATAAGACATATTTTGAGGATTTAGTTTAAGTAGAATGAAGGATTGGAACTTAATTACGGAAGGTTAAGGATTAAGTAAAGATCATAAAATTCTGGAATGCTCCTAAGCTGTGAAAAGATGATTTTGCCCTCATTACTAAACCAAAATCCCGAGCTTGCCATTACCCATTCTCTATATATATATGACAAAGGTCCTTGATTCATTTCATCAGATTTCATTTTACAAAAACACACCAAAATCCATCACCATCTCCTCTTCTTCTTCACGCCATTCTGGCGGGTGTAGAGGCTGCTGATGGCAGCTTGTTTCCTCTTGGATTCTAGCCCTGTATCTTGCATGAAATCACTTCCCTAGGCTTATCAAGTTATTCTCCATACTGGACAAGAGTTACTTTTGGGGTTTCACTTCAGTAGCATCAAGGAAAACCAAGGAAGGTGAGTTGTGACTGAATTCCAGCACTTATGAGGTTTACTAGATTGAAACTTGGTTTCTTTGGGTTAATTGCTGAATTTTAAGTTATTAATGTTTTCTCTAAGGTCCTAAGGAGTTGCTGGAGAAGTGATAAGAGTGGTTAAAGAAGATTTGATTCCCAAACATCAGATTAAGGTACACAAGGACCACCCTTCGAATCCTTACTTTCTTAGTTCGTTTGTGTAGCACTTGTTTTATGGAAAATGTGTGATCTTCGAATATATATTTTGTTGGGAACCTACTGATTTGTTAATGAGTTATAAGTAGTGGATTTCAAAGTGTTGCATGTTAATTTTTGGTAATGATTTCCGAGATATAATTCGTTGCATGTTAAGTTCCTCTAAAACCGATCGAACCTTGATACTACTTGATTGTACCTTGATTAAATGCCTTAAATGTTGCTGGTCTTTTATGGTATACTCCTGGAAATTTCATATCTTGATTGTTGATAAACCTTTGTTTCGTATTTCCGCTCATATGCCAAGTACAACCTCCGTTTGAGAAGTAAACAACACTTAAAACTCAATTTTTCGCTTAATTGCTTTCCGAGCTAATAAACCCCTGTTCTTTTGGTTCCTAAAATGCTTTTGAGTGAAGAACGCCTACTGCACCTACTCATATACTAAGTTGTACACCAAAACTTTGGCTAAATACAAGAGTTACATGTGATTTTCGCATAAAAACCGCTATCCTTTAACACAAAACCGAAAACCATAAAATTGGCATATGTTTACCTGTGTGGTATAATCTTTCTATATATTTAATATTCTTTCTACAAAACCTTTACGTGCTGCCATGTCATGAGAAACACAACCTTTAATCACCTCAAATAATCTCAACATCCTTTCGAAATCTGATCGTTAAGTCACTTTTCCGGAAGCAGTGGAACTTGACATAGCAAGCTTGTTTTACGAAACTTGTTTTGATAAGTTAAAGTTTGTTATGATGGTTGAAATAATGATTATGGATAAGTATTTAAGTAAGTTATTTGAGTATAGTTATAAAAGTATAAGTATTTCAGTATAAGTGTTTAAGTATAAGTATTTCAGCATAAGTATTTAAGTACAAGTGTTGAGTATAAATATTTTTGTATGATTACAAGTTTTGTTTTATAAGGGGAAGTGAACAACATTTGTAGAGCGGGTTTGCTCATTATGTGTTTGGAGCGGGTATTGCTCCGTTATGTAGGGTCATGACCTAGAAGTCTTGCAAGCAGAAAATAACAAAGGTGGGGAGACGTCTCTCAAAAGTCTGGAGTTGTGACCTGGCCCTCTCCATTCGTGTTCCTTCCCTGGAGTTATGCTATGTTTGTGATAAGTATAAGATTATTATTTGTGTTATACATGGAGAATGATGTGTGATATCTTGAGCTAATTCTTGGAAATTTCTCCAGTATATGCAAAATTATTTCTATGGAAGTTTACAGGAAAGAACCAACGTATTTCTAGCAAGTACTAACGTATTTCTGAGCAAGTATTAACGTATTTCTGAATAAGAATAAAAGTATCTCGTAAATTATGAGTTTACGCTTTGAGTATAAGAAACGATTGTGTAATTTTAGCCACCTTATTATTTTGGAATCGGTGGGACTTGTGTACCAGCGTAAGCTGACCTGTTTTGTTTTATGAACCCGATCGGTGGGGGCGCATTCATCTGCTTTTTGGGATTAGAGAGAATGTACGAGTTAGCTCATGTGTGCAAATGTGAAGTCATGATCAATGTGTTTAGTCCGCTGCTATGAGATAATCTGTTTTATATAATGTTCCTTGGCAGGTTAAACTTGTATTTTCGATATGTAATCTATGTACTCAAAACATATTGTAATAACTAATTTATTATAACTTATTTTCATAATAAGCTTGGATACTATGGGATTTCCTAATTTTCCCTAGCAGGGAAGGTGCAGAAATCCGCCCTAACAATCCCTTTAATTAGCAGCTTAACTTCGTAATTATCAGTATTAGGTCTTAATTAAGCTGCTACTTGGAGCGGACTGTTACAAGTGGTATCAGAGCTAAGGTTTTCGAAATCCAAAATTAAGTATTTCTAATTTGCAAGTTTTGGAAACAATAAGAGTGTTTAAACAAGTATTTTCTTAAGAATGGTAAATTAAAGCCAATTTCATATATATATATATATATATATATATAGGTTTTCAAAACATTTGTGAATATATGTGCGTGATTATGTTTGTGCTATGTGAATTTATGTGTACGAATGTGTATGTGAATGATATGAGATTTGGGTATAAATGGTTCTAAGTAGATTCCATTAAAGCGTAAGTGAGAATATGCTTATAAAAGGAGGAGTCGACACCTATTATGTTATCGGTAACTGGTAAATGATGCGGTTGACCATGCTAGTCGGGCACTAGGTCACAGTATGGCGATAGAAAGAGGTTATGGAGGCTTGTAGGAGCCACTAAAGGTAACCAGGGACTTAAGCCAATGTGATTTGTGAGCCATGGGCTAGTTTTCGTCAAGTCTAATAGAATATGGTAGAATTGTATAGGTTTACTGAAGTGATTCAAGGTTATGATATAATTATGAACAATAAGGATAAGAGTTTGTTAAGGTTGGAAATGTTGTGGAAGAAATGGAGGTGAGATCAATGATACTCTGGAGTGCCAGAGGCGGGGTTAGCCATACCAGATAATTCTCACCATGGAACGATGTATGAACGTAAAACTCGTGGAGAGAAAGACGGAGTGGAAGATAATTGGTTGTACTAAAGCTTTATGTTAGTATTTCTTCTATGAATGTAATTATAAGTAAATTTGTTGTGAAACTATGAGGATAAATTAGAACAAAGAGTGTATATATGAGGATGTAAACTCAAACTAGCTACGTTGGTATTATTTAAGTAAGCTTTGTTTTCGCATTAAGCTAGTGGTGTAAATGGAGAGCTGGGAATTTATTGTTATGAGTTTATAAAGGAACGAGTATGGAGTTAGGAGTAATATGGGCATGTTCAAACATTGAGAAGTACTACTGTAAGTTATTGATTAGAGATTAATATGAATAATGAGTATAAGTAATTGGAGTATAAGTTTCAGGTAGATAGCTAAATCCTGGTATATTTATGTTTGATAGGGTGAGATGGGGTAAGATTTATTAACATACAATAATAATTGTTGTAGACAATTTGTTAGGATGTAATATGGTTATCCAGGTAGAAGGTATGGGGGCAGTAACTCCGAAAATTTGGATATCGTTTCGGTAATATAAGAATCAATATGATTGAGTAATAACCTAATCGGGGTGTTACAGATTGTGATGGGGAATTGACCAGGTTAAACTTTTGGAGTCTATATATGTTAGTTACAAGTACTTTGTGATTTGTTTTATAAATAACTTGTATACCTCCAATAACATGTGTTGTAGTTGGCTATGTTATGGGTTTCGATCGTGAAATGAACGTGAATACGCATAAGTTATATGTCTCTCTTATATGTTTTGCTGTACGGAAATCATTTTGGAATTTGAAAACTTGATATTACTTATTAGAATGGAATCTGTATATAATGGATTTGGCATATGATTTCCTCAAATATGTAGGTTGAATATTGTTATGAAAAAAAGGTGGAAGTCGGGCATTGTTTTGAGGAACTGAAACTCAAGAGAATTGGGTCTTGTCCGACCTTAGGGAAGTCATATGATTGTGCTCTAGAGTAGTGCAGATGGAAATTTAAAAAAAAAAAAAAAAGAGAAAAGAACATTGAAGAAAAGGAAGATTTACGGACGGGGGAAATCAAGAAGCGAAGATAGAAACGTCGAGGGGAAGTCGAAGTTACACCAGAGTTGCAGGAGATTTCAAGTGATGTGGTTTCAGGAAGAAAAAAAAAACATTGTAAAGCCTTAGCTAATTTGTTGTGTTTGGGGACTGTGCATTTATGTATCTCCATTGCGTTGTTGTTAAATTTCATTATGACAATTTATATGTCTGATAGAGGGCCGAGTTGTTGTAAATGATTATTTAGAGATTGTGTAGTTAAGATTGCAAGGGTCAAGGTTGCATGTGGGTTTAATATTTAACGATTTGGAGTATTATAATATAATTTTGGAGGATGTCTTGGCTGAGAAAGAACCAAGCAAAGATAGTATTATATAGCAGGGTGTCGTTGTCAAGCTCGGAAGAACAAAGCAGGGTGATAAATGGAGATGCGTTACTGGAAGGTATTGATTACATAATTCAAATAGTAGAGGATCATAAGGGAGTAATGGAGGATGGAGGGAACTTCGGTAGTTGATGATTCCCAGATGTATTATCCGAGAATTTGCGAGCATTGCGATTATATAAGGTGATCGATTTTTATATATGATAGGTGGCAGGGACCACACCTACTTTTAAAGCTAAGATGGCCAGGTTAGTGACGTAGTTAGAAGAATAGTGCAAAAAGATTATATTCGACCAATGTTTCTAACGGGGAGATGAATTAATGAAATTATGTGAAGATAATCAGTAGACTAATAAGATTACATATAGGAATAGGAATTCGTAATCTCGAATAGATGATTCATGCGATCAATTAAAAGGAGTGGGGTATTTGAAGTAGATCTAAGATCAGGAATATTACTAGATGCACACAGGAAGGGAAAATATTTCGAATATGACGTTTAGGATGGGTTATGGTAACTATCAGTTGTGAAAACACCGATCGAGCGTAGTAATGCACCAGTAGCGTTCGTAAATACGATGTAGTGATATTAGACTAAATTATGACAATTCTTGTAGATGATATTTTGGTATGTTCAAAGAATCAGGAAGCGCATCCTAAAGAAGTATTAAGGAAAGAATAAAATTCGAGTGGTCAGAGAATTATGAGGAAGCTTTCCAGAAGTTAAAGAAAAGGTTAACCAATGCCTAGTTCTAGCTTCGTCTTCTGGGACAGAAGGACTTAAAGTGTATCGCTATGTTTCTCAGGAAAGTTTGGCATGTATATTGATGTAACATTAGCGAGTGGCAGCCTATGCGCCTAGCTAGGTAGTTAAAGCCATAAGAAAATTACTTTGCGCATGATCAGAAATGGAAGCTAAGGAATTTGCCTTAAAATTATATAGGTTTTATTAAATTAAGTAACCTAAAAGGTTTATACTAATCATTAAAACTTAAGGAATATCTTTATTTAGGAAGAGATGAAAGTTAGATAGCGAAGGTAGCTAGAATTGCCAAGGATCATGATGTAGACATTTAGTTCACCGGGGAAGGCAGATAAGGTAGTAGATGCTTTGAACAGGAACCTCGCCAGGAAAATGATTTCATCATTTCGACACCATGGGAGTATGTAAAGAGTAATGCAATCGGAGTTGAATATGATTAAGGAAGGGAATTTATAAGGAGAACTAAATGTTTTATGACAAAAATATTCCTTTTAAGGAAATTTGAGCTAAGTAAGTGCAAAAATAAGTTATCAAGGAACTGTGGTTAAAGATAGAGGAAAATGAGATAACGGATTTTTGAAGTATATGGTGACGAAAGAATATAAAGAAATAGGAAAATGGTGAGTAACGATGAATCGGATATAGGGGAAAAAGAGAGAGAATTCTAGAAAGGCACATACCAGTGCGTACTCAGTTCATCACGAAGAAGACAAGATGAATCAGGATATAAAAATTTGGTGGAAAAGGGTTGAAGCGAGATGTGCTGCAATATGATGCAAACTACTTAAATTGCCAAGAAGGGAAGTGTGAGGGGAGAAGTGGTATGAGCAAATAGGGTGTTTTATCAAATGTTGAAAGATATGTTGCAAGCTCATGTATTGGACTTTAAGGGTTCATGGAGAGGTAAATTAGCATGGACGGAATTCTTCTATAGCAAAAGCTACCAATCGAGTATAACTTCGTATAAAACTCTGTGAGGAGATAAAGGGCGAACACTTATTTATTGGGATGACGTGAGCCTGGAATTCCCATCAGACCTGTAAGATCATGAGACTAAGAAGAGAGTGCGAGAAATTCGAGGAAAAAAAAATGGAGGTAGTTCAGGTTATAGGTATCTAACCTTTGTTTCAAGAACTGTTATGGTTAATTTACGAATACTCCGGAAGGTGTTTGTTATAATTATGATTGTCACATTTGGTTGTTAATTGCCATCATACAAGCATTATGAGTGTGATTTTAAAGTAATATGAATTCTGATATGTCCTATATGGATTGTTCCCTTTTAAGTGACTTAAAAAGAACAAACTTAAGTTCCACGATTTGTTGCACTAAATGGTTACGACCAATCAAATCTGTTAATGGCTTTGTAACTCATGTTCTCCTCTGGATTACTAGAAGAAGTTGTATAGTATTGTTACCTTAAGAGATTTGGGTATATGTTATAAAAGTTTTGAAACTTTGGGTTATGAGATTTGGAGATATGAATCTATGTAACTAAGAATTAATTAATGTTACATTAAGACTCTTGATAAAAAGAAAACTATTACAAGACCGACATTACTTTAGCCAAGGATCTAATAACCAACTGTGGAACAGGAAAAGCAACATGTGAGAACAAATTAGATACGCGAGATCGGTATCCTCATTAATCTAAGGTACGATATAAGTTTCGGGACGAAACTTCTTTAAGGGAGGTAGAGTGTAATAGCCTCATTTTTTTAAGACGATATCATTAAGATAAACGAGATACGTTAACATACTAATCAGTACTTAATCAAATGCGTCTTTGAGGAATAAGAAAATTGTGAATAGTTCCTATGTGAAGTTTGTCTGTGAATCTGAATATTATATGTTTCTTATGTGATTATGAATGCAAATTATGAGTTAAGATAAGTTATTTACGAATTACGTTAAGAACGTTGAGCATTGTTCTGAAATTTCGAGACTTCGAGCTATTATCGATATTGTGTTTGAGATACTCTGTAATTATGATTTAAGGGATAAATGAGCCAAAATATCTTTATTAAGTTATAAGACATATTTTGAGGATTTAGTTTAAGTATAATGAAGGATTAGAACTTAATTACGGAAGGTTAAGGATTAAGTAAAGATCATAAAATTCTGGAATGCTCCTAAGCTGTGAAAAGACGATTTTGCCCTCATTACTAAACCAAAATCTCGAGCTTGCCATTACCCATTCTCTATATATATATGACAAAGGTCCTTGATTCATTTCATCAGATTTCATTTTACAAAAACACACCAAAATCCATCACCATCTCCTCTTCTTCTTTACGCCATTCTGGCGGGTGCAGAGGCTGCTGATGGCAGCTTGTTTCCTCTTGGATTCTAGCTCTGAATCTTGCATGCAATCACTTCCCTAGGCTTATCAAGTTGTTCTCCATACTGGGCAATATTTACTTTTGGGGTTTCACTTCAATAGCATCAAGGAAAACCAAGGAAGGTGAGTTGTGGCTGAATTCCAACACTTATGAGGTTTACTAGATTGAAACTTGGTTTCTTTGGATTAATTGCTGAATTTTAAGTTATTAATGTTTTCTCTAAGGTCCTAAGGAGTTGCTGGAGAAGTGATAAGAGTGGTTAAAGAAGATCTGATTCCCAAACATCAGATTAAGGTACACAAGGACCACCCTTCGAATCCTTACTTTCTTAGTTTGTTTGTGTAGCATTTGTTTTATGGAAAATGTGTGATCTTCGAATATATATTTTGTTGGGAACCTACTGATTTGTTAATGAGTTATAAGTAGTGGATTTCAAAGTGTTGCATGTGAATTTTTGGTAATGATTTCCGAGATATAATTCATTGCATGTTAAGTTCCTCTAAAACCGATCGAACCTTGATACTACTTGATTGTACCTTGATTAAATGCCTTAAATGTTGCTGGTCTTTTATGGTATACTCCTGGAAAGTTCATATCTTGATTGTTGATAAACCTTTGTTTCGTATTTCCGCTCATATGCCAAGTACAACCTCCGTTTGAGAAGTAAACAACACTTAAAACTCAATTTTTCGCTTAATTGCTTTCCGAGCTAATAAACCCCTGTTCTTTTGGTTCCTAAAATGCTTTTGAGTGAAGAACACCTACTGCACCTACTCATATACTAAGTTGTACACCAAAACTTTGGCTAAACACAAGAGTTACAAGTGATTTTCGCATAAAAACCGCTATCCTTTAACACAAAACCGAAAACCATAAAATTGGCATATGTTTACATGTGTGGTATAATCTTTCTATATATTTAATATTCTTTCTACAAAACCTTTAATTGCTGCCATGTCATGAGAAACACTACCTTTAATCACCTCAAATAATCTCAACATCCTTTCGAAATCTGATCGTTAAGTGACTTTTCCGGAAGCAGTGGAACTTGACATAGCAAGCTTGTTTTACGAAACTTGTTTTGATAAGTTAAATATGATGGTTGAAATAATGATTATGGATAAGTATTTAAGTAAGTTATTTGAGTATAGTTAGAAAAGTATAAGTATTTCAGTATAAGTGTTTAAATATAAGTATTTCAGCATAAGTATTTAAGTACAAGTGTTGAGTATAAATATTTTTGTATGATTACAAGTTTTGTTTTATAAGGGGAAGTGAACAACATTTGTAGAGCGGGTTTGCTCATTATGTGTTTGGAGCGGGTATTGCTCTGTTATGTAGGGTCATGACCTAGAAGTCTTGCAAGCAGAAAATAAGAAAGGTGCACTAGTGGAAAAAACCTTATCTGTCACTTAATAACAGATCCGATTTTTACAAAACCGCATCCGAAAATCATTAAAAAAATGGAAGGGAAAGATGGGCGAAAAATCTGATCCGGTCCTTTAGTGAACCGGATCAGATTTTAGAAACTGCTCCGGTTTTATAAAATCTGATCCGGTTCATAAAACCGTATCAGATTTTTCGTTATTTTTTCTGAAGGAAAAACCCGCGTTTTCCCTCCTTCACCCAATTTCATTTCTCGCGCCTCTGTCTACTTGCTCCCTTAGCTTAGACCCTCCTTTCTCTCTCTCACTCATCCTCTTCCCTTCCCTGTCTCTCTCTCACTCTTTTCTCTCCTCTCACGAACGAAGCAACCTCCTCTCTTGACCGTTCGTTCGTTCGTCGTTCATCGCCGAAGACAAACAAAGCGATCTTCACCCCGTCGTTCATCACCTCGTAGATCTCTCTCGGCCCTCGGCGTTCATCTCGCCAAGCACTTCTCATCTCCTCCCACGTCGTTCATCTTCATCGCTGCAGATCTCGAGGTTTTTCGTGTTTAGTTACCGATTTTTGGGTTTTTTTTCGTGTTTCTCGAAATTTCATGAAACCCTAACCCTAATTTTTTTGTTTTTTTGGAAAAATTGTGTTTTGTGATATCAAATGTGTTTGAATGAGAATTTGGTACCGATTATGTAAGGAGATCCGTAAATAGGGTTTCTTTGTTGGTGTTGATTTCTATTATGTTGTTGGTTTTAATTATTAATGGATTTGGGATATGGGAATTTGAATTATGGGTTTTTCATTTTTATACAAAAAAAAGAAGAGATTTTTATGTTTTTTTTTCGAGGTTATTATATGGGTTAATCGAGTTCGTGTTATTGTTTATGCTCAATTGATGTTTATTTATTAGATGGAAATATTGTGGCTGTTTTGATCTAATTGTAAATTAGTCGGTGATTTATCATGACAATATGAGGACTACAATTGAGTTACATTAATCCATGAAAAAATTAACATGTAATTGGTTTGTAAATTAAATTAATGCAATTGTTTTGTTTACATAGTATATATATCAATGTATCGGGATGTAAAGTCGCCTTAAGCATGGAATTTATGTTTGGATTGGTTATGCATATAGGTATTCACATCATAAACCTTGCTAAGACATGGGAAAAGCTTCAAATGGCTGCTAGGGTTATTATAGCAATTGAAAACCCACAGGGACATCATTGTTCAATACGCTAGACCATATGGTCGGAGGGTCGTTCTTAAGTTTGCTCGGTACACTTTGGAGCTCACGCAATTACCGGGAGGCACACTCCTGGTACATTCACTAACCGGCTTCAAACCTCTTTCGCCGAGCCTCGTCTTCGATCCTAACCGACCCCCGGGACCGATCATCGGGTGACACTAGATTGGTGTTAATTGTATGATGTGGTAATTCTTGTAGTCTTATATCTCGATCAATTTCTTTTTTTGAAACGTGTATCTTGCAGCCTATTAAGGAAGCTGCCCTTGGAAACATTCCCACAATTGCCTTCTGTGACACTGATTCTCCCATGCGTTACGTGGACATTGGTATCCCCGCAAACAACAAAGGCAAACACAGCATCGGTTGTTTGTTCGTCTTTTGGCTCGTATGGTGTTGCAGATGCGTGGAACCCTTAGTCCCGGGAATGGTAAACCCAAATTAAATGGGCATAGTAAGAACCGCAATGAAGGCTGGTGATGTAATCGCGAGCAGCCATCTCAAGACAAGCGATGCCTAGGAAGGCAAGTACGGTAAGCTATTATATTATAGCTAGTGATATGTTCATGTTTCAAAATGGTACTTATCCGGGCTATAACTTCGACCCTGTGATCTACTTTGCCGGACATAGGTGAAAGAGCCAATCATTCAATCCTTTAAGCGCCAAAAATCTCAAGTCTGTGTAGAAAGCCCATGCTCTTCTAATATTCGAGAGGTAAACTTTTCTTCTTGATTTATTCCTTTTGAATATAGTGTACAACTAAGAGCTCTGTCACAAATTGAATTTGGAATGGATGTGAATATTTTAATTTGTACAAGTACAATATATCATATAGTTTTGATGGTCCGTGAGTAAGCTTTCCAGACTGTCCTAGTTGGTTAGCCGATAAATCGGGGAAGTTCTCTTAGGAAGGCGATAACTTTCAGCAGATCGTCTTAGGAAGTTCATGGGACACGATCACATATCCCGATGGTCTGTGGTTCTTCTTATGATTTTCTTTCTAAACGTTATGTTCGAAAGGCTGGCCGATGAAAACATATCTTTCGCAAAGATGATTCACAAAGTCATGAGGAGTCTACAAGAAGCAAGGAAAAAGAAAGGAAAAAAAGACAGACAAAGAAGGGAAGAGGGACATATGAAACTTTGAAAGAAATGAATCTCATTTGGCATGTTATAACCCAAATCAAGAAGTCGACGCTGTTTGACATCAATGGTAAAATACTTGCAGATTGATAATGCTCCACTAGAAAGCCAGTTACTAAGCGAGCGCATGTGTGATGGTTCCAAGAGAGTTAGAGTACCTCACATCCTCGGCCCGGCAAGTAATAGCACCCTTTATAACTTATAGAACATCCTATGACCTATATGTCTCGTGTTTCTATTGTCTAAATGAGAAGGGTTGTCGATAGGCCGATGGCTTTATTGGATAGTGCCTTTTGATAACAAGACCTTCATTGAACAAGATTGATACAATTAGTTTGTACAAGGGAAAACATATGGTAAAATAAATCACATATGGCCTTGGCTATGTTCTTTTCTATTTATTTCATGAATGTATTAAACATTTTTGTTAAAATCATATTAGACCGGATGGATCAACACACACCATAAAGTACTAGACTATACGAGACCAAAATATAAAGATTCAAATCAGATGAGATAAATTTAGACCATATCAGACCAGAGAGAGATATAATATAAACTAAACTCATAATCCATTGTGAAATTTTGAGTAACTAATGAATGTGAAGTGATCAAGGAGAGATCGAGATATCGTAGCACTATCAAACATTATTAAAAAAGCATCAACAAGGATGCTTTCATGTCAATAAGCTATATTTGCTATATTTTTTTCCATTGATTTCTTTGGTTCATTCTTTCCCCATTCAGCTTTTGTCATCCTATACTTATGCGAAGTGCGAAGGCTTTCAAGCATGTGAAACTATGGGTTTCGCAACTACTATTTACAGTGACAAAACGGGAACACTAACATTAAATCAGGTGAATAATTGTGCATCTTTTTGTCACTACATTAATAAGCGTGGGTCTATCTCTCTATTGTTCCTTTCTTGCAATGAGTTGAGAAGAAAAATAATGAAGTTCTACTTGATAATCAATGAAGAAAAAAAACCAATTGTTCAAATTTTGATCTTTGATTAATCCTTTTGTAGATGACTGTGGTTGAGGCTTACGCTGGTAGAAAAAAGTTGAATCCACCAAATGAGAACATCTTGTTGTTCTTCAATTTGGTCTTGATAGTGTGCTGTAGTGCGATTTATCGTATAATCGTTGTGCAATCATATGGTGCTGTTGTTACTTTTTAAATACGGTTTATGTTTCCTTCGACAATTACGATTTCGGCTGCGATTAGTTTCTTTGTTTTGGCTGGTTTGGGTTTTCTCCATGTTATACTCTAAATTATTGTGATTTTGGCTATGTTTGATTTCGAATTTCTGCTATGTTACTATGTTGTTGCTAGGAGAATCCTCTAACATCAAACCAATCTTTCGTTTTAATTAGATAAACCTAGAAGATGATGTGAAGTAATGTATCTAAAACTCTCTCTTATAGTCATCCGTATCCATATGATAAGACCTTTGATTTTGGATCTGTTTCTTTTCTCCGCATTTTCTTCAAGTGATTCTTTTTACTGATTTAAGTAATTTTTACGGTACAATATAGATTCTTACTTATGGTGACACTAGTATTTTGCCATTTCGTACATGCTTCAACATTGTGTATGGTAGCTAGCTTAGTTGATAAAAAATGTAAGTGGTTGTAATATAGACGTGCAATTGGAACTCGTGTGGGTTTGGCCTTTGTGCCTCCTTATATATGTATGAATTAAAAGAAAAGGCACATTATTGTTAGTTCTTACACTAAGCCGGAATTTCTAGCCTTATTGAGCATTTATTTTAAGTTTGGTTAAAATTTAGTTTAAGTTGCATTTATAATGTACATTTGATGCGACATTGGGATCGTCGAACAACTTTTATTTTGGATAGTAGAAAATTACCTAAATTCTAAAATCTAAAACGACATATATCTTGAATTGGATATATCTCACATAATTACATGAACCCCCCCAACTCTGCCCCCCCTGGGACCCTCCTCCCCCGCTGTGCCCCACCCCCTTTGCGCCCCCGCAGGACCCCCTCCCCCTTCGCCGCCCCACCCCTATAGACCCCCCTCCCCCTACCGTGCCCCACCCCCCTTGCCGCCCCCCGCAGACCCTCCTCCCCTTGCCGCCCCACCCCCGTAGACCCCCCTCCCCTTGCCGCCCACCCCCTTGCACGCCCCCCCTACCCTGCCCCCCTACGGACCCCCCCCCCCCGCTTGTGCCCCACCCCCCTTGCTCCCCCCTGCGGACCCCCTCCCCTTGCCGACCCACCCCTGCGGACCCCCCTTGCTTGCCCACCCCCGCACGGTCCCCCACCCCCGCTCGCCCCCCTGCAACCCCCCCTCCCCCGCCGTGCCCCACCCCCCTTGCGCCCTCTCGCGGACCCCCTCCCCTTCGTCGCCCCACCCCCGCAAACCCCCTCGTCGCCCACCCCCTCGCACAGTCCCCCCTGCAGACCCCTCTCCTCTTTTGCCCCACCCCGCTAGACCCCCCTGCTGCGCCCCACCACCGTGTTCTTGTTAATAGATATATGCAGACATTTAGTAGATTATTAAATTCATATCAGGAAGAATAAAGATAATTTACTTTAGGAAGCTTCTCAAAGATATGTGTGTGTCAAATTGACCGACTGTTTTAACTTTTGTTTCTCCTTGCAGATGCTATGACATCTACTCCCACATCGATTTTCCATCCGCAAGATTATAACTGCATGTATTGCAAGCTTGAAGAAGCCTATGATAGCGAATGACTGTTAAATCTAATAGGAGGAGCCATTGAAGTATAAAATTATAATGTCATAGTTGTGTATGTTAATATTTTTATGTATTTAATTATTTATGCTTCAATTGGGCATAATATGCTTAATAAAATGAGTTTATATATATATTATTGATTTTGCATTGATTAATAATAAAAAAATGCAAAAAAAAAAAAAATTTTTTTGGTTTTTGGGGGGTTATCTAATCCGGTTTTTCTAAATAACCGGATCAGATTGTCTGCTTTGCATACAATTTATTTGGCGCCATGAACATTTTCTGATGCGGTTTTATAAGAAAATCGGATCAGATAATATCAATATCTGATCCGGTTTTCCTAAAAAACCGCATCAGAAAAGTATTTAATGATCCGGTTTTGGACCGGATCAGTAAATAATTGGGATCTGCTGCGAGCCCACCTGATGCGGCCCAAAACCGCAGCAGTAAGCCCGGTTTTGACCGCATTAGATGGGCTTTTTTCAACTAGTGGTGGGGAGACGTCCCTCAAAAGTCTGGAGTTGTGGCCTGGTCCTCTCCATTCGTGTTCCTTCCCTGGAGTTATGTTATGTTTGTGATAAGTATAAGATTATTATTTGTGTTATATATGGAGAATGATGTGTGATATCTTGAGCTAATTCTTGGAAATTTCTTCAGTATATGCAAAATTATTTCTATGTAAGTTTACAGGAAAGAACCAACGTATTTCTAGCAAGTACTAACGTATTTCTGAGCAAGTATTAACGTATTTCTGAATAAGAATAAAAGTATCTCGTAAATTATGAGTTTACGCTTTGAGTATAAGAAACGATTGTGTAATTTCAGCCACCTTATTATTTTGGAATCGGTGGGACTTGTGTACCAGCGTAAGCTAACCCGTTTTATTCTATGAACCTGTCCTGGTGGGGGCAGATTCATCTGTTTTGCAGGATTAGAGAGAATGTACGAGTTAGCTCATGTGTGCAAATGTGAAGTCATGATCAATGTGTTTAGTCCGCTGCTATGAGATAATCTGTTTTATATAATGTTCCTTGGCAGGTTAAACTTGTATTTTCGATTTGTAATCTATGTACTCAAAACATATTGTAATAACTAATTTATTATAACTTATTTTCATAATAAGCTTGGATACTATGGGATTTCCTAATTTTCCCTAGCAGGGAAGGTGCGGAAATTCGTCCTAACAGTCCATTTAATTAGCAGCTTAACTTCATAATTATCAGTATTAGGTCTTAATTAAGCTGCTATTTGGAGCGGGCTGTTACAAAAAGTCTTCCAAGCTACATCCAAGAACTTCCTGCCGCTAGTCGCCAGTCACTATTGTTCAACTAGCACAGACATACGACCACAGTTTAGGTTTATTCAACTTCCAATTTTTCTAATCAGCAATTGAGAATTGAAGAAGGGAACAAATAAAATGCGTGAAGTGTTAACTTACCCGGAACTGGATGGATCCAAGAACTGGACGGAAGGGAACAAATCAATTTTTCTACACACTTTCCTTTTTGGTTCGTTTCTTTTTAATCTACACATTACTGCCTTTTCTATTCTTGGTAATGTCTCTTATCTATTTTCTCCTCTTTTTCCACCAATGTCATCCACTTTTTAATATTTTATCCCACTTTTTAGTGGTTCTCACGATTCTCACCATAAGTAGTCCAATAAGGATGTAAGTCTGTCAGGTACAGACTCTCTTTCGCCTCCAATCGTCTGCGTATGGCGCATGCACAGGGGATTGCATGTGTGGTTCTCAACGAGCAACCGCAACGCTGATATACCTCATAGCCTAACTCCCGCATACGATTTTCCTCATGCAGTAAGAGTTCTAAACAGTAATGCGAGACTCGACCATTTAATTGATACAATGCCTGAGTCTTGTATAAGATTCCGTGCCGACGCCGACTTTCCTCCAAATCATTCTCAACCTTCTTCACCTGATTTTCTATCTCACTGTGAGCAATAGAAAAGATGGTGACTAAGGCAGTTGTGCTACTAAAAACCCAAGACTTCAGTGCAGAGTGTGCACTTTCAACTCGACTAGTGCACGTGTTCCCAAGATGAAGTACATTGTCCGTCCATGCCCGCACAAACTTCTCTTTGTACACAAGCCAAGTTGTTTCAACGTATTGGATTATTTTAGGCCACTTTCTGTAAACATCTCTCATATTCGCAACCTCGGCCTCATAACTCCTCTCGTCGGTCACGTTGACTATTTGATACCAAGTTCAGCTAACGAATTGCGGACCCGCATCGGTGTTGCCCATGATGTTACTCACTCTAGCCTGCACATCTTTGTTGATATGCCATCTACATAGCAAATGTGCAGAGTTAGGAAACACTTCCCGGATTGCTTTCATAAGGCCCAAATCACGGTCAGTAATGAGTGTAACAGGGACAACATTCACTCCAATAAGCAACCTAAACTTGTCCAACACCCAATTATAACTATCAGTTGTTTCGTTGGCCATCAGAGCATACCCAACCATAAAATTCTTGTTACAAGGCGTCATCCCAATGAGCTCTAGAAAAGGCATGTTATATTTGTTGGTTTTATATGTTGCATCCATACCAACAACAAGCGGATAAGTGCGGAGGATATTTGCCGAACGAGGGTGCACCATGAATGCCGCAGTCATTGCATTTGTCACCTCGTCTTGCCTAATCCAATGAAGGTAGCCGCTCTCTCGAGCAAGGTGAAGGAAGTGTTGCATCACGTCTCTACCATCCATTGCTTCCCTTCTATCCTTTTCTTTCAGGTTGTAAAAGTGTCTCATATTTGGATGATCATCGGGAAATTTTTCATTCACAGCTTTCATGATACTAGCAGGCCTAACGTGCGACTTTATCATATCGCGAGCGAAAACCTTAGCCGCCGGACTAAGGCCGCTAATGGGTCGGTGGCCCTCACGGTAATGAATGAACTCATGATTGTGCATGCCCCTAATCCCCCATTCTGCTTTAATCACCCATCCAGTTCGATCTGGGTACTCCAAATACTCAACCTTAACTCCCGCTCTACATCCACATGCTTTTGTCTTTGTAGCTACACGTTCTGCTACACTAAGATCCCTACCTTCACCCCGATATGGTGCGCCCCGGTTACATTTCATATATACATATGGTCGACCACTAGGATCGTGTTTATGATTTGACATAATAACCATCACAAACCCGATTTCATGTGCCCTTTTCTTAACCCAATCTTGTAGTTCCTTTTTCTCAGCCCATAGTGTTTCATTATAAAACATGTGATTATAATCTATATAATCACCCCCAAAGTCCGGCAAATAAACCTATAATGTTTAGCATTTTTCCATTTAGACAACATATAATCAATAATATTATTCACTATTATTTACTTACTTATCGTAACTAATAATCATTATTATTTATTTACCAATCACAACTATTATTAACTACACATTCAATTTCTCAACTTAATAAAAACCATTCATAAATAAATTTTTGCAACGACTATTATTAAATTACTACTTATTATGAAAAAAATTACAATAATATGCATACATATTTGAATAAAATATCAACAAATATTAACTAAATATTCATTAACAAAATTAACAGAAACGGATGTACTATTATTCGCTAATTACAAAATCAATACTAATTATCACGAAAAATCAAATATTAACTAAATGGTATTTTTTTAATACTAATACTAATTATTTGAATAAAATATCAACAAATATTAATACTAATTTTTTTTACATGCTAATATTAACTACAAATTTTATTTTAAATGCTAATATTAACATGCTAATAAAAACAATTAATAATATTAACATGCTTAAATCATTAAATCAAACAAATTAAATAATACTAACATGTTACTAATATGCATTAACATAATAAAATCCTAATTACAACATAATCACACAAATTAACATAATAATTATTAAAATTAAAATAATAAATTAAAATAACATAAATTATAACAACCCAAATACACACAATTTTTTTTTATTAAAACGTAAATTATTAAAACATAAATTATAAAAAACATAAATTATTTTAAATAAACAAAAAATATATTATTAAAACATAAATAAAACAGATATTACTAAAAAGAAACAAAAAAAAAGCCGCAGTCGGAATATTTCAGAGCAGGGTAACGGATCGAAAATCCGTTACCCCAATGGAAGCAACGGATGAAAATCCGGTGCTTCCCACAGGCAACAACGGATAAAAAACCGTTGCCTCGGTGGAAGCACCGGATTTTTCATCCGTTGCTTCCATTGGGGTAACGGATTTTCGATCCGTTACCCCGCTCCGGTGGCGCAAAAAAATTTCTCGGCGGGATAAAAAAAAATCCTTAAACTTACCACATTCCGTTCGGGAGGCGTTGAGGGTCCTTCCTCGGACATTTTCGGTGGTGCAAAGTTGGTTCGGTGGTGCTCCGGTAGTATTGGTCCGGTGGTGGTCGTCCGGTGGTGGTCGTCCGGTGGTGGTGTTCGGAAGGTGGTGGTGGTGTTAGTGCTTCATGGTAGAGAGAGGGTTAAGTTTGATGAGAGTGGAGAGGGTAAAGTGAGGTGAAAGGGAGGGGCATGGGGGGTATTTAATGAAAAAAATACGGACGATTTCAAGTAAATACGGACGGTAAATAGCGATTCGTATATATATATATATATATATATATATATATATATATATATATATATATATATATATATATATATATATATATATATATATATATATATATATATATATATATATTTGACATAATTTAGATTTAAGTTACTAGTTCTATTGCTTTATGTTTATTACTTCTTAAGCTAGACTTCTTACAGTGTTACTTATACAACTATCACTCAATTATATAATAGTTTGGTTATATTTATTTAAGTAAACTTATAGTATAACGATTAACTTAGATAGAGTATTGTTTGAAAATATCATCGCTAATTAGGATTTAGAACTAAACTTATATTAAACCTTATTGTGATTTGAAATATCAATAAAAGTACACATTTAATGTGACTTTCACACACGTATTTTGGAAAGTATAACCGACAAGTTTACTGGGAAGAAATAGAATTAACTGAACAAGCTCGATATTCGGCAAGAACATGAATTAACAGGGAAACATAACCGAACCTACTTTACTTTTTGTCAAGAATTGATGTGATTTTCGTTGAGAACTGAAATTAATCGAATTGAGACAGAAAATAATTGTCGATATGTGCTCACCTTAACACCTAAACTTATATGAATATAACTTATTTGATTGGATCTAATTAACACGATTGACATTATAGGAAATAATTAGACTTGATCAGTCCTGATGCAAAATAATAAACTTGTAACACTCGATTATAACTTATATGACTTGGATGAAAATTATATGAACTTCTTGGAACTTATTTGACATCCAACTTATTCTAATAAATTAATCAGCATTTTCCCATTTCGGATATTTGAAATACGTGATTTTTTTGCTGAAAAATTAAATTGTCGTTTTTTTCTCTGAGAAAATGTACGTAAAAAAAATAAGTACTCCTAGAAACTAAAAACAATAGATAATACACACAACTACACAAGAACCCTCAAACTCTTCTATAGTTCACTGCCGCAATTTCTCTCTCATCTCCTACTCTTCTCCACTGATCGGCGGAATTCAAATCAGAAAACTCAACCACCACGGCATCCCTTTTTTCTCATCTAAAACTGGCAGCCCTGTGCAATTTCGATTCATCTTTGTACCTTTGTTTGCTCGAAGCATCAGTTTTATATATGAGGTGCGTCTCCTTTCTCTATCGAGTTTTGCAATTTTCGACATTCAATTTATGATATTCTTTATGAGTATAATTTCATTGTGGTTTATGCTTTTGTTATTTCTCTAACATTTCATCTGGATTGAATGAAAATACTAGCTTGATTATATGGTTTTTTTCCCATTGAAGGTAAAGCATTCAACAAATTCGTTTAGCCTAATCTTAGATTTGTGCTAATGGGATGAGCATTTTATGATAGTTTTTAATAATTGAATCTCATTTCATCGAACTTTTGTGATTTATTCAGATTTAATGATCGATTGAGGGCCTGTTATCTTCGGCATAAAATAACTTGAATGAGCTTGTAGCTGAGCTGAGCTGAACAGGCCCTGAGAGAATATGAATTCGCTCATTCACATATTCTATCGTCAACCTGAAATTAGTTATTGGGTCTGTTTGGCAATACTTCCTAAAATGTAGCTGAAACTGATAAGGTAGCTGAAATTGATAAGGTATAGCTGAAACTGATAAGGTAGCTGATTAGTTTTACTGTTTGGCAGAACTAGTTGCATAAGTATCGGCACTCTTGTCGATGCCATCTCCTCTGGTAACGGTTTCAGTTGACGATTCATGTTAGCCGACCCCAAATCACTTTGGGAATAAGGCTTAGTTGTTGTTGTATATATTTCAACACTAATTTATTTCAATGTATTTAAATAATAAAAAAACAATATAAATATTTCAAATCATAACTCGAACAAAAATATTTCGCTACTTTTCCATAAGCAATTATGAAAACGAATTTATCTAAATTTATACTATCATATTATGCGTGAAACCGTCATAATACAAAAAAAATACGATACTTGTAAAATATAATAACAAATTATTTTCTACTCCATATTTGACTAGCAATATCGTCACGAACCAAATCCATCTCTTTAGAAGTCTCTCTTGATGTTTCGCTACTTCTGTAATTAGCAACGTCCGAGATTTCTTCGTTTGGCATATAATCCGGATTATTATCGAGCACAGTAAACATAAGGTCATTTGTTGAACTTTTTCGTATGTAGTTGTGTAAGGCAAAAGTGGCTATTATGACATCAATTTGAGTATTGATACTGAACTGTGGCATTTGCCGTAATATTTTCCATCTTTTTTTCAAAACTCCAAATGATCTCTCGATACAACTTCGAAGGGAAGAATGAGAACGGTTGAAAGCTTCTTTTTCATTAGTTGGTGGCTCATGTTGATATTCATCCTTATGATACCTTGTCTTTGGATATGGTACCAAATAGCCTTTTCTATCTGGATATCCTTTATCAACCAAATAATACTTACCTCTAATAAATTAATAAAACAATGGGTTAAAAAATATAAAACTTCAAGTAATTATTAGAAGAAGATCCTACATACCTTCAGGTGGTTTCGGAAAGTTTAATTCTGGTGTGTGATGCGCATGAAGAAAAGCACGAGTGTCATGAGCAGATCCTTCCCATCCAACAGAAATGAAAGTGAAACACATATCAAAATCACATGTAGCCATGACATTGAAAGTAGGGATTCCTTTCCTTCCTCTATAACGCAGTTGTTCTGCCTCAGGAATGCATGCATCTATATGAGTGCCATCAATGCACCCGATAGCATCCTATTATATTTAGAAATAATGAAGGATAAATAAGCTTAAGTAATAATTGTGATAAATTGTGTAATATTATGCCAATATTTAATTACATTGTATAATTATAAAATCTCAATATGAGTTTATGAAGTCGTACCTTAAAATATGGCATGTATCTTGAGTCATGTTCAATTTAGGCTGGTATATCTGGAAAGCTTCTATCCTTTGGCTTTATTATATCACGTGCAAGACCCATATAACCCCTACTTCGACCACTAATTGCTTCTAGAACTTCATGAAATCCTCTACTAATAGTCTCACCAGAACGTTGAAATCGTTCTGCTACATCTCTATTAGATATACCCAATGCAAGAGTATAGATAAATATATCGACTTTTTCGACAACAGTCATTTTCTTACTTGGTTCCAGTCCATATGTAAGATGTAATTCTTCACACAATTTTCTAAACACACTTGATTCCATCCTAAAAGCATTTATGCATCGTATGTAATGTCCGTTTAAAACATCGTTCATCCAGTCTTCTCCTGTTTGGTTGGAAGTCATGCATGGTTCTTTGTAGATATTCTTACAAAAATATGTTTCTATAGCACATGTATTACATGTCGTTAGCACCCAAAACAATTTATGTCTTTTCTTCTTTCTCCTTTCAATGTCCATCGTGTGTACCTAGTAACCATATAATAAGACTGCAAAAATTTAATCAAACTTACATATAATTTTATAACACACAAAAACATAATTCAATTTTTGTCACTCACGAGTGTCTGCCAATAAAAAAATAACCTAAATAACCTGTAATACAAACTACTAGTCATATCGACTACATTAATTTATTAATCTCGAAATGAAACTAAAACATAAAAGCAACTAAATGAGTCTAACAGGAAACCATTCATATGCCTTGAGTATGCATGTAATCCAACCAAGTCATCCTTGATTCATCATCATCCATTTTTATGAAAATTTCTCTTCTCGCACCGTCCTCGATCAAACGAACTAAAAAGCACCATAAGTCACTATTCTTTATAAGGCCACATCCAGAAGCACACATGCCATTAATAATAGTCAATGCTGTAGCAATACTAGTATCATTATATGTGCGTTGGGTGTTTACACTACCAAGATGATCAGCATCTGACTCCATTTATTCCAATGCTCGACTACAAGTGTTTACCATAGTGTTAATGTGACTAGATAACATAGCCGATCCACTAGATTGTCTTCCCTTACGTTTCATTGGTATGGATTTTGTAGTTCTTGTACCACATTTTTGAGGTTGCTTAGAGCATCTAGTACCATTTTTACCCTTTAGGTTGGAGGGCTCACTACCTGTAGTATCCGGAGAATCAGCATTTGGAATTTGAGTGTTAGAACCACCACTAACACCAAAATCAGGTGTTTGCGTACCCCAATCACCACTAATAGAAAAACTGGGTACTTGGGATGAGACATCTTTTAGTAAATTGCTATAAAAATTTAGCCCTTGACTATCCACATTATCTAAGTCAGGATAATATTCAGGGTAAATATCCTGAGTGCTCTGATCATTTTCATTAACACCCTCATAGTTATCCTGACCACTTCTTTCATCTTCCACATTAACCACAATCACACTCGACGGGTCAATACTTGTTGACACAACATGTTCACCAGTAGCATATCCATCTTGATACACCCTATTCCATAAATCTTCTATCTCAGGAGCTAGTCCTTTATTTCGAAACTTTTTTACTTCAGGTTTCTCCTACAAAATGCAAAGGTAGTATTATAAATTTTACTTATATAAAACAAATCTATTCAAAAAATTAATATGATTTAGTAATATGATACTCACCATAATTTTCTTTTCCCACCATTCATTTGAAGCTTTGATCTTTCCCGTAGTAGGGTCCCACCCAAGCCCAGTTTCCCCTATTTTTAAGAATTTCCAAAGCTGTCAATCTCTCCTCATCCAATCATACTTATTCTTTATTGGACATTTCCGCTTAATTCTTTTCTCAAACTCATCATGAACTAATACCCACTTAATTGCACGTCCTTTTACTTTATCATCAGATGAGGCGATCAAAATGTCACAAAAAACTATCATGTCATCATCTGTCCATATGAAATTCCCCTCCTTTTTTTCATTTGTTGGCGTCATCTATAAAAAAAGGGATATTCTTTATCAAAATTAGCACTAGCAATAATTTTCAAGCAATCCTAAAATGTCGAAAAATGATAGTGCTCCTGAGACTTGACTGAGATCTTAGTTATACTGAAGTCTGTGTAGACAAAAGCTATCAGGCAGACATGTTTGAACGTCACAAACAAGTATTGTGATAAAACAAAGTAGTAAAAAAAGAGAACATGATACTTTAAAACTATTCTGATAATGCCCCAAAAAACCATACGACTACCAACCAATTGAATCAGGAATACACATGGTAAAAAATATACTATCCATCATACAATGTACTCAATTTCAGTTTGGAGGATAATAGTATATTAGGAGTATGCGAGCTGTATATCCGAGTACTGTAGATGCTAGTATAATTGCATCAAGAATACCATTATCAAGTGCCGTATATTTTTATGTCACTTTTGATCCACCAAAGTTGAAGTCCAGTATCAAAAGTGAGTCAAATCACAATCTAGTCTACTCCAGGATAAGTTGAATGCCATATTAGGAATACTGCCAGGACTAACTCAATTCCTCAAAGCCTCTTCAAAGACAGATCAAAACTGAACTACATCAAATTCATATACCAATGTACAGTACAACAATTTTTTCATCAAAATTTTAATCATTCCATTGAACTCTTAACCCCTACAGCTTAAAACCCCCAGATTAAATTACAAAACCCACCATTTTATGCCCTATTCAATCGCAACCACCGGTCTGTATTCTATTTTATCTAGAGTAGGATCCCATCTTCTATTCAATCGATTCCAATAAACTTCTTAATCTTTATAGTTAATGTACTCCAATGCATTAAAAAAGATAATTTTATCCCGAATCATACCCAGCCACACATTTGCAATTGCACAAAATTGAAAGAAAAATCATATGGGGATTTCAAGGAGATGAAGAATGAAATTGGATGTGATACCTGATAGATGCAGTAGAGGGATGAAGCCAACGCAGTAGAGAAGAGAGAATGAGAGAGAATTGTGGTTGTGAGCAGTAATATATTTTCCAATTCACGTTATTTTCCAAGATTTTAGGTACCTGATTTTAGGTACCTGATTTTCAAACGTTACTTTTTTTACCTTGTCAAAATCAGTCATTTTAGGAACTGAAATATTATTTTAGATATTTCCCAAACACACCTAATTCATTTTAGCACCTAAAAGTTTTAGCAACTTATCATTTTAGGCACCTAAAATACCTCCCCAAACAGAGCCATTGTCTGCAATTGATTTTTCTTTGGTTGATTGTCCATGTTTTTGTCAATTCTAGACTTCTAATTCTTGTTCTGCATTGTGAATAGCAATCTTTGTTTGTAGAATGTTCGAATTACATGTGACATAAATTTATCTCTCCTTTGTTTTTAGATTTTACAATTTATGTGATTTTCTATGTTAGTTTGAGCTTGTTCAATTCAAGAGATGTGAAATGATTAATTTTTTCCAGATTCTGATAATCTGTTTAGAGAGATTGATAAATTTTTTTTCCATTTTTGATGAAAATTGAAAATTGAATGTTAAGCTTAATCTCATTTGGTGTTCATGAATGGATTATGTTTTACTAACTGTTATTGTATATCCTTCGAAATCTTCATATTTTCTATCTTGTTTTGAGTTTAGTCACTAGAGTATCTTATTAATTATTGGCTGAAATAAAGTGATCTGAAATGGATTTTTTTTTTGGGTGAAGTTATTTTAGATTCTTGATTTTTGTTAGTATGTCTCTTGTAAAAAATGAAACAAAGTAGATGTTAATACAAACTTGTAAACAGTGATTTAGGTACATATGACCATCTAGTCTTCAGCAGGTTGTGCTGGATTTTTGTATCAAATCCAGTTTTTTTGCTCATAGCACTGAAATAATCTCATTTATTCTTTCGCTTTCACAACTTCACTCTAATGCTTGCCTTCTTTCAACTCTTACTTTTCCTTTTGGGCTGAAAAATTACATTTTGATAAACATACACCAAAAGCACCATAACTTCCATTAAGATAAAAGTGGATCCATAATCATTATTCTAAAACTAAAACTCCTCTATGAGATTGCTAAATGTTTTTTATGGTGAAAATTTTCTTTCCCTTGTGAAGTATGGCTGTTACTTTTTCTCCTATGTATAGAAGGATACATGTTCTTGGAAAGAGAGAAAACTTTATAAGTGAATGAGGTCTTCTAGTTATGTAGTTGATGGGTAATTGTATTTCTTTAAAAACTCCAATCTTAACCAGGAAAGAGAGCTCTCTAAAATTACCAATTGTTTGAGCTGATAAGCCTTCCAATCAATTCTTGTTTTATTCATTGAGCATCAAATAATGTGTGTGCAATTGTTTTGATTGTATTCAGTTTTATTATGATCCAATTATCCAAATCTATCCATATCGGAATCGGTTTTTGCACCTGTAGGGGATGGATTTATCTCAGTGATGCTAATAGAGGCAATGATGAAGGAACTTGATAAACATTTCCCTAAATGGATTGCAACATATGGGAGCACGATCAAGATCCTCAAATATCGTGTTGTCAAAACTCCAAGGTGAGATATTTATGAAAGTTGATGGAGAAATTCGTAGTTACGTTGTTCATCAAATAATGTAGAAATAGTACTAACCCTTGGTTTTTTTGGTATGTCTGGATATAAGATAGTTCCAAAATGTGAGTCTTGTAAACATGTTGCAAAGATCACCAGTAGAAGAGTTTTACCGGATATTACGCAAAGCAAAAGTACTTGGCTTTTATGAAGTTTAGTGCCTAGCTTAAACAAAATTCATTTGTTGTATGGTCTTACGGATTTGTAGCTGATGTGTATATATCTTTTTATTATACAGATTGAGAGTCCAAAAGACCTGCTACAATTTGGTCGTGTCAAACCACTTTTATACATATTGTGGTCAAAATGTCACGGAGGGAAGAGTTCCTTTGGCGAAATTTGGTCGTATGGCTGTGGAAAAACAGAAGTTTCTAGGGGATATTACTTCAGGATCAATCAAAAACCAAGATCTTGATAATCAAGATTTGCAGTCAAGCAGTGCTATTGTGGGGCTGTGTACTGATATGTGTCCTGTATCAGAGAGGGGTGAACGAGAAAGTAAAAGGGAATCAGACTAGCAAGACACTTGCTGTTAGGAAGTATAACAGAACTGCGGAAAGGGAAGCAGAGTTAATTCGCCCCCTTGCCAATCTTGCAGAAGGCAATGGATTACTTTTGATGATTGATGGTGATAATATGATAAGTTGAGATGGTTAGCTGTGAGGATCCTCTAGATTAGATAAAGGAGTTTGAAATATTGAAATTTGTTTGGCGTACACTTTTACGCATTGCGCTGTGATATGTATGAAAATTTTGTATACAATGGATTTGTTACCGTTAATTTTATAACATTAATTGTTATTTAGCATATTTATCTTTTTTTTTTTTTGAAAAAAATGAAGCAAAAATCTGGATGTTGTTTTGCATCAAAAAACAATTATGCGCTAACATAATAGAAACTGCAAATGTAATTCTCGACAACAAAATATTCCCGCGCTATTGCCTCTAATTATATTTCGAGGCAAAATCATATGGTTGCCCCTAAATATGTGCATTTTTTAGAAGCAACTTTTTATATTGCCTCTAATTATATTTCGAGGCAACATTATATGGTTGCCCCTAAATATATGTGGTTTTAGAACCAATTTTTTTATATTGCCTCTAATTGTATTTTGAGGCAAGAATATATGGTTGCCTCTAAATGTAAAGCCTTTAGAAGCAACAAGTTGTGTTGCCTCAAAAAGGGCTTTTAGAGGCATCCATTTATTAGCGATGGACTTATTAGAGGCAACCACAAATTTGTTTCAAAAAGTTATTAGAGGCTACATCTTTGTTTTTAGAGGCAAATATACCTTGCCTCTATAGGCGATTTTTCTTGTAGTGTTATTTGCGTGGTTTTGCTTAGGGACAAGCAAAAGGTTAGCTTGGGGGATTTTGATGTATCTATTTTATATAGAGTTTTTAGCCCCAATTCCCCTAGCATTGAGTACTATTTTGAGCTAATTTGAGCTCATACTTGTGTGATTTGATATGTTTGCACGTGGTTGTGTTCCTCCATGTCTTATTATGCAGATTATGCATTTTATACCTTGATCGAGCCATGAAAGGAAAGTTCGATGATCACACATAGTGCATAGCAGCCCCGGGGAGCAAGTCAAGTAGATTGGAAGAAGATTGCGTGTTAGAAGCCAAGGAAGAGCTCTCGCCCGGTCGACCGGGCGAGCCAAAAATTTCTTCAGAGTCCAAGGCATGTCCTCCCGGTTGACCGGGCGAAAGAGGCTCCAAAAGTGCTTGCGCCCGACCGGGCGAAAATCCTCTTGAGCTCGTAAAAGTTGAACACCATCGCCCGACCGGGCGGTTTTTTGGGAACATTATTTTTTTACTTTTTTTAGCCGGTTTTGTAAAGACTATAAATAAGTTTTGGGATATTATCTCAGATAACCCTGACATATAGGCATTTTTCCCAAATAACCCTGACATTTTTTTTTTACCCAGATGACCCTAAACTTGTATTTTGTCATTAAACCTGACGGAATTGTTAACGGCGTTAACTATTTTCAAACAAAAATACTTACTGCCTTTTTTTTTAAACCATCTCTTTCTCTATCTTGTTCTTCATCTCTTCTCAAGCATTCATCAATGGTTTCCACCACTTTCTCCGAAATTTCTTCCTTTGTTTTGTGAACAAGTTCAATGAACATTAACTATAAATCGCTGTAAACTTTGCGAATTCATCAAATTCGTTCAAAAGAGAATAATCAAAAACTAAACCATGATTCTCTCTCTCCTCACAATTCTATGGGTTGTGGGATTTTGTGGTTGCAACCATGATTAACCGGCTTATGTCCAGACTTACAATTTCACTTCCTCCATTCCAGACTTACTGTCCCAGCTTATGTCACTAAATATTCTCGACCTCTCAAACAACCAGTTGACGGGGAACATCCCTGACAGCCTATCTAAACTTCTTCCCCCACACCATTAATTTGTCAAACAATCACCTTGTTGGTCCTATTCCAGGCCCACTAATTACAGGAGAATTGGCGTAAAAGCTTTTTTGGGTAATCCAAGGCTTTGTCTTGCTGCACATACATATCCATCATATAGAAACTTCTCACTTTGTCCACAAACTCCCAAGCAGAAGCGCTTGAGTTGGATATGGGTGACAGTGGTACAAAAGGAACTCAGATTTTCTCTCTCCTCTGCGTGAGGTGCTGCCGCCACCAACATCCCTCGATGACAACGACAACCCGACACCGGTTTTGGGTTTTTGGGGTTTTTTTATTGCAATTAAGGAGAAATAATGGGTTTCCTCTAACGTTGTGTGGTGGCCATTGATGTAGGAGATGAAGAACAAGAGTGAGGAAATCAAATTAAAACATATCATGGAATTTAAATTGAAGAGTAATAAGGACTTGAAGAACAAGAGAGAGAAAGTGGTGAAGAACAATAGAGAGAGGATGAAGAACATAAGAGAGAGGATGAAGAACACAAAATGTTTTTGTTTTTATAAAAAAAAACAGGTTTTTATTTATAGATGTCAAAATAGTTAACGCCGTGTCTAATTCCGTCAGGTTTAATGACAAAAATCAAGTTCAGGGTTATCGGAGACAGGGCTGTCAAAGTCGGGGTTATATTGGAAAAAGGCTTATAAGTCAGGGTTATCTGAGATAATATCCCATAAGTTTTTAGTATTTTCGATGAGTTGATCTTATATTCTTCGTTTTTAGGTTTAAACACTGAGTTTTCTCTCTCTACCTTTATATTAACTCTTTGCTTTGAAGATTCTAAAGATCGTTGATTTCGTTTCCATTGCTCTTCAACCATTCGGTATTCTTTCTTACTTTTTTTATTTTGATGAATTCTTCTATTTGCATTATGTTTATTGTGTTTATTATTATCATGAGTGAGTAGTCTTTTTCTAGGGCTTAGTGAGGGAAGCCATGTTTATACCTATTTGATTGTGGTTTAAAGTTCTTTGATATTTGGATTAAATTAGAGTAATTCCTATTGATTTGTTATGCTTGTTTAATTCATGTAATTGCGCAATATCATTGGTTATGTTTAGCTAATAGGAGTTAGAATCGAAAGATCGTACTCATTAGAGGCTTGTTACAATTGGTAGGTCTGATTATGTTGAGCGACCGTACTAGCATATGTTGATCTAAGAGTTGTTAAGACCCGACCGTAGGATTAACAAAATACTCTAATTATTCGAATCTCAATCCAAGTATTGTTGAATTATATTTTGTAGTGATTAAATTGGTATAAGCATGGTGGACCGATCGATTGCCCTAGGTTTTTAATTATTTGATAAACTTCCATCCATCTGTGTTCTAGTTTATTCTAGTTTAGTAATTAATCATTCAATCAAATTTTCTCTCTTGAAGTAGTTAAATAATTGAGCACAAATCTATAGAACTCCTCTCCTTGTGGATCGACCCGTATTGGCCAGTTTATGGTAACAACAGACACCGTGCACTTGCGGTATAAATTTTAAAACCCGTCAATATATAATAGAGATATTTAGAGATATATTTAGATACACGTTGTGCTTAATCAATGGGATTGTACGTAATTAATGGGATTTGTTTGGATAGTTTCCTAAAATCCTATATCCTTGTATCAATATATTATATAAAGCTAGAAAAATTTACTTAGATGTCATGTAGGCAAGGCCATGAAATCCAACGTGTCAATTAAACACGATTTTTTTTTGCCAAGTGTACAAGGCCTAAGTAATGGACATGTAGCAGTAAGTAATTCGAATTGGGAGATATTTGCACAAAATAGCAAAGATTAGGGTTAAATCCGTGATTTATGGTGATTTATGGTTCTAACTAGGAAATTAGTATCCTCAAATCTTTATGCACATAATCAATATTAAATCATTGCCTTTTTATTTTTTGATTGATATCAAAAACGTAAATTATGGTAAGGATTTGAAATTCTCAATCAACCTCAATTTTGGGAATCTTAATTGTCAATCATGCATATTTTCAGATTTTTAAAAAAATTCAATGCTATGTACAATATTGCAAGTTTAAATAGGGACTATGCCATAGCTTACCACCACTCCAATCCGTGGACTAATATTTCCGAAGCTATATTTTTTTCTTCTCAATGTAATATAATCATGGCAAAACATCATCTCCCTCAAGAGAAACATCATCTCCGTCACAAGAGAGTACACAAACACCTCTGAGCAAAAAAAAATGTGGCCTCCTAAGGTGGATAACTCGAATTTTCTTGATGTTGATGCTATGGTTTTAAGCCTTTTCGTGAAGGTCATGATCTTATGTTTCATAATGTATCCAATAAGTTCACACTATATATTTTGATTTTTATAATATGATGTTATACGACATTCAATAAAAATATTAGTTACCTATTTTTTTCCAAGTGTACAAGGCTTAAGTAATGGACAAGTGGCACAATGAAATTCGAAATGAGAGAGAATCGCACAAGATCGACCAAGATTATGGTTAATTGGCGTGATTTTAGGTGATTGATGACTCTAATTAGGTAATTAGTATCTTCAAATCTTTATGTACATAAATCACAAGTAAATCATTGCCTTTTTTGATTTATTTGATTGATATGTAAAACATAACTTATGGTAAGGAATTCAAAATTGTTTTCAATACTAAATTGTTAGTAAATAGAAGAAAACAATAAACAACATCAGCATAATATATTTAGGATGGTTTATATTGTACAATATAACAAGGATATAGCATAGGTATCATAAATCATAATTGTGCAACACATGGGTTGTGTTGTAAGTGATTTTTTAATTATTCTGAATACAATATCATAAAATTTTAAATCACCAGCTAATAATTTAATTTTACATATTACTCCATATTCTTTCAACTTTATATGCATGCATTCTAATAATAACGCATTTAATAGATTTGGAACAGAAAAAACTACTTAATAAACTAAAAAAATTCTTGTGCATTATGCGCGGGTCGAAAAACTAGTTGTAAATATATTCCATGATCATGAATGAGAAGGCAAGTAAATATTACTGTGAACCTAGATATTTGACATGGTATCTGTTTAGCCTTACTCTGCCACCGCCGCCTAATAAAATCGATTTCACATCTCCTTTCGATCTTGGCCCACAAGACCGACTCGGTGACTTCATTACCCCCTACCCGTCTCCGTGAACACAACTACGGTGATTGGGCTAATGATGTTCAAATGGAGTTAGAGGTGTGCTGAAAGTTCGGGTTCCTTGATGGAACCATTACCGAACCGGTTTCTCCATATACGACTGCCGACTGGTCCACCATTCATGCTATGTTGGTCTCTTGGCTAATGAACACCATTAGTCCCGATGTTAAAAGTTTCATCTCTAAATACCGAGATGCTAAACGCTTATGGGATACTCTCAAATCCCACTATGCCATCGTCAACGAACCAAGCATCCAACAACTTTATTCTTCGATTGCCAAGTGGGAGCAAACTCAGAGCATGTCAGTTGAAGCTTATTACGATAAACTGAACTCCTTTTAGGAGGAATTACATCATCATGAACCCATCATCACCTACACATGTTGCTCGAAGTGTACTGCCAGACCTCAACATGAATCTCTCCAGAAAACAAGTGTAACACCCCGTGTTTTTGCTCCTAATTTTTCGCGGTTAATTATACTAAGTTAGTATTTTCTCGTTAAATTACTAAAATATTTTTAGGTGTGTGAATGTGTTTAGTATTTATTTATTTGTGGTGTTATAGTTATATATATTTTTTATTTTATTTAAAGTGGTTAGTTATTTATTTAAGAAGTTTATATTAGTTTCGTTATTTATTTAGGCGTTTAGGATGCGGTTTTATCGCGTAGCATTTTTATAACATTGTTGGACCGACTCGAGTGATGAATTGAGCATCACGTGTGGCTTTGTTGTGCTGGCCGAAATTCAGCAAATGCGGAGAGGAGAATGAAGAGTTTTGGTGCATATTAAGCAATCATTTGATTCCTTTGTAACCCCCCACTAATCCCTCATTAACACTCTCTTAAACCCTTCATTTTTTCTTGCCAAAATTCTGATTTTATATCAGAAAATTCCAGCACTATTCTCACCCATATTCACGCCATTTTCGAAGCTTTGTGTGAGATAATCCTTGCTTTCATCAACCTTAAACTTGTTATGCTTAAACTTAATCATTTCTATCATCCTAAACCTTCTACTAATTGAAATTTTGCTGCTTTAGGAGACGATTTGGAGGACGAACACCCTACTCAAGTGGAGAACGCCTAGTGTCTTTGTTGCTACATTATTTCCCGACGTTCAAGGTAACTAGTAGTTATCTTAGAATGCTAGATATCGCGGTAGTTTTAGGGAAAAGATTTAATTGTTAGGATTATGTTTAGACTTGTTTGATTTATATTTTTAACTTGGAAATTTTGATGAATATAAGTTGTGTAAGTGTATGTGTCGTATAATTTTGGTGTTGTGGTGAATAGATTTTGTTGTTGTTACTTGTTGTTTGTTTAGTAGAAATGTTAATCATGTTGTTAGAATTGTTGTTACTAGTTTCCTATGATTAGTTTATGGTAGGATGTTGATTCTTGTGATTGTATGATTTTTCCTATGATTCACTCTCATGTGAATTAAGTTTATAACTTTTCTTATAATTAGATGTGTTGTTGGAATTGTTAGAGTATTGAAATCTACGTATTGTTGTTACTGAAGTTCAGTTGAAATCAAGTTTAGTGCTCGTTTCGTGAAATAATCGGGTTTACTGAACTTTCGGTTTAATCTGGGATTTTTCGTCCAGATGCGTCGAACGCACCATGATGCTTCAGACGTGGCGCCTGTGCGTTAGACGCACAAGAGCTGCGCAGAGCGCATTCTCCTGCGCTGAGCGCATTCTCCTGCGCTGAGCGCACGCATGGTCAAGGCAGACCTACTGGTTTGTTTGCTTGCTGCATGATTTTTGTGTAATTACCGTTACGTTTTCGATTGTATTTCATGTCGTTTATTTTGGTGGTTTTATTGGTAGATAATTTTGCTTGGAAATTGTGAAGGTTGTGGTGTTGTTTATTCCTTGTTATAATTTGGAATGTTAGATGATTATTCCTATAGGTTATGATTAATTTGGAATGTTAGATGATTTGAAGAAATATTGAGTTTTGTTATGTTGCTTATGATTAGAAAATGGAAATGTGATGATTTTGGGAATTTGAATTACTTAAGGTTGGGATCCTAGTTTTTCTGCTCATTTTTTGGGTGTAAGACCATTGGGCATCCCTATTGATGTTGATTTGATGATAGATTCGAGATGAAATTTATTGTGGTGTTTTGCTTTACTTTTGAGTGATAAGAAATCCGGTGGGATAGATGTACTCCCCGGTGAAGAACATGCCAACCACATGGGTTGCGATATAGGTGTAAACTTGGGTTAATTGTTGTCGTCCGAGAGGACAAGGAGTGATGCGTGTACTACCTTGCATCGGGAGTTTGACCATTCTTAGACACAAGCAGTAGGGAACGTAAGTCCATAAGCTATCTGGAGGTTGCGATCTGACAAAACTTAGGAAGTGGGTTGCGATCCACTGGCGTTCTGCTTTTCTTCTCATAAACTTTTCCCTATGTTTTTACTACATTATTTCTTATGGTGATTTATGATTTTGATGGTGTGACGATGTTCTTTCTTTATTTATAAAATCCATGCTGGAATTTATATTATCATGTGAGTTAGTAGTTGAAGTCTTTGTGATGATTCTATATGATTAAAGCTTATCTTCTAATTCTATCTTGATGCTAGTTGTTCTGGGAGGACTGCTAGTTACTCCCCACTGATTGTGCATGTTTGTTTTTTTTCTTATAAATGCAGATGGTTTCGAAGGCTAGACTTATTATAGCACGGGAAGTGTGTTTTGGAGATTTTACTAAGCTTATGGTTTTTATGATTATAGATGATATTTATGAGGATTTTAGAAAGACTTTCAATCTTATAGGTGTGAAGTAGTTGGATTTGGGTGGTTGTTTTGCCACATGAGTTTTATGGATGCTATGGATGTAATTCGGGATTTTTAGTTGTTTTGGTTATGGAAGGATAAACTTGTTTTGAGGTTATTAAGTAATTTGTCATGGTATTTTTCTTTATAATAATGATTAGTTGAACCTTAGAGAGACATTGTCCGTCTTGGCGATGTTTCCGCTATCGTCCACTTCGTTATATTTTGTTGTACTTTCTTTATTATTATTGTGTAAAAGGACGGAGTGTTACAACAAGTATGTTGGATCAATTTCTCATGGGCCTTTATTCTAATTTTTATTCCCAGACTTGTGCAAATTTTCTATCCCGAGACCTCTTGCCATCTCTTGATCGAGCCTACCATATGATGTTTCAAGATGAGTGTGTTCGCCTTACGAAGTCCATTTCGGAGGACAAAACCTCTGACATAACACTCGACTTCGCTTATCGGACCACTCCCGGTGCTGGCCGTGGTCGCCCTGATAAATAACACCTCCTGAGCACTCACTGTCACAAATCTGGCCATGAGGCCACCAGTTGCTGGGAATTAGTAGGTCGCTTGGAATGGCTTGAGGAGAAAATCAAAGTCGACGCAGCTCGATGTCGCTCTACTAGACGAGGTCATCCACCTATCCGCGCCAACACTGCCACGACATCCAACAATGATGCTGGCAGCAGCTCTCTATCTCCTTTTTTCTCTGCCGAGCAATAATACTCTCGTAGAACTTATTGGTAACATTGAACTTTATGACGATCGTTTGACCGGTGAGTTTAATTCAGCACTTTGTATTATAGACACATGGGCTACTAATCATATTTCCGACGATGCTTCATACTCCCTCCGTCTTTTTTAATTGTTATACTTCACTTTATGGGAGAACCAAGGAAATTTTGTAAAAAAATCAAGAAAGAAGTACAACCAAAGAATGTTTAGTTTTGAGAAATGTAAAGAAAAGCATTAAAATATTATAGGAGAGAGAAAAATTGGGTAGGTGGGAAGGTTTTGGGTGGATTATTAAAATGGGTGGTGGAATATATGAGGTAAAAATGTGTAAAATGTTGATGTGATAGGTTACCATATGAGGAAAAAGTGAAAGTGCAACAATTAAATAAAAACGGCCAAAAAAAGAAAGCGTAACAATTAAAAAAACGGAGGTAGCATATGTTTAATTTATTTGATATTGTGGATTATTCACTTGGTCTTCCTAATGGTGATATTGTCATTGCCAAGCAAGCTAGTTCGATTCGTTTATCGGACTCCATAATCCTTTATCATGTTTTGTTTGTGCCTAATTTAAGTTGCAATTTAATTTTTGTATCTCAAATGAATGATGCTTTGCAAAGTACTGTCACATTTACATCTTCTATGTGTGCTATTTGGGACCGGTCGATGGCTCTGATTGGAGCGGAAGTTAGGAAGGATGGACTTTACTACTTCAAAAAACGGATTCTATGCAGCATTATTCTACTAATTCTGCTCTCTACTTTGGATTATTTATGGCATATATGCATGGGACACCCTTCTGAGAAAATTGTCAAATTACTACCTCCTTGTCTGCATTGTAAAGGCAGTTTAAATAAGGCTTGCGAAATATGTTTCCATGCAAAGCATTCTAGAGACAAATTTCCAATTAGTGATAATGTTTCCACTAGGATTTTTAAGAATGTTCATTCTGATTTATGGGGTCCTTACAATATCCCTCCTCATGTGACGCTAGATATTTTTTGACTTTAGTTGATGATTTTTCCCAAACTATTTGGATTTATTTGTTAATTGATAAAACCACAGTTTTTTCCATGTTTATGTCCTTTGTCGCAATGATTGATAGACAATATTCTCAAAAAATTAAAATTGAGAAAGTGGTAATGGCACCAAATATAATTGTTTACGTGATTATTTTCTGACGATGGGCATTCTTTTTCAAACTTCTTGTGTGGAACCTCTCAGCAAAATGGTAGAGTTGAGAGAAACCATCAGCATGTATTGAATGTAAGTCGTGCCTTATGATTTCAAGTCAATCTACGTATTTATTTTTTGGGGGAAAGTGTCCTTGCTGCTGATCACCTCATAAACTATACTCCTACACCTCTTTTAGGCAATAAAACTCCCTTTGAAATCTTATGTGGCCACCTTCCCTTTCTTCCCTCTTTCTTCTCCCTTTCCTCTTCTATTTCATTTACTTGATCATTCTTGATCATAGAGACATTCTGCTAGATTTTCAGTCATTTTGACCGATTTTCAAGTACATTTTCTTACACCCTGTTTTGCCATGTTCTTAATATAGGTGGAACTACCTAAGATGGTTACGAGTTCTAGAGTTGGCAATGGCAGCAATGAAAATAAAGCACAAGTTCAGAAATGGTGCGCTTGCACCGTGCCCCATGTCCGCTCGTGCAAAGGAGCACATAGCACAATAAAATCTTGTATGGGGAACTCCAAATAGACATAACATTCAAACCACAAATCAGATAAAGGTAATTCCATTTCAAGGTGAAAGCTCGTTTCGATAGCTTTCCAACGACTGGTCATAAGCTTGATTTTGATATAAAACGAAGAAGTTATGTGCATTTTAAGTTGAATTGTCTGAGTAGAGCAGAACCAGAGGTGCGCCCGCACCACTCTCTATGGTGCACCCGCACCACTCTCTATGGTGCGCCCGCACCATTTATTTTACGGAAAATCTTGTAAGGCTTCGTGCCTATCAAAACAATGTTATGTTTTATTATTCCGAGGATGCTTTATTCTAGAGTATTAGAGAGAGTTATATTAGGGTTCTTCCTAGAGAGAAAAACACATTGCTTATTCTTAGATTTCGGATTTATAGATCGAGGTTGTTGATTTCTAGACATTCAAGGTACCTTTTATTAATCTAATTTGCAAGTTTTGAGTTTTATTCATCTTTGTTATTGTTAATCTCTCCTCTTCCATAGTATTAGATCTCTTATATTATAGTTTCATAATTGCTTATTGCTATTCAATTATCATTCCTTAATCATGTTTAGCCCTAGATTAGTTATAAATTTCAGATTTTTAAATTTAGATTCCATGATTAGTGAGTAGTCTCCTATCTAGGGTTAGGGTGAAAGTATGAATTAAGACTCTCATGTATTATTAATGTAATTGTGATGATCTAATGATAATTATGCATTGATCTTGGTGTTTTGAGGCCTTAGGAGAGATATTGATCACATTTATGCTTTGGTATTTTGATTACAGATATTCTTAATCGAATTTTGAACTCATTTATCATCCCCATGATCAAGTTAATTTCTAGGCCAAGATATTGGATAGAAATTAAGGGGATCCTTTTATTAGGGGTTTTCCGTACTTATTGGATCTCTTAATCAATTGACTAAAGACCATTCGAGAGAGGATTTAGTTGATTGATTAAGCGATTATATATTCTTAAGGACCATTCGAGAGAGGACTCGAGTATTTTAGAGGATAACTAAACCTTGCATAATTGTCGCCTTTGAATCACAAATGCATTAATGATCATTGTTCCGTTTGATTCATACTAGTAGCCTTAACTCTAGTGTTTTCTCATTGATATTTTCGTCCCTTGTTTATTTGCTAGTTTGTTTGATCTTAGTTAGTCATTAGTGTTACAAAACCTTTCTTAAACCCTCAAATACCCATCAATTAGGCAATTTAAACTTGTTAGACTTTGATTAATCCCAATTTCCCTGTGGATCGACCCTTGACTTGCCTTTACTATGTTTTTAGTAATTGATTGTTTGGTGTTATAAATATTGTTTAAAAAATAATTTTTGGTGCCTTAACGACACACTAAAAACCTCTTATATCAAAATGGTGTCGTTGCCAGGGAAATTGTGCTATTGATTGAAGTTTTCTTAAGTTTGAAATTGCTTAATTGTTTTTTTTACTTTCTTTATTGGTTTATTTTTTTATCTTTTTTTTTATTTATTTTATGTGGTAAATGTTGTTTATATGAGTCTAGGAATTCATATATAAATTTTATTTTTACTTTTTTAAGAGAATTCCAAAAAAAAATTGGCAACCTTCTTTTTTCTTCAATATAAGGATGAACAATTTTGGAATTATTATCAGAGATTTGAGAACACTCTTCTAACTAAGTATAGACTTGAGCTTTGGGACATATGTCAGGTGATGTATGAGGGTTTGAATATGCACACAAGAGAAGTGGTGGAGTCTATATTTAATGGTTAATTTCGATCCCAACACTTTGATGAAGCATGGAGTTTTTTTGGGTGGCTATCCAGAGACACTTATGAGTGGGACCATGGAATTACTACTTTCTCAAATTTAGTAGATGTCTCTAGCTGTGAACTACATGTCTATTTTGAAACTCTTCATTCACTCAAAGAAAGGAGTTTCTTAATGGAAGAAAATATACCCTTGTCAAAGAGGTGTGATTCTATGATGGACAACATTGTCGAATCTAGCAAAAGATCAATCGAAACATTGAGTCGAATCATCAATGATCAAAATCACTCTTGCATGGCTATAACCAATGAAGATGATGATTGGGATTTGGATGACAACCCCATAGTAGAGGAATCATTTGTTGAGAAAGCTTACACTATAGAGTCTAATGATGTTGAAGAAGTAGTTGATGAGACTTTTCTTTCTACTCGTCCCCTTCATATTCCCTTTTTAAGGAAACTCGACTTAGTTCCTTCCTTCCCCATCTTATTCCCTCGCCTCAAAGTTTCACCATTGGAAGAGCCTTTGGCCTCCTTAAACCATCACAAGACTCAAATGAAAGTCATCCAGGAAATGATTGAGCTTAGATTTTGCAAGGACCATCAAAAGGAGAACTCACTGTTTTCTTCTTTTTATTTGAATTTTGATGTTTTTGCTTCACACTTTCCAGGATTCGCTTTGAAATTGCATCATTTTCGGCACTCATCTCTTGGTAAGCATATAAACGCATTGAAATTTGTGCATGTTCTTTGTTTATGTCTTACCTATTTCATCCATTGTGAAATGTATGCTAATGCTTATGACAAACTATTGAGATCTTTGTCAAATTATTTAGTGGTAAGTTCTAACTAATGATCCTAAAAGTTCACTTTTCGGGAGGTAATCTGAGACCCTTCTCCTTATCGTATTTAGTTAGGATTTTTGCTTGATTTTGTGCCCTTACCCCCCCTACTTTCTCTTTGCTTGTACACTCCGAGGACGGAGTTTGTATTAAGCTTGAGGGAGTTAGCATGTGTTGCCTCTATCTCAACATTTTCTTCCTCCTCTTTGTAATTAGGTTCATATTAGTGTATTTGCATGTTAGGTTTGCATTAAAAAGACTAACAAAAACATTTTCTTTTTCTTTTTGCATTTAGATTAGTTTGGTTGCATGCATGATTAGTTGCTAAGAGTGTTCATAAGTTGATTGGAAGACCTTCCTTGCACTTGACTTTATGATTTTGGAAGCCTTGTTATGACTTTAGGTGATCTTTGAGAACGATAACTTTTGGTAGAGTCTTTTTGAAATTAGGTGAGTTGGTTGATTGGATTGTCTTGTCCCTTGTGCGATGAACACCGAAGGAGGGCCACTAACCTCGTAAGACTCAATTACAACCCTCACCATTGATTGTCTAACTTGTGACTTGCATTTTAGCTCCCCAAGATTGCATATGACCGAACTAAATAGAAGAATGATTTAGGGCGTTTCACTTTGCTAGAATTAGGAGCTCAAAAGCCAAACTTTTTTTTACCGGCGTAATTATCCACTTCTCAACCCATCTGAGCCTTTCTATCCTATTTTTGCTTAACCCTCATAATAAGTCATGGCCAAACTTTCCTCTAAGTGGAGTACATGTCTAGGTTGTGTTGAGTCGAGTTATTTTGATACTAAGTCTTTCGGTGAAAGTGAGTTAATGTGTTTGTATAATTGCAAAAGATGAAGAAAATTGCGGAAAAAAAAGAAAGATCTTATTGATTCATTTAGATTCTTGTTGAAAGAAAAGAAAGTGAAAGAGCAAATTAATGAGCAAAATGAAAAATATGTTCAAAAATTGAAAATCAAAGTGAAAAAGAAAAAAAAAGTGATTATGTTTGAGATTTCAAATTGAATTTGGTGTTAAGACTAGCTTGGGGGAGTCGTTTCCCCTGATTTGTACTCCACTTTACCCTTTTTGCACCACATTCCCAAATTGGTATCCTCACCCCTAACCTAACCCCGTTACCACCATGATAAAGTCTCTTTTGACTTCTAGATTAGTCTTGGTCAATTTAGTAGTGGCGGGTGAGATTTTGTGTAAGTCATGATGAGGCTCATCAAAATTTGGTGGTGGCGAGCTATTATGGTTGAGTATCCCTAGGGGGGATTCAAAATCGAGACTTGGAAGTTAAGAGGGTGAGAAATCACTCCTAGAAAGCCTAGTTTGTAAGAAGACTCAGTTGATCGGTGGATTGGATCTCTTAAGTCACTCTTGTGCTTCTTAATCATCTTTCCACTTGTGTTTGGTTGGTCTACTAAATCTTGGTATGAACTCATTTTTTTTGGAAAAATTTCAAAAAACTACCTTTTATAATAGAGAAATTTGTCAGAAACAACCTTTTAAAAGGAAGATTTTGTCAAAAACAACCTTTTAAATTTTTTTTTGCCAAGACCAACCCTAAACAAAATTTTTTTTGTCAAAAGCAACCAGATGATTTCATTCCGGTGTTGACTCATGTTTTCCGACGTTGACTTCTTACTTCACATAACATAACCCAATTTACTCCCATTTTCCTCCAATTTTATTCACTTAGAAACCCGGTTCCCTCCCTCATCTCTCACATCTCTGTCATTTAACTATTGAGCTCCTAACATCTCCTTTGCATTGAATTCTCTTCGAATTGTCAGAAGAAATTAAGGAGGAGGTTCAGTAACTGAGGTATGTAAATTAGCATTGAATGCCCAACTTCCTCCACTATCGTTTGTCTCTAATAATGTTCTATTCCTTAATTATCTTTCTCTAATGATGTTCTGCTTCATGTTTTGCGTTTTTTGAACTCTCTACAATGGCGAAAAGGAAGGCTAGGGTTTGTTCGAAGAAAACAAGGTTGAATTACAAGATTATTGAAAAATCAAGGTATGTTCACAAATTTTGTTAATTTAATTGGTTTTTTTTGAATTAATTATTAAGGTTTAAGGAGAAAGGGGTACACACTACATACTGGTAGGTCACAGATTAAGAGTGATGTGGAGATTCCCGGATTTTTGGAGGCACCTGAAATAGATGGATGGTACCAGCTGTATGTGGTTCATCCAGATAAGGATGTGGAATTTAATAAGCTTGCTTATGGACCATCTGTGAGGTTTTAAACTTAAGCCAATTTCCTTAAACCCTAAATAATTAATTCAAAAAAACCAATTAAATTAACAAAATTTGTGAACATACCTTGATTTTTCAATAATCTTGTAATTCAACCTTGTTTTCTTCGAACAAACCCTAGCCTTCCTTTTCGCCATTGTAGAGAGTTCAAAAAACGCAAAACATGAAGCAGAACATCATTAGAGAAAGATAATTAAGGAATAGAACATTATTAGAGACAAACGATAGTGGAGGAAGTTGGGCATTCAATGCTAATTTACATACCTCAGTTACTGAACCTCCTCCTTAATTTCTTCTGACAATTCGAAGAGAATTCAATGCAAAGGAGATGTTAGGAGCTCAATAGTTAAATGACAGAGATGAGAGAGATGAGGGAGGGAACAGGGTTTCTAAGTGAATAAAATTGGAGGGAAATGGGAGTAAATTGGGTTATGTTATGTTAAGTAAGAAGTCAACGCTGGAAAACATGAGTCAACACCGAAATGACATCATCTGGTTGCTTTTGACAAAAAAAATTTTGTTTAAGGTTGGTCTTGGCAAAAAAAATTTAAAAGGTTGTTTCTGACAAAATCTTCCTTTTAAAAGGTTGTTTATGACAAATTTCTCTTTATAATAAACATTTTTCAAAAAACTACCTTATACAACACTTTTTTTTCAAAATACTACCAATTGACCGCTAAATGAGGGTTTAACCACCCGTGACGGGTTCATTGCTACTTATTGCCTTGATCTCACGGCCCAGGCACCGCTGACAACTCACTTAGGGTGTCAAACTGCCCCCCATTTCATTTTCTTCTTAACGAGCACCTCCTCCCGCTAGCTTCTCTCTCCTCCATTTTTGTTCTTCTCTTTTTTATTTGTTGCCCCAACGGTAACAACACCTAGGGCCGCTGCTATTTAAGAGTCAACGTCAACAAAAAAAGTCAAGTGGTAGTATATTGAAAACATTATGTTATATAAGGTAGTTTTTTGAAAGAAAATTTTTATAAGGTAGTTTTTTTGAAAAATTTATGTTATAAAAGGTTGTTTTTTGAAATTTTTCCTTTTTTTTTGGTGAAAGAAGGTTGCATAAAATTAAGAAGTTGTGGCTAAAAGCCTTAGTACAAATTGATCCCAAATGTTTAAGAGGTGACTGGGAGGGGTGGGGATAATCCTAGTAACATTAACATCTACATTGTCTTTTCTTCCATCTTTCGCTAATCTATCCGCGACTTGATTAAGCTTCCTTGGGCACAATTGGACCTTCATCCCTTGGAAGCATTGGCTTTGATCCCTGCACATTAGAACAGTTTTATCAATGCACGGACTCGTTTGTTCGAAGTTCTTCATGAGTTGCACAACCTTTTTGCAATCTATGGATATGATCACATGCGTGGCATTGTGATATGTGGTGATAGACATCCCCCACTGTATTCCCAATAACTCAGCATGAAGAGCTGAATTTGCAAAGACCCGTCTATGAAAACTGATGATCCATTGACCTGCACAATTAAATAAAACACCCGCAATGCATGTAGGAGGGGAGAGACAAGTGAAAGAGGCATCGATGAAAAGGTTTAACCAAGGTGGGGGGAGGATTTTTACCGTTTGAGTGACATTGGAAGTAAGAGAGTGGATAGGTGAAGGGAGAGAAGAGTAAACTTCAAGAGCTGATTTTTTTGGCTTTTTGGACCGTGAGGTTGGGTGTAGGAATACAAGGGTTATTGAAGACAAGTCTATTACGTTGCGTCCACAATTCCCAACAAATGAAGAAAAAAAGAAGGTTTCGAGGGACACCATTAACCAACATGTTAGAACTTAGGTTGACTTGGAGCCAATCATCAATACTAATGTTAGGGGAGGAGGGGAGGGTTATTTGGGCGAACAACCATACCTCATGGGCCACCGAACACTCCCTAAGAATGTGAATGGAAGATTCCATATGACTGGAGCAAAGGGGACAAAGAGCAGACTGAATTATGTTCCGGCATTGGAGTAGCTGGTTTGATGGAAGACGGTTCCACCAAGCCAACCAAAGAAAGAACTTAAGCTTAGGCGTGCAAGGGCCTTTCCACAACGACTCGAGGTTGTTGTGAGGCTTGCGAAGGAAAGTGAGGGAGGAGTACGCAGAGACGAGCGAGAATTTGTTGTTTATTTCAAAGGAAGAAATCTGATGGTCATAATTATTTTCATTGATATTGGGGATTTGAAAACCTAAAATCTGATAATGGATAAAATCAGGAAGCTGGAAGGATATATTATTAAGGTCCCACTCACGGTTCGACCATAAATCACAAAGCTTAAGCTTTTCCTCTAAAGGCAAAAATGGGCCTAAGACAAACTTTCTAATAGCTCCGACCCCTAGCCAATTATCTTCCCAAAAGGAAATAGTCTTCCCATCACTAATCTTCCACACTTTATTATCATTCAAAAGATCCCACCCAATACTTATGCTCCTCCAAATTTTTGAACCGTTCTTAAAAGGAATGACTTTATCTGGCTGGATGTATTTTGAAATGATACATTCTTTGGCTAGGTTATCCTCACCTTGACTCATTCTCCACCCTAGGCGCGCCATGTATATAATGTTAAGGTCATGATGAGATCTAATGCCCACGCCTCCCTGATTTTTATCTAAGAAAGAGTCCTTCCCAACAAGATGGAGACGGTTTCTAGAGTCCCTCTTACCCCACAAAAAGTTGTTACATGTCTGGTCAAGATCCGAGAGGGTTGTAGAGGGGAGAACTTGAGATTGAAGATAATAGTTTGGAATATTGTTCAAGGTTGAATTTATTAACGTTAATTTACCCGCTCTAGAAAGGTAATTAGCTTTCCAAATGGCCAATTTTTTCCTAACCCTATCCACAAGAAATTGGACATCTTTACGCTTAGGTCTTTTATGAGAGAGAGGAATGCTAAGGTAAGTACCAAGATCTTTTGATTCATTGACATTTAACGTCTCTTGAAAAAGGGTACGGTGCTCCTCAGTAGTATTTAGGGAGAAAAATAGTCTGCTTTTGTGTTCATTGATCTTTTGCCCTGAAATCTTACAGAAGGAGGAGAGGGTATCACGCACAGAGAAAGCTGTTAATTCTTCCACTTTCCTAAAAAGAAGAAGATCATCAGCGAACAGCAAGTGCGAGATGGGAACTTTTTTCTTTTCTACCCAAAAAGGAGTCCAAGCCTTGTTATTAGTAGCAATGTTAATCATAGTGGTCAATCTCTCAAGACAAATATTAAACAAATAGAGGGACATAAGATCACCTTGTCTTAGCCCTCTAGAGTGAGTGAAAGGTTGGGTTTTCTTTCCATTAACTAGCACAGTGGGAGAGGCGTTCAAAACACAGTTCATAATCATATTAATAGAGTGGTCAACCATGTCAAGATCATTTAAACATTGCCTTAGAAAGTGTCATTCAATCCTATCATAGGCTTTCTCAAGGTCAATTATTAAAGCAAACCACCCACTTTTCCTTTTTTGCTATTCATGGAGTGAAGAATTTCAGTTGCAACCACAATGTTGACTTCAGGACCCCTGCCCTTAATGAACCCATTTTGGTTAGTGGAAATCCAGCTCGGGATAATAGGCTTTAGCCTCTGAAAAATGATCTTAGTAACTACTTTATAAATTGTGTTACACAAGCTAATTGGTCTAAGCTGCTTAACTGAAGTTGGATTGTCAACTTTAGGGATTAGACATATAAGGGCACCAGGAATTCTAGCGGAGGTGAACCATTGAGAAATACTATGATGGAGATCAACATGAGTAAAGTTTCAAGTATTTTGGAAGAAAATAGGGTGGAAACCATCCAGACCAGGCGCTTTTAAAGGTTTCATAGAAAAAAGAGCATGTTTTACGTCTTCGATGGAAGGAGGGTGACAAAAGGTCTGAGTTTGAATGAGGGGAGGTCTACTTTGGGAGTTCCTTATACAATATGGGGTCTCGGAAGCGAACAAATGGCAGTAGAAATTTCGGATATGGTCGCTTAGGTCCTGAGGGTTAGAAATGGACTCCCCCACACTATTTTCTGAAGTTAAAATTCTACTTCGATGCCTCTTAATTTACACACTTCTATGAAAAAAGGATGTATTACGTTCCTCTTTAGTGCACCAATCCAATCTACTCTTGGAGAGCCAAAGCACCTCCTCTTGATTAAGAATGGTCACTAATTTATTTTGAATTTCATCTTGAAGGTTAAGGTGGAAGACGGAGTCGGGATGATTTTGCAAGAAATTTTCAATACGACTAAGTCTACTTAGCGCTCTTTTTGCGGTGGTAAACATTGCCAAAATTTTCTTTATTCCAAGAGGTCAAATGTTTCCTAGTTTGGTCTAATTTTGAGTCAAGCGTGAAATGTGAAAACCACGCCTTATGCACAACATCAGGGAAGGAGTGGTCAAGAACCCACATGGGCTCAAACCGCAATGGCTTAGGGCCATTGCAGGAAGATGGAAGGTCAAGCTTTAAGAGAAGATGGCAATGGTCAGAGGTGATTTTTGGCAAGTGGTGAATGACACTGTTTGGGAACTTGTTAAACCACAAATCATTCGCACAACCTCTATCTAGTCTCTCATGAATAGGAGCATGCTTGCGTTTATTTGACCACGTAAACCTTGGGCCATGGAAACCAAGGTCGAGAAGGTTACAATCATTTAAAGTTTTGTTGAACAAATCGGTCCTAGCTTTAGGAATTGGTCTCTCCCCCTTCCATTTTTCATTTTGGCACGAAACCTCATTGAAATCCCCCAAAGCAACCCAAGGCCTATCAATAGAAGTAGCAATGTCAATTAAGCTATCCCATAAAATTTTTCTAATATTGAAAACCGGACTAGCATAGATGGCAGATAAAATAAAAGGGGGAAGGAATCTCAAACCTCCAACAACGCTAAAATGCTTTGAGAGTTTTCACTCATGATTGTGAGCTTGACTCTAGAAGAATCCCAAAGCAGTAGGATACCTCCCGCAAAATCAATTGGATCCACCAAGTACCAGCTATCAAAGGGGAGGGATTGGCCAATTCTCGATGTAGAACGACGACTAGAGTGGGCTTCCGCAAGAACAACGATATCCGGGTGGTGGTCTTGAACAATATGCCGCAGGTTTGGCTTAAAGGAGGTTCTAGCAATAACCCGTGCATTCTAAAAAATGACTGACATGTTATACGACAAGCTTGGTTTGGCCATCAAGGCTTGGATAGTTTTGGACTTTCTCTTTACCCCCAGAATTACTTCGTCGTTTTTCACCGGGTCTATCCATAACCTTCGCTGAGGTGCTGCTCTCAAGGAAGTCTTGTTTGTGCTTTTTATTCCTTTTCCGTCTTCCAAATTGATCTGAAGTGTTAGTTAATGAAGCATGGGTTTGATTCTTATTTCTATCATGGCATTCGAGTGGCTGACAAAAGTTCATTCCATTGACATGGAGTTCAATCGATAAATCTCCCTTATGAATGGGAGCACAATGGCTGGATCTATCCACGAATCGAGACGGTAAAGGGGAAGCCGCTCCTCGTCCTCGTTCTCCACCTTCTTCGTGAGTAGCCACATTATGAAAGCTTTGAGAGTGGTCGGTAAGTGCAGCGGAACCTGAATTTGCGGAAGGTGCGCCGGCACTATGGCACCGTTGTCGTTGTACATGAAAAAATTTCTCATGTATGCTTGCACGAACATTGGGTTTAGAATTAAGTTCTTGGTCTCTTGGAGCAAAATTTCGATTAAGTTTTCTCCCTCTTGCCAAAGGTAAAAGGCATGAGCTTGGTTCACATCGGGTTTCAATGGAAGTGGAGGGGTATCGAACACACAAGGGAATCTCCATTCCTTCAGGATGAGGCGCGGGGGTGTTGGGGAAGGAGGGGTTACCGGTGACGGAGGAGGTGGCGGGGTGGATGAACGAATGGGGTTGGGTTCCATTTTTACTCGAAGGATATTTTTGAGACGAGAGAGATTGGGTAATTTATGGGATTATGAGAGAAGATGTATTTGAGGGGGAATGAAGATTGGATGTGCCACATTTCTCAACATGGTTTGCTAGGGGGAGGGTTTCAAACTCTGGCATGGTAGGTTCTAAATCCTGCAGAAGGAGGAAAGTGTTTTGGAGAGGGGTAGATTCAGATATGATTAGACTTGGAGGGATTTTAGGAGGATGACTTGGGTGGGGGCTGGGGTGAGAGATTAGCGTCTTTTCTTGGGAATAGAGCTATTGGAAAAAAGGGGCAGGGATGTCTTTTGTGGTTGGGTAATTTTTGTGTTTAGCTGGGGTCCACCTCTGGCCATGTGGATTCTGGGTTTCCACTTCTTTGGAGTTGGGCTTAGTTCTTCCATGACCCTCAAACTCGGATGTTCTTGACTTTGATTCAGCAGCATTGATTCCACAATTTTTAATACCATGACCGAATTTATTGCACTTGTGACAGTACCACGATCCTTCCAAGTACTCGATTTCCTGGAAAACATTGCCCAACCAGATTCCACTAAGTGGTTGACTTTCACCATCAATTAATACACATAGGTTAGCATCCCTTTTGCCCTCTCCTTTCAACGTGTTATTGTCAATCTTAACCAATTTTCCCAACTTTTTGCCCATTTGCACTAGAATATCTTGATGGAAACGTTCCACAGATAGCTCTGGGAGCTTAATCCAAACTGCTCCCATGTTACACTTTGCTTTGGAAGGTTTGAATCCCGGTTCCATGCTTGGACCCAGACGTGATTGTTTTGAATACACCATGGGCCATTTGAGAGAATGGTGGCTGTCATCGATAAATTTGCATTTGATTGAGTAGAATCCCATTCCTAGTGCAATGAGATTTAACTGATGCTTCCAACCCCATATTTTTGCAAGCTCCTTACCCATAAAATCACGAGCAAATGATTTGCCAATTACTTTAATAATGATGCACAACTTCCAAGGGCCACACAAATCTTCATACACTTCCCTAGAAATTGGTATGAAAGGAGTAACTGAGGAGACGTCCTTAGGAGGTGAAATGGCAAAGGGAGTGATAATGGATGGAAGAACCGCCAAAGGATGTAAGCGGGGGGAATGGATGTAAGGGAGGGAGGAGGAGGAGGTTGGGTCAGCGAGGGGTGGGGATGAGGGGAGGTAGCTGGTACTGCAGTTGATCCAAAGTCTTGCGCAAAGCAAGCGAGTGGAGGGGTTTCCCCCTCAATTTCTTTCTCTTTCTCTCTCTCTCGCTTTCTCTCTCTTTCATCTTTAAACTCATTTAGCTTGCACGTCACGTTTCTAGCTTTGCATATAGAGCATTTAGGCTGGTGTGTTGCATGGTTTTTCTTTTTCATCGTTTTCTCGTCTTTTCTTTCTTCTTTCTCATTCTTGGTTTACATGAGGACAAGTAAAATGCTAAGCTTGGGTGAGTTTGATAAGTGCGTTTCAAACGCAGTTTACAGACTGTTTTTAGCTTATTTTGATCCTCTTTCTCCCCTTTCTTCCCTCTTTCTTCTCCCTTTCCCCTTCTATTTCATTCACTTGATCATTCTTGATCACAGTGACATTATGCTAGGTTTTCAGTCATTTTGACCGATTTTCTAGTACATTTGTTTTCACCCTGTTTTGCATGTTCTTAATATAGGTAGAACTACCTAAGATGGCTACAAGTTCTAGAGTCGGCAAAGGAAGCAATGAAAAATAAAGCACACGTAGAAAAAATGGTGCGCTTGCACCGTACCCCATGTCCGCTCGCGCAAAGGAGCACATAGCACAATAAAATCTTGTATGGGGAACTTGAAATAGACATAGCTTTCAAACCACAAATCAGATAAAGGAAATATCACTTGGAGGTGAAAGCCCGTTTCGATATCTTTCCAACGACTGGTCATAAGCTTAATTTGGATATAAAACGAAGAAATTATGCGCATTTAAAGTTGAACTGTCTGACTAGAGCAGATTCAAAGGTGCGCCCACACCTGTTTCTTAGATACGCCCGCACCTGTGGTTGGTGCACCCGCACCACTTACAATGGTGCACCCGCACCTAAGGCTGGTGCGTCCGCACCACTTACAATGGTGCACACGCATCTTTCTACAGAAGTATGTCCATTGAGATCAGTTTGGTTGGTGCGCCCGCACCACTCTCTATGGTGCGCCCACACCATTTATTTTCCGGAAAATCTTGTAAGGCTTCGTGCCTATTACAACAATGTTATGTTTTATTTTTCCAATGATGCTTTATTATAGAGTATTAGCCAGAGTCATTTTAGGGTTCTTCCAAAAGAGAAAAACACATTGCTTATTCTTAGATTTCAGATTTATAGATCTAGGTTGTTGATTTCTAGACATTCAAGGTACCTTTTAGTAATCTAATTTGCAAGTTTTGAGTTTTATTCATCTTTGTTATTTTTAATCTCTCCTCTTCCATAGTATTAGATCTCTTATATTATAGTTTCATAATTGCTTATTGCTATTTAATTAATCATCCCTTAATCATGTTTAGCCCTAAATTAGTTATAAATTTCAGATTCTTATGTTTAGCTTTCCTGATTAGTGAGTAGTCTCTTATCTAGGGTTAGGGTGAAAGTATGAATTAAGACTCTCATGTATTATTATTGTAATTGTGATGATCTAATGATAATTATGCATTGATCTTGGTGTTTTGAGTCCTTAGGATAGATATTGATCACATTTATGCTATGGTATTTTGATTATAAATATTCTTATTCGAATTTTGAACTCATTTATCATCCCCATGAATCAACTTAATTTCTAGGCCAAGATGTTGGGTAGAAATTAAGGGGATCCTTTTATTAGGGGTTTTCCGTACTTATTGGATCTCTTAATCAATTGACTAAAGACCATTCGAGAGAGGATTTAGTTGATTGATCAAGCGATTATTCTTGAGGACCATTATTCGAGAGAGGACTCGAGTATTTTAGAGGAAAACTAAACCTTGCATAATTATCGCCTTTGAATCACAATTGCATTAATGATCATTGTTCCGTTTGATTCATACTAGTGTAGACACCAAATTTTGAACCCCTGTTGTGGATAAAAATTATAATAAGAAAAATTTCTGAAAGAAATAAAAATAACGAAGCGATCATACATTGTGGAACGCGCGCCCCGCAAAAGGCACGTTGTCTCGGAGCGCTAGTTTCATTCCGTCATATGGTATTCTGTTTTGCGCTTTGGTCATACGATTTCGGTTTAAAAACGTGATTGTAATACTCCGTATTTTTTGGAGTTAAATTTTTATAAATAAGAAAATATAAAGAATAAAGTTGAAAGTATTTTAATAGTATTTACTGAAAAAAATATAGTTTGGGTAAGCCTAAAGTTATAATTTAACTTTGCAACCTACTTTTTGTACCTAATTATATTTTAATTCGGTTTTGTTTTATTTTTTAAATAAAATAATAAATCGGAATTTGATTTGGAAACAAATCCTATTAAACCAAGATTTCTCATGCTATAAATAAGAAGGAAAAAAAAACAACAAAACCCTATTCACCACTTCAAATCAGCCGTGTGTTTTTTCCCCAAGAGAATTTTTCTCTCTTGTTGAACCCTAGTTTTGATGATGACAAAGGAACAAAGATGCAAACTAAGTATTGGACTAACAAGTTGTTTAAGTGAATGAATTTCAAGGTATCAATGAAAGGAACAAAGAGAATACTAAGTCAAAGAAGAAATCAAGTTTGGATTTTGAAGACTAAGTGAAGATGTTCAAAGATTTGGTACTGGAGAAGAATTGGAGCAAGAAGACTAAAGAGAGGCTTTTTGTTTCTAGTTCCAATGTAAAGGAACGAGTAAGACTGGTAAGGAACTGTGGCAATTTAGAATGAGAATGAGCGTGTGTTCCTTTGTAAGGAACAGACGAACTGGCACTGTAATAATAAGTTAAAAGAACTAACTATTAAAAGGAACTATACTTTGGATGAAGCAGTACAACGGTTAAATATGTCGTTTGAGTATTTTATCCCTAGATTCTAGGTAACCGTTTTATTTAAGTAAAAATCTGGTTTTAAGGAAAAGATCTTATTTTTATAAAGATAATAAAAATCCTTTTCGGTTTTTATGGAAAATATTTTAAAGATAATATTTTTGGTAAAAGGATTTTATTTTGGTTTTATTAATTAAAATATTTTTAAATTAAATCAGATTTTCGAATTACTGCTTTAAGTAATTACTAAAATTAAGGGAGCAGTAACATGTTTATCTCCCACGTTTAACAGTGATCAAGGAGATCATGAGTTTAAAGAGGAACGTGTTCCTCCGAGTAAGGAACATCATGGGATAATGGTTTTACCACTAACACATGTTTTAATCCCAAGTTCTAAGTTATTACCACTATAAATACTAGTGTCTAATGAAGTTCAAATTTGTGTCAGACCAAGTGAATTAGTGAGTTTAACTAAGTAAAGTGTCAGTGCCTTCATTCTCTCATAAAAGCAATTTGTTCTTTGCCTTCTTACTCTAATTCCACTAAGTTTATTTGATTAATTGTATTTTGGTTTTTGGGGTAAGGGGACTTTGAGTGAAGTTCTGTAAGAGAGAAAGCTTTGAGTGAAGCAAGTTAAAGTGAGAAAACTTCAAGTGAAGTTGAGAGGAACAGCTGTTAAGGGAACAGTTGTTCAGGAACTTGAATTTAGGAACTCAAGGTGTGGCCCGTGAGTAGAATTTGGTTGTAACAAAGTTGTTTGGCCTAATTAGTGAAAGTGTTGAGTTTAAAATCCCTAGTGGTCGAGGTTGTTTATTCTTGTTGGGCCCAAGAAGTTTTTCCTCGTAAAAATCACTTGTGTTCTTTTAGCTTGTTTCTTTGTTTAAGTTTAAAATTCCGCAAAAAGTTACGTTTATTTCTACACATAGAATTCACCCCCTCTTGTATTGTTCCTAGTGAAATAACAATTGGTATCGTAGCTAGAACTCACGAAAAATAGGAAACCCTATTGAGAAAAAGATACAAGGAACAATGAATACCATCGAGAAACTTGAGGAAGGTTACTCTACGCAAAGGCCTCCTATGTTCAATGGGAAATTTTATTCCTACTGGAAGAACAGAATGGAGATATTCATCAAGGCCGAAAACTACCAGGTATGGAGAGTCATTGAAGTTGGTGATTTTGAGGTCACAACTACTAATGACAAGAATGAGGTAATTCCTAAACCCTTCTCTCGAATATGACAAAGCCGATTTCGAAAAAATGGAAGTTAATGTTATGGTCTTAAAACTGTTGCATTGTGGACTTGGACCCCATGAACACAATAGGATCATGGGATGCAAATCAAGAAAGCAAATATGGGATTTACTAGAAGTAACCCATGAAGGAACTAATGAAGTCAAGAGATCTAAAATTGATTTACTAATGAATCAATATGAACTGTTCTCCATGAAGGCTAAGGAAAGCATACAAGAGATGTTTACTCGTTTTACTAACATTAATAATGAGTTAGCTTCTCTTGGTAAGTTTATTTCATCAGAGGAACAGGTTCGAAAAGTTCTTAGGAGTCTTCCTAAGGATAGATGGATGGCTAAGGTCACTGCTTTACAAGAAACAAAAGACTTCACTAAGTTCAACTTGGAACAGCTTGCTGGATCACTTTATTACTCATGAGCTCCACCTTGATATTGAGTATGGTGAAAGCTCTAAGTCAAAGTACATTGCCCTCAAAGCATATGATGAAGATGACTCTGACTCAGAAGAACAGGAAGCAGCACTCATGGTCCGAAAATTTCGAAAAATGTATAGGAACATGAAGAATGGGAACTTGAAAGGTAAAACTAAAAAGTTTTCTAACAAAGCTGCTTGTCATAAATGTGGTAGATCATTTCATCAAGAAATGTCCACTTTGGGAAAATGACAAGACCAAAGAAAGGAACAAGGAACGCTTCACTGAAAGGAACAAGGAATCAAAAACACCTTTCTCTAAAGCGAACGTTCGAAAGGCTATGATAGCAGCTTGGGGAGATTCAGAGACTGAAGAGGAAGAGGAACAACAAACTGAAGAAACTGCAAATCTTTGCCTCATGGCAAACACTGAAGAAAAAGATGAAGAAAATGTTGAGGTAAGCCAACATGGACTTGAATCAGACTTAGATGGAAAAACTAGGCCTGAAATTTATATTCTTCTTTATGATACAATTCTTGAATGTAGAGATGAACGTGAAAAACGTGAACAAACTGAACAAGCTGTTAAAATTTGTAAAGAACATATAGAATGGCTTAAGAAAATGAGAACGGATGTTGAAAGTATGTTATTTGATTTATTTGATAAGAATTTAAAAATCAAGGAATTATATGAGAGTGTGAAGAATGAAAATTATCTAATCAATTTAGAAATTTCACACTTAAAGGAATTTGTCCCTGTTCTAAGTTCCTTTGATATTAGATCAACTCCCTTGAAAGGTTACAGATCTGAAATCGAAAATTTGAATAAAGAGAAAATTGTTTTAAAGGAACAAATCTATAATCTCAAGAAGGAACTTGTTGTTGCAAGGAACATAGGCAAAGTGATGGCTGTTCCTAAGTGGATTGAGAGACCACAGACTAAAAGAAAAGAAGGTATTGGTTTTGAAAACTACAAGAAGAAGAACAAGCCTAAGAAATATGTTGACTTACCTAGTGATAAAATTTGCATGTACTGTAGAAAGATAGGTCATTGCATAAATCAATGTCACCTAAGAACTAGAATGATTGGCAAAAAGGTAAAGTTGAGCAACATGAAATGGGTTGCTAAATCAAATGCTAGTCAAGAACAGGAGCCCACGAAACAAGGGGTTCCTATAACTAACAACTAGTTGATTTTTGCAGGTTGGAGTGAGGGGGAACAACACTTGGTATCTTGATAGTGGTTGTTCTAAGCATATGACAGGAGAAAAATCTAAGTTTCTCTCACTCTCAACCTATGAAAGTGGAAGTGTGACTTTTGGTGACAATAAGAAAGGTAACATAGTTGCCATGGGTAAGGTTGGTAAGTCACCATCACATTCCATTGATAATGTGTTTCTAGTTGAAGGTTTAAAGCACAATCTTTTAAGTATTTCCCAATTCTGTGACAAGGGAAATGTTGTTAAATTTAATAGTGAAAAATGCTTGATCGTTAACATTAACTCTAAGAATGTCATCTTGGAAGGAACAAGGAAGGGGAATACAGATATTGTGGATCTTGATCTTGTTCCTAAAAACAACTTGACATGCCTTGGTGTTATTGAAGATGATCCACTCTTATGGCATAAGCATCTAGGACATGCTAGCTTTTCATTACTTGACAAACTTCGATCAAAAGATCTTGTTTTGGGATTACCATCTATAAAATTTCATATTGATCAAGTTTGTGATGCATGTGCCAAAGGAAAGCATATTAGATCCTCTTTCAAATCTAAAACTGTTGTGAGTACCACAAAACCTTTAGAATTAATTCATATGGATTTGTGTGGCCCTATGAGAATTCAAAGTAGAAGTGGAAAGAGGTATGTGTTAGTTATTGTTGATGACTACTCTAGGTACACTTGGGTTATTTTTCTCTCTAGTAAGGATGAGACTTATGATGAGTTCCTTGTCTTTGCTAAAAGAGTTCAAAATTTGAGTGGTCACAAATTGATGCATATTAGATCCGATCATGGCAAAGAATTTGAAAATTATAAATTTGATGACTTAAGCGGAGACTATAGCCTAGATCATAATTTTTCGTCCCTATGACACCACAACAAAATGGGGTTGTAGAAAGGAAAAATAGAACTTTGGAGGAAATGGCTAAGACCATGCTAATTGCTAGTGAACTTCCAAGGAACTTTTGGGCTGAGACTATTAATACTGCTTGTCACATAATAAATCGTGCCATGATGAGACCTATTATTAACAATACTCCTTATGACCTTTATTTTGGAAAGAAACTCAATATTATTCATTTCAGAACATTTGGTTGCAAATGTTTTGTTCATAATAATGGAAAAGATAATCTTGAAAAATTTGATGCAAGGATTGATGAAGCAATATTCTTAGGATATTCATCACATAATAAGGCTTATAGAGTTTATAATAAAAGAACTATATGCGTTGAAGAAAGTGTTCATATAATATTTGATGAATCTGACAATTTCAATCCAAGCAAACAGGTTGATGACTTTGAGATAGGCTTGGTTCGATCAAATGAAAAAGATGCAGATTCAATTGAGGAAGAAGAAATAAAAAAGGAAATGAACGAAGTAGATGAAAACATTCATAACAATGATGTTCATGTTCCTCAAGATGATGGAGTTGTTCCTGTTCCCACTAAGAACGAAAATGTTGAAGGAACTGATTCAACAATTGCTGAAAGAGAAACATATGAACAAGGCTCCTCATTCTCTCATGAAACTCAAGAGGAACAACATGTTCCCATAAGGGAGTTTCAACCAAAACCTTGGAGACATCAAAAATCACATCCAGTGGAACTCATAATAAGTGACATATCCAAAGGTACGCAAACTATATCTCAGTTAAGGAATTTTTGTGCATTTCATGCGTTCTTATCAATGATAGAACCAAGAAATCATGAAGAAGCCCTAACTGATTCTGATTGGATCACTGCTATGCAAGCTGAATTAAATGAGTTCGAAAGAAACAAGGTATGACATCTAGTTCCCTCTTTTAAACAACAAAAAGTAATTGGCTTAAAATGGGTGTTTAGAAACACACTAGATGAGTATGGAACAATTGTAAGGAACAAAGCTAGACTTGTAGTAAAAGGTTATAATCAACAAGAAGGAATTGACTATGAAGAAACCTTTGCTCTTGTTGCTAGACTTGAAACCATTAGAATGCTAATAGCATTTGCTGCTTATATGGGATTTAAACTGTATCAAATGGATGTCAAGTGTGCGTTTCATAATGGCAATTTAAATGAAGATGTATATGTTGAACAACCCCCTGGATTTGAAAGCAATGATCTCCCAAACCATGTCTACAAGCTTGATAAGGCTCTTTATGGGTTAAAACAAGCGCCTAGGTCATGGTATGAGAGATTATCTAAGTTCCTTTTAGAAAACAACTTTAAAAGAGGAAAGGTAGATAAAACTTTGTTTCTAAAATCAAAAGGAACTGATATAATTCTTGTTCAAATATATGTTGATGACATTATTTTTGGAGCAACTAATGAATCATTATGCAAAGAATTCTCAAACCTTATGAGTAATGAATTTGAGATGAGTATGATGGGTGAGTTAAATTTCGTTCTTGGGTTACAAATTAAGCAAACAGAAAAGGGAATAAGCATTCACCAACAAAAATACATAAAGGAATTGTTAAATAAATATGGCCTCGAAAATTCAAAGATAAATCACACTCCTATGGGAACTTTAACTAGATTAGATGAAGATTCCATAGGAACAAGTGTTGATCAAACAAAATATAGAGGCATGATTGGTTCACTTTTGTATCTAACTTCTAGTCGTCCAGACATAGCTTTTAGTGTTGGTTTGTGTGCTTGATTTCAAGCAAATCCCAAGGAGTCTCATCTAACTGCTGTGAAGAGAATTCTTATATATCTTAGAGGAACAGATGATCTTGGACTTTTCTATCCAAGAAGTGATACATTTGAGTTAAGAGGATATGCTGATGATGACTATGCTGGAGATCTTGTAAATAGGAAAAGCACCTCAGGTATGGTTCAATTTCTTAGTCATAGTTTAGTTTCTTGGAGCACCAAGAAACAAAACACAATTGCTTTATCCACTGCTGAAGCAGAATATGTAGCTACTGCTGTATGTTGCTCTCAAATGCTTTGGATAAAACAATTTTGTGACTATGGAATAATCTTTAATTGTGTTCCTATTTATTATGATAATACAAGTGCCATTAGTATTTCAAAAGATCCAGTGCATCATTCAATAGTTAAGCATATACATATCAGACATCACTTTCTAAAAGAAAATGTGGAAAAAGGTTTGATTAAACTTGAGTTTTGTCAAACTGAAAATCAGATTGCAGATATACTAACCAAGCCTCTACAAAGAGATAGATATGAAAAATTAAGGCTTGAGTTAGGTTTAATAAAATTTAAGTAATTGTTCCTATTCCAATCCCCCATGTCTGAATTGATTTGTCTTACTCTATGTGATACTAAGTGATTGTGATTTATTGCCTAAGACCATTGCAAATTAAGATGTTGAAAACATATATATGGATTCAAAAGAATAAAGCTACTCACAAATGTCACATAATACTCCCCTTATTGTTCCTAAGTTAAAGAAACATGCATGATATGAAGAATGATTGATATTAAGCATAAATTGTTCCTATAGCACAAGTTCCTTAGAATTTATTTCCTTTCCATAAATTAAAAAGTCTATAAAAATCAAAAATTCGAAAAATCCGAAAAATCCCAAAAATATAGGAATCAGATTTAATCAAGTCATGATTTCTTTTTTATCTTTTCTTTTTATTTTATCTTTTATTTTAATTTTATCTTTTTAATTTTTATGCGTGTAACTCTTCATTTACTATTACATGCATCTTCTTTCTTTTTCCGTCTTCTTTTCCAAAACCGTGTTCCTTAAACGCTTCAACTTCACAATTGTTCATCTCCTTCACACCTCTTCGCACCACATAAAACCACAATTTCTTTTCACCAAATGGCAAAAACCTCTCTCAATTCACCTTTTCCAAAAGCAAAAACTCCCAAAACCTCTCAAATGAAAAACCCCTCTTCTCCATCCAAAACCCTAGAAGCCGAAAATTCTCAAAAAACAACAATGGCGGTAGAAGAGCAAAAATTGGAGTTACCAAGGAGAAGTGTGATAAGAAGAAAACTGATTGGGGAAGATGATGAGGAAGAAACCCCATAATTAGTTGAGGGGGTAGAAGAAGTTACACCTGTTCCTTCCAAAGGAACTGCTGCTTCTTCCTCCAAGAAAAGAGTGGAGCGAAGTGATTCAAGGTATGTTTTAGGATTTTGTGTAGATTTGGAGTGAGCCAAGAAAGTTATATTCAATGAATTAACCGATATACTAAAGGAACAAGGTATGGAATACCTATTTGAAAACGCATATAATAATGCCTTAGTTCCTTTAGCTATGGATGAGTTTTGTGCAAATTTCATCAACACTGATGGAGTATGTACTACTGAAGTTAGGGGGAAGAAAATTAAATTTTCCCAAGAAACTTTAGCAAAAATATGGGAAGTTTCTTGCAAAGGAACTGATCTATATTTTAAGAGGAAAGGAACTGTCGCCTTTCCCAATTTCTCCTAAGACGATATTGTTGAATCCTTTGAGGGAACTGCTGGCCAAACCAAAATAAATCACAATCTTCTCTCTCATGTCCACAAAAATTTGTTTAATCTTGTTTGGAGAGCACTCATTCCTCGAACTAAAAAGAGGAATGAGGTGGGTCTCTTAGATATGTGATACATGTTTTGCCTTGACCACCACATTCAAATTAAATTTCCTTCTCTCTTCATCCAACATCTCACTCACTGCATTGAGAATCACTATGTAGTTGGCTATGGTGCTTTAATCACCTCTCTTCTTTCTCACTTTAAAGTAAAGACTAATGGTTGGCCTACCTTGGGAATAAAATAAGGAAATATTCTAAATGAAAAGACTTTGTATGGCTTGGACCTCTCTGTCCAAGATGGAGTATTGACTCAAGGGAGGATTGCTACTAGTTCCACTCACAAAAGGAAATTGCCTAAGGCAGTGGAAGAGGAACCAGTGGAAGTAATACTGGAGGAATAGGTTCCTGCCCCTACAGAACCAAATGAACGGAAACCCAAGAGGCGCAAAACTGTTGCCAAAAAGCCTTCCCCTCCTGTTCCTAAAAGAGTTAGACATAGCACTAGGTTGAAAACTGCTAAAACTGCATCTGTTCCTTCAAATAAGGACTCTCCTTTAGTCCTATCTGATGCAGAGGAACAAGATCACAACTCTCCTAAGAAACCTACTCCTCCATCCTTACCAAAAATACCGGTAACCCTCACCACCATCTCTTCCATCTCTCCCTCATCCTTCTCAGTTCCTTCCAGTTTTGAACAGTTGAAGGTTGAGATAAAAGAACCAAATCCTTTCTCCTATACATCCACTGACCTTCCACCACAACCACCTTTTCTTCCTTCCATTTACACCACCACCTCACCTTCTGTTTCTCTCAAAGGAATAACAGGTTCATCCCAAGAAAACACCCCAGTTCCTCCACCTAAACCATCCACTGCCTCTGGTTCTAAGGGAAAGGAACAAGTTCCTTCGGATGAATTTGGTTGGGTCAATGAAGTATGTCTCCCTGCTCAACATATGATTAAGTTTTACAATCACCTTCACTGGACTTTAGATGCTAAAACAGATAAGATGATGGGTTTAATGAAAGTCCTTAGTGATACTGTGATTGAACAACAAAAGAACATGGAGATGATGGCCCAAGCCATTAACACTTTGAAGCAGCAACTTGATGGACACCATGGAGAGGTGCTGAAGAAGTTGGAAGAAGTGGTTGAGGAAGAAGTCGTAGAGGAACACAACTCCCCTTACATTCCTAATGTCTAGTTCTTGTTTCTCTTAAAGGAACAGGAACTCTTAGCTTTTGTTTCTTTTCTTTTTCTCCTTTTTCTCTTTTGTACTTTAATGGAACAATTGCTATAAATATAAATGACTTTTGCTATATTTGTCTTCGTTTGTGATTTAAGTGCCTAATTTCTTACTTGGAATGACTAGTATTTATATGATTGATGTTTGAGCAAGTCTACCCTTTGAAATTCCTAACTTAACCATTTTTTTGGTGCTTGTTAATGGTCTCAAAGTCTTGTAAATATCAGTCTTACTAAAATCACCAAGAGTTTGATCTTTTTGACGATGATAAAGGGGGAAAAGATAACAGGAACAAACTAAGTTGACTAAGTTGAAATATTGTAAAAATGAAAAAATTGAAAAACTGAAAAAATGAAAAATTTAAATCCTTAATCTGCCTTAATTAAATTATATAATTTATTATTTTATCATTTTCATTCTCTTATGTTATTTGTTGTTTTCCTTAGTTTGTAATTTTGTTGTCATCATCAAAAAGGGAAAAATTGTTGAACCCTAGTTTTGATGATGACAAAGGAACAAAGATGCAAACTAAGTATTGGACTAACAAGTTGTTTAAGTAAATGAATTTCAAGGTATCAATGAAAGGAACAAAGAGAATACTAAGTCAAAGAATAAATCAAGTTTGGATTTTGAAGACTAAGTGAAGATGTTCAAAGATTTAGTACTGGAGCAACATTGGAGCAAGAAGACTAAAGAGAGGTTTTTTGTTTCTAGTTCCAATGTAAAGGAACGAATAAGAATGGTAAGGAACTGTGGCAATTTAGAATGAGAATGAGCGTTTGTTCCTTTGTAAGGAACAGACGAACTGGCGCTGTAATAATAAGTTAAAGGAACTAACTATTAAAAGGAACTATACTTAAGATGAAGCAGTGCAACGGTTAAATATGTCGTTTGAGTATTTTATGCCTAGATTAGGTAACCGTTTTATTTAAGAAAAAATCTGGTTCTAAGGAAAATCTTTTTAAGGAAAAGATTTTATTTATATAAAGATAATAAATATCCTTTTCGGTTTTTATGGAAAATATTTTAAAGATAATATTTTTGGTAAAAGGATTTTATTTGGTTTTATTAATTAAAATATTTTTTAATTAAATCAGATTTTCGAATTACTGCTATAAGTGGTTGCTAAAATTAAGGGAGCAGTAACATGTTTATCTCCCACGTTTAACATTGATCATGGAGATCATAGGTTTAAAGAGGAATGTGTTCCTCCAAGTAAGGAACATCATGGGATAATGGTTTTACCACTAACACATGTTTTAATCCCACGTTCTAAGTTATTACCACTATAAATACTAGTGTCTAATGAAGTTTAAATTTGTGTTTGACCAAGTGAATTAGTGAGTTTAACTAAGTAAAGTGTCAGTGCCTTCATTCTCTCATAAAATCCATTTGTTCTTTGCCTTCTTACTCTAATTCCACTAAGTTTATTTGATCAATTGTATTTTGGTTTTTGGGGTAAGGGGACTTTGAGTGAAGTTCTATAAGAGAGAAAGCTTTGAGTGAAGCGAGTTAAAGTGAGAAAACTTCAAGTGAAGTTGAGAGGAACAACTGTTAAGGGAACAGTTGTTCAGGAACTTGAGTTTAGGAACTCAAGGTGTGGCCCGTGAGTAGAATTAGGTTGTAACAAAGTTGTTTGGCCTAATTAGTAAAAGTGTTGAGTTTAAAATCCCTAGTGGTCGAGGTTGTTTCTTCTTGTTGGGCCCAAGAAGTTTTTCCTCGTAAAAATCCCTTGTGTTCTTTTAGCTTGTTTCTTTGTTTAAGTTTAAAATTCCCAAAAAGTTGCGTTTATTTCTACACATACAATTCACCCCCCCTCTAGTGAAATAACATCTCTCCTCCTCTTTTCTTCTCCAGCGATCGTTCTTCCTCCTCTCCTCTATTTTCTCTTTCTTCCTCCCCTGCGTCTGGGAAACTCACTCGCCGGAGGTCGCGCCTGCTCGCCGGAGGTTCGCGGTTCGTCGGAGTTCTCACTGGTGCTGTACATCAGTTCGGGGTTCGGGTTTTGCGTAGGCGTGCGGGTGTGTCGCGCAAGGCTGGGCGTGAGTGGCTCGAATGGGAGTCGCGTCGTGCAGTGGTTCGCGGTCGTCGGAGACGAGTGGTGCTCGCCGGTGGTTCAGTCGCGTGTCCGCCAGTTGTGGTGGTCGTCGGTGGTGCTCCGGTATGCTTTAATAAAAAAAAATTCCTTCTTTTCTTCTTTAAATTAAATTATCAAATTTGATTTTGTTATTCACATGTATCTTTTATTAAGTTCTATAATTATAAATAAAGTATAGAATTAGTAAAAGAAATCAGATTTATAATTATGTTTTAGTTCTTATGGTAACTTATTTCTCAAATCTGATTTTCATAATGGTTGTATATATAATTGTTTAAGTTTTATTGTTGTAAACAAAGTATAATAAAAGTTAAAAGAAATCAGATTTATAAGTGTATTAGTAGTTCTTATGATGACATTATTTCTTAATTCTGATTTTATTATACTTATATATAGTTGTTTAAGTTTTATTGTCATGAACAAGTATAATATAAATTAGAGGAAATCAGATTCGCAAACATATTATTAAAATCAAAATATATATTAGTTTCAATAAAGTTTATGAAAAGGAAGTTTAAACAACAAGTTGGATTATTTTAATATTCAAAACATCATATTTTACATAGTTAGCTAAGCTGATTTTTATTTTAATAATATCAAAGACTTAGCACTGAAATACTTTATTATTCGATTAGGTCCCAATTTCATAAGTGGAACGTTTTAAGTAGTCAGCGAAGATTCTCCGTTACAAGGTACGTACACGTACTAGTTTAGTTCGATATATTAGTATCATGTTTAGGTTATGATTGTTATATTGGAACCTAGAATCATGATAGGGAACTATTGTTGATTATGGTTGATGAGATTGTTTGGTAACATGAAATCAATTGGAAATCTGTATGTATTTCCTTGTTGTATGACTTGTGAGTTGGAATGAATTATTATTGGTATGCGTAATTCTATCGTATCACAAGCATGAAATGAGATTTGGATTGGAATCCTATGATTTATTGTTGTAGCAAGGATGTTACAAGAGGTTGCCTAAACTAAAGACTATAACTTAAGAAGGCACATTAAGTGAGTATATGCTTAATGTTGTATGAATGAATATCATTAAGAAGGATCTTTGGCGATAAACTTGTAGTTGGAATCCCTACAAGTATGAACAATGGGGGGAGTGTGGGACTGGTTCTACACTCCTACACAGGCCTACTATGACGATAGTAGTGTCCTTATAAATTTTGATAACTCAAGTAGGCGGAAGGTTCCGTACGATCTTGGGGGTATGCATACTAAGGTGATGGATGTGGAACAGAACGAAACCGTATTTACATTCCATCTAATAGACCAAGTTGTCTATTAAGGATTAAGTAGCTCGTGTGATTCTAGAAAGATGACGGTGCCCGTTCGATGCCAAATAAATTGTAAAAACGGAATTTAATGTTTTTGTAGTATCATGTCTAGGAATGATTATTATTATTCTGATTATGATTAGTGTATTATGTAACTGATTATGTACGTACTCAGCGTAGCTGATTGTTTGTTATTTGTGTTGTTTGTTGACCTGTGATGAACCATTGATATTTCATTGGGGAGTAGATTAGGTATGCTGGTGATGCTGCATGAGTTCGGGCATATGAGGGTTACTTTTGATTATAAATTGTTAAAGTGTTATGGTTGAACTATCTAGAGATTGTTTATGGTTTACTTTTGTTAATGGTTTTAAATAAAAAGGGGTCAATGATGATTCCCGAGTTGTAGTTAAGTTAACATTTTATTTCCGCTGCAATTTAGTTTTCAGAAAAAGCTAATAATTGATAATCTGGGAAGAGTAGCTGATAAAAAAGTCAAAATAATTTTGAGCGGAAACATTTGGTTATTCTAGTATGCAAAATTCACGCAAATTCTGCAACCAGTGGAGGTAGCTTCAAACAAAATTCCAATTCAAAACTTTATAAAACTAATAAATAGAATTATGAGATAAAAATAAACCATCCAAACAAAACCCAAAAAATCGCTAACATATTTAATCATTTAATCACATGAACTGCCTACAAAATCCAAAAAGTTATTGTCCATGGAAATTTTTTTTTTTTTTCGCACTCATAAGTCATAACCTTAACATACAATATAACAATGACAATAATCTTTTTCATATACGGAATTACAGAGTAATTGATCACAATGCAGTACTCGTAATTCATATGAGACATTCAATGCTTCTTGAAAGATGGAAGGGCAGGTACTTATATAAATTACTGAATCATCAAAATCAGTTTAATCTTACAAATAATCAATAGTATGTCTCTAATTGCAACCTTGCAGAAGTAAACAAGTGCATAAAAATACAAAATCAATATTAAACTACGAAATTGAAACCGGATTTCATAGCCATCACTACCACAGTACCACTTCCTCCAAATCAACATGCAATTGAAAATCAAAATCAAGCACAGAAAATAAAATTCAAATTATGAACTTCAAAACAATGAAAATTCAAACGCAAACAAGATCCAAAATCATAGCAGCAAATGCATAAACAATAGAGAGGGAAAAACATACAGAGATCCACGATTGTAGAAGTCGATAGAAACAGAGATATGTGAGGGTAGCCTTCTTGTGAGCTACAATGAAGGCTGATTCTGAAGTCGCCATTGCAGCGATTGCACATGAAACAAGCATCAAAGCTACGATTATAAACGCTAATTGATTAACTGAAGCCGCCATTGTTGAATTCTCTGAAATTGCGAGAACTTCACTAATTATGACTGTAAATTAATAATCCAGCACTGACTAATAAATTGACGACGAACCTTTGAAAATGAAGCTACCACCCATCGAAGTACCACCAGAACCGGAGAGATCAGTAGCAACATCGATAACTTCCGAGCAATCTGTTCGCCATCATCAACAGAGGAGATGGAGAGAATGAACAAGAGGGAAGAAAAGGAGGTAACTGAAGAACTTAGGTTAGCAGCTATGATAAACATCTAGATGTTAGTAAACATCTAACAAGGGTAAAATTGTAAATGTACAAGAGACAACAAAGACAAAGTTGTCAGTCAAACAAAAAAGTGACTTCGAAAAATACGATGCTAATAAATAGTGTTCATGCAACTACAACTAGTGTTCGTGTAACTACAAATAGTGTTTATGCAGCTAACAATAAGTGTTCATAAAATATAAATAGTGTTTATGCAACCCAATTAGAGTAAAGGTGAAGCTGTCAGTCAAACAAAAAAGTGACATCGAAAAATGCGATGCTAACAAATAGTGTTCATGCAGCTACAAATAGCGTTCATGTATCTATAAATGGTGTTTATACAACTAACAAATAGTGTTCCTGAAAAATAAATAGTGTTCATGCGACACAACTAGTGTTTTTATATATTAATAGGTAAATAAAAAATCTACAAACAAAAAAATATTTTTTTCTTTTTTATATTGTCTTTTATTACTTTTTTATTCCTTGCTAGATGTTAGTAAACATCTAGCAATTATATGTTTATCATAGCTCGTTAGGTTAGAGAGGAAGAAAATGATTTCCAGCTGGAGCAAAATCGAAGAGGAATAGAGTCAAAAAACAAAAAAAAAAAGGGCAAAAGGCTAAACAAACTTTTTTAGGGATAAAATGGGAACTACATTATTCATAAGGAAATCTTTTGGCACCAATTTGACTTTTAAAGGTTACTAGTTGTTGCACCGCGCGCCTACGCGCGGCACCCCAAAGTAGTGTAACTGTGATATTCTAAGCATATTGGCCTTAATTAGTAAGTTGTTCGTTTTGCACTTATTCCAAACAGGCGGTAAGTACGCTTGTTGTTTGAGTTGCATTAGGCAAACCAAGGAAGGTTGGTGTGCAAACACGATTTATTTACTCGTTCATTTCATTTGGAAACAAAAAACTTAATGTTTATTTGAAGTGCACTTCTAACAGCTATTCTAGCAACTTTTAGTAGTAATAGGGCACCATGTTTCCTTGTGTTTATGGGGTAAGCTGTAATGTTATGGTGTTTTTTTTTGCAGTTTGCAAGTTTAGATTGAAATATAGAGTTTGTAAAATTGGGGCACAAAATAAGTAGAATGTGTATGCAATCTAAACAAACATGGTAAACCCAAGTTGATAACATAAAACAGCACAGTTAGGATGAATACAGATTCCATGAGGTTAGTGCTCATCTAGAATTTCTGCACATAAACAAAACAAGCAAGAAATCCAACTGGCAAACTAATTAAACATGTACGCCTTGCCCCTTGAAACAAAAAAAAAGATGCTAGTTGGCAAGTAGTAGGGGTTGTCGCACAGGAACACATATTTTGTTTCTTTTTTACAACACAAAAGGTTGATGTTCCTATAAGAGGCCCACTTAATTCAAAAGGAAACACAATATATTTAATGTAGGTTTTTTAAAACAGATTTACTTTTTTTAAAAACACAATATAATATGTGGTAGGAAGGTGGCTAATCAAGCTAGTAAATATTTAATGTAGGTTTTTTAAAACAGATTTACTTTTTTTTCCCCTCTAGGTGTTACTTTTCTAGGTTATTGTTATAAGAAACACAATATATTAAGCAGGTATGGTTATTAGTTGTCAAGTTGTTGCTTTTGTTTTAAACAAGAATTAGGAACATAAATCGGCAAATAAGATCTTGAACAAGGCTGCAAATAGTTAGTTATTTTTTTTGCAAATAAGTGGAAAAACAGGTAAGAAGTGCAAAATACTTGGAATGGACTGTAAAGGAGTTATTCTACATCTTTTTACACGTGAGTGTGTTGTTCCAAAAGTAGGAAATAACCAGATATATCAATAATTGGAAGACATTGTTGTAAATTGTAAATTCACAAGCAGAATAGGACAAAAAATAGAGGAAAGTAGCAACACAGTATCTAATGCAATCAAGAACATTGATTTTGGAAAGAGAAAGCCATAGCAAAGTAAACTAACCTTGAGTTGGTTTGTGAGCTTTAATTTGGTGAGAGGAAAAACGTTGGAAGCTGTTAAATGGCTTAACTCAGAGATTCTAATGTGATGTTCTTACAGGTAAAGGATGTGTAAGAAAGGTAAAAAGTAAGACAATCTAATAGTACTTCAACAGTGGCTACCATCCCTACCTGCTGCCCTTTTAAGAGAAAAGTATTGCTTGTAGATTGCATGTTCATAATATTACTGCAAGAGCAATGGTGCTTAGAGTAGTTAATTACTTTCTTTTTGTTTCTTTTGTCGTTTAGCTCGAACTCGCTTTGGCTGCGCCACAACATCAGGTTGGCTCGCTAACATGTGAGCAGTTTGATATTGTCTTCGACCAAGTGTCAACTCAGAAAGCCTTCATCACCGGTTTCAGCTGCATTTTCTTGCAGCGCTCTCATGCGCTTGCTCACACGAGTTTTAGGTGCCTTTGGGTTACCTGAGAAGTCAGAAGTGCGCACCTGTTAGGTACATGTATTCAAAGGGAGAGCCCACAACCCAGGCGTGCAAACACGGGAATGCAGCCATAAAATGTAGCATTTATAAAAGGACAAGCACTTGGTTGCTTCTAGCATAGTTAGATTAGGCAAGGTCCAGCTAACAAATGCGCTTAGCATGGATAATTCTTTTGAATGTGCATTGTTTTTAAACTTTTTAAATAATATTTTGAAGGTGCATACAATGGTACATAATTAGGAAGAACCCCTCTCAAGTTTAGCTGAGGCCCATTTCTACCAAGCTTTACAGCTTGCTTAGTTGTTCACTATCCTTGAATGCACCACTGTCCATTCCATTTAAAGCAAGCACAATTATTTAAACACTCTAAGCATTGGGCAGCGAAACAGGGTTAAGGAAAATACCCATAGACCTGCCTCTTAGAGTCAAAAGGATTGCATATGGAATTTGTTTGAGAACGACATCACCGTGGGAAAGGGAGGGCGATTTCCTGCATTGTAAAAATACGCAATCACAACAGTGTTATTCTAGATGAGTCAGAAAGACAACAGTCAATAAACGCCTACAAAGGCAAGCATTGCTACTCAAAGGTAATGGGCCTATACTATTGTTGCCGCATTGTTGTTTGTAGTGCGCACACAGTTATGAGGTCAAGTTTGTATAACCATAGGTATAATGCTTGCATATGAGCTTCTGTATTAATAACTTCCTTAAAGTGATTATTATGTGTTAATCTAGATGTGACTCTATACCATGGAAACGTCAAACAGAGGAGCATATGCTCTAAACTGGTGCGTAGCATTCATTTTTAATAACCACAAAGAGTATAGTCTACCCATAGTTAAAGAAACTAATGCAAAGGAATTCAGATTAACAAGAGATCCATTAATTGCACTGAAGTGCAGAATATCTTTACTGACCCATCAAAACTAATACATTACTATTATACGGGAGGAGCTCTAAACTGTAAAGGCTAGGTATGTGTTCAAGAATTAGCATCATCAAACAAGCGGATTCTCTGTTAAAGTGGAAACTGCAAGTAATTTAGCATTTCCAGATATGCAATTCATGTTAATTTTCACACACGTACAAAGCAACACATGTTTCACAGCAAGTTTCGAAGTCTAACACTCAACCGTTTTAGAGAAAGGATCTGTGCATATTGGACTGAAGGATTAATCTACAGGTGAGAAGAAACACATGAACCAGAAACACACCAGCAAAGAGAAAACATTTTTCTTGCAAGGCAAGCACAGTTGAGCAAGCATAAGACAAGCAAAAGATAAGGTAGGCTATATGGTGAAGGTTTTTTAAAAAAATACCAGAAACTGCTGTGCAAACTGTTTGAAGCTGAAAGTTGAGAAGTCAGTGCAATCCTACAAAGAAACGTAAAGTTAGTTAGACTTGCAAATACATGGTGAGAAAAGTAACCTTCCAGTGAAACACAGATAACAAGCAAACAAAATTAATGTGAAGCCTAATTGTTCATACAACTAATCAAGAAACACCCCCCCAAACTAACTACCAAGACCCAAATTCCTGAAATACAAAGAGCACAAAACATGTTTCTAAAATGAGAGTTAATCTCAGAGCTAGCACAACACAAACAGCATGTTGTCAGATGATGTTATCTGCATCTGGACTAAAAGCTAGCATTATCACCAAAGCCGCAAAAAAAAAGTTGCACAGCCATTGATGATGGCATTCATAGAGAGGAGACCATGTTTTGCAAAACAGGTTTCAGGGTACATTTATTCATCTTAAACAAGATCTGCAGGAATTTAATGTTAACATGCCTTTGCAAAACAATTTGTAGGCTATAGTGTGCTGAGGTAAAACAAAATTGGTCAGAAACTCTATGGTAGAAGTGCTGGGCAAGACAGGTTGTGGTTTACAGTGTGTGCAGTTCAAACAAAATGCTAAAAAACTTAATTCCCAAACTGCTTTGCAAAACATGTTTAAGCCTATAGTGTGTGCAGATCAGACAAAGCGCATGGGCATTTTAGTCTACAATTGTCAAGGAAACCGTTAAATCATAAAAAATATTGGTTACCATACTACAAAGCATATTAATTAGCAAGGAAACACATGTGGTAAGGCTGGAATTCAAGGACAAAATAACATGAAATTTCTAGATATGCTATACACAGTGAGGGAAAAGCTAAGAAAATCAATTAAGCTATTTCATATAACAAATTAATTTTCTTTGCTTGTCTTTTAAGATGAGAATCCATAAGTGTCAAGTTTGTTTTGGTCTGTAAATACTCGTTTCCAATCATATTTGTAAGTTCCTTTAGAAATTAATTAGTGCCAAGTTAAGCTTACATGTATCATTGATGATCCAAGGTATGAGCACACACAATGCACCACTAACTATGCAATGTAAACACAAAAAGGGTTGAAGCAAAAACCTACCAGCTTCAACAACATAAACTGGGAGGCATACATTTTCTCTGAATAGTTAGGGCAGTTAGTATTTATACTATGGATTTATGTGGAAGGAAACCTTGGAACCCTAGACTGAGAAGGACTGCACTGTAGTAGAGGACAATATATTTTTTCTTAAATTAAGTTTGGTATTGTACCGTAAAGGTTTTGTAAAGTGTTGAGTGAGCTTCAAAGCAGGAATGAACACCCTACTCACTGGGTGAAACAGTAGATGTACTTCTTCTGTACATTTAATTAATAATTTCATTACAACTGGGACACTCTTCACAAGCCTGAGGGAAACCTCCACACTTCCTTAAGAAAACGTGCGTTTGGTACTAATGGTCCCCATTTAAGATATCCCAACTTATTTTTTGGTTTTGTTTCACTTTTAATTAGCAACATTTAGGTAAATCTCTCAATAATCAGCTGATTTTAGGGGAAAACCAAATATGGTACACCCAACCCTTTGTTTTGACTTGTTCAAACCTAGGTTGCTAATCATTTGGTGGGGAAAAAAAGACCCAGGTAATCGAGGCACACATAGAGAAATCCTCATCAATCAACCAACCAAATCTACGAATGGAAACCCTAATTGCAAAAAAAAACGTGACCAATTAGCAACTGGGAAGCTCACCCTAAAAAGCCACCGCAATGGCCACCTTGCTTGTCCACCAATTTCTGGAAGTTGTTGAATTAGGAGTTCCGAGTGCTTCAGAAGGCCCTTATGCGGTAAATGGCAATTTCTGGTGTGCAATTGGAATTCCACAAGTTCCTTTCCAACTAATTGGTGTGCGATAATCATTTGGATGATCAATTAATTGCCCTCTTGCAATCAAACAGAGCAAATGAGCTTTATGCACGATCTCTGCCAATTCCTGGAAATTTCAAACATATCACTCCACGCGATTCCAAAACAAAAAACAAAAAATCCAATTAATTTCAAACAGAAAAACCTTGTCTTCTGCAGCAGCTCTTCGAATACGTCTCTTCTTTGGAGAAGAATCAGGCAACACATTAAATTCTATGGTAATCCCTTTATTTTGAGTGACATTGTAAACATTAATGTTGTTGTTGTTGGAAATCGAAGAAGCTGAAATGCAACCATCTTGCCAAATAACGTCGTCTTCGTGATTTAGAACGCCTTCTTCGTCGCTATTACTTGTAATTTGGCGGAATTTGAGAGGCCGAGTATCTCTTATGATATCTACACTTTGGAAATTGGTTTTGCCGTTCTTTTTCTTCCGATTTGTTGTCGAATTTTCCATTTCTGAAACAAAAAAAATTGGAAAAGCCACAAAGTTTTTTAAAACTCTAGTTTTGTTCTTGTTGGTTTATGGTGGTTGATTTGTGATTGGAGGCGCAGCAATGGTGCCGCTTGAACAACGGAGACGAAAAGGAGCGAGAATTAGAAAGGGGACAGATTGCCAGTGGATTGTCTAGCCACGTGAAGAAAGGGCGCCAAAACAATTTCCACTTGACATGTGAAGAACACATGGCAAGGGGGGTGAACTTGGAAAGCACGTGGGTAACGCATGGCAAGCTTGCAAACAGTAAACTACGGGCTTTTGTGACTCAGTTCACTATTCAGATGAACAGTGGCTGAACTTCCCACTTTTAAAGGGTTATGGATTATGGATTATGGATTATGAATATATAGATTATAGACTATGTTAGGTCCCGTGCCATACACGGTTATTTTTAATAAATAATTTTAAATTAACATTATATTAGATATAATAAATTAATTTGTCTAATATACTATATATTTATGAATAAAATTACCAAAGTATACTAATTCTCTTATTATTTTACGTATTACTAAACTTTTTTTTAAACCTCTTATTGCTAAACTAACAAATTATTGGTATCATTTTTCTTCTTTTTAACCAAATGAATATTTAAATTACAATGTGTATTTAACCCATGAATAAATTTCCTTTTTACACATACACAATATAAAATATTACTCAATATCTTAAAATATTTATTTTCTTAATAATCATGAAATTTAAAATATTACGCAATATGTTTCATGTCAATATTTTTTTTTCTTCAAAATATCTTTTTATTAAGGACTCTTATTGTATATCATTATATTAACTTTTGTTGATTTGATATTTGAATTACATTGTAATAGGCTTGTACATCCTATTACATAAAAAATGAAATACAATAAAATATCTGAAAAAAATTTATTGTTGTATAAGCGTAGTACATAACACTCCACTTGTCACAAACTATGTTAATTAAGAATCTAATTGTTATTTTTTTTTTGCTTAAGTTTATGGTTATCATCTTATCAATATTTTTTTTTTGGAAGGATCCCTCAAATCTATTATTGTAAGTAAATATTTATAATTATTATTATTATTTCTTGTATACTATATGTAACAGATTTGTTTCTAAAATAGATTTTTTTTCAAAAAAAAAAATGAAGGAAACACCAGGAGATGACACGTGTAATTACTGGTGTGTCTTTTAGTATATAGAGTTATTGATGTGTAAGATAAATTTGTTTCTAAAATATAAGTTTGTTAAAAAAAATTCTAAGGACATACCAGGAGATGACCTATGTCATTAATTTTTAATAGTGTCTTTTAATATATGGTTATTGATTGAAAAACTAAAAAAAAAGCATGGAAAAATTACACTAAAAATTAACGTGTACCATTCTTAGCTAATTTTATTTTAATGTCAATAGTTATAGATTATTGATCGATTAAATTTCTAATTAGAAATTATTCAAGGAAACAAAAAACGTATCAATTGTTGATTTGATATATTCACATTACTTTGTCGTATTAACTAATACATAATTATATTTCTAAAAAAAATCGTTACAAAATCATGTCATAAATTATTTTAGGAATCTTAAATTTTTATTTATGCTTAAGTTTACATTATTTGCGAAAAGATACATGCATCAAATATTGTATTTATTTTAAGTAATTATTATAATACATATGTATAATTTTTTTCCCTTAAAAACAATATCTAATACATATTTAAATAAAAAATCTTAAATAAAAATTGTCGATATTATATATGGAAAGATACATCAAATTTGTTATTTTAAGTTGTTAGAGATACATATAAGATTTTTTTCTTAAATAGTACTCCCTCTCCGTCCCAGAAAGATCTGAACACTTGTTGTGACACATATTTTAAGGCGATAAGTTGTAGTGTGGTTATCAAATGTTATTTTATGTAAAAAGTAGATGTGATAGGAGTTAGTGGGGTATTTTTTATTAGAGGAGAGAGAAAGTTGGATAATTTTTTATTGATAAAAGGTAGAGTGTGGGTCAAAGGAATACAAAAGAAATAATATATTAATAGTGGGACCATGCCAAAAATGGAAGTGTTCAAACTAATTTGGGACAAACATAAAAGGAAAATGTTCAGACTATTCTGGGACGGAGGAAGTATTTTTTTTTTTTAAAAAAAAAAAACACTAAGGACACATCACGAGATACACGTGTCATTGCTGGTGTATCTTTTAGTATATAGTTATTGATTACTTGTACCAATCCTCGCGCGCATCCTAAGTTGCGAGGCATGGGAGCGTAATGTATGAGTTCCCTAAGCAAGGGTGTTAAATTTTGTTGGCAATAATGTTGGTAAATCTAGGTGGATATTACTTATATTAGTAAAGTGCATGTCACTAATTGTAGCTAATAAGTAGGAAAAAATGAAAAAAATGGTTGGTTGTGTTACTTGTGTATTTTTGGGCTAGAAAGAATTATGGATTACATTGCTGAGAGGGCTAGGTGTATTTGTTCATATAAGAATAAAAGAGGCTTGAATTCAATAATTCGTATTTGTTAAATTTTGTGTTCATGCAGGCCTATGGAGTTAAACAGTCCCAATCCGCGCGCGGACTAATTTGTAACTTGTGGTGTGTCGAATATTTAGTAATCACGAAAACTGGTTTGGAATTCATTACAAACGTCAAACTATATAGTTGTATCTATTTGCATTGGCAACATAAAGCTTATTAAATTTGGACAATGATAATATAGTTGATTAAGGCCTTGTTTAGTTCAACTTATTTTTACTTATTTCAGAAAAAATAAGTTCTAACACACTTTATCGTTTCATGTGCGGTTTTGTTATCGCTAAATATCTTTAATTTCGTAATTAAAACAATTATAAAAACTACATATTAATATAATTTTTTTCTTTATAGATTATCGTACACATAGAGGTCAGGTCGGGTCGGGTCAAGTGAGATCAGATCAGATCAGCAAAAATAAGGTGAACTAAACACTACCTAAGTCCATGTAATTACGATTTTGTTATAGATTAAGATAAAACACTCATAAGTATAACATCCTTAATATACTTAATCCAATTTACAATAAATTTGTGCTCTTAAATAATTTGCTCACCTCTAAAGAATTTGCATACATCTAAATAGTTTGCTCACCCTAAAAACCATATACAATCATCTCACCTTTAAATAATTGCTACTCACCCCAAAATAATTTGCTCACCCCTAAAAATCGTATTCAAATTTAACACCCAAAAATGAATTGTTCATCCCAAAATAATTTGCTCACCCTAAAAAGCATAACTTCTAGCCACATCGAAAACCACTTCATTCCCCAAACGTAAAACACGACGAGTGTTCTTCTTAGCACTCATACCATTAACAAACACAGCTCCCTAGTTTTATGTGCTTTCAAGAACATCAATCATGCAACCTTCACACTGATAATACCAACATACATTGAGTATTTGATAGGCGTGTCGCGCACCTAACAAAAATAATTTCCTAACTAATCCTCCTAACTATGTAGGAGGGTAAGTCAAGGTCGAATCCACAGGGACAAACGATATCAAACACTAGAAATCTTGACTCAATTTAACTAAACAAGTGACAAACAATGGTGAAAAGGTGTTGAACTAATAATAATGCTAAATTATGACAACTATTAAGAACACACGAGGTAAAATCAATCAATAAAGACATCTAGAATTAAGTATCCCCTCTAACACGAATAATACATGAATAATTCCCATCCCAATAAACATAATCAATGATTCAAAAGGAGTAATGCACTCTATAACTACCAAAGATCTCTCCCGAGTACCTATGGCTACTCTAAACAAGCAATCAAACCTATTCCCATGGAATCATGCAAGAAAGAGACATTAAGCATGGCATCACAAATAAATTCCTAGTAATCCTATCTACTTATTCCCATAGAGATATTCATACTCTTGATTAAATCAACAAATCCATCTAGATTCAATTCCCATTGAGAACAAGACATAAGGAATTTATTCAAAATCACCTATCCCTAGTATGATAATGAAAATAAGCACAATTCAATCAAACAAGAACAATTAATCACATCAAATTGGAATTATGGGAGGGATTCATGCATTAATTATTGCTAAGGTTCAACTTAACCCTAGATTATAAAACTACTCACTCATAATTGAAATAACAAAGCAATTGATAAATGAATTGAAAGACATAATAATAATAAGGAAAAGAGGAAATTAGAAAAACTTAGTCTTTACTTCAATGGATCAAACTTGTAGAATTCAAGGTTTAATAATGGAGTTTTCTTTCAAGAGCTCTCTAAAAAGTAATACTCTATTTTCTAATAATTAAAAACTGCCCAAAAGTCTGTTTAATAAACCTAATATCCCTACATAAACTAGAAAAGGAAAGAATTAAAAGTCGCGAAATTCTGACGAGTAGCAGTGTGCACGGGCAAGCAGGATCTTACACGGGCGTGCAGCATGGTGCACGGGCAAGCATAATCTCGCTTGGTCGTGCACGCGAGACAGAAGGTTTTGTTCTCTTCATTCACAGATCTGCACGGGCAAACGACCATCCGCTTGGGCGTGCGCCTTGGCGTATGGGCAAGCAGAATCTTACGTGGTCCCGCGAAGACAATATTATTCAATATCATCATTCTTTCAACCCCAAAGCACTCAAACTCATCTTCTCGCATCCGGAAACCGCCAAGTAGACCATCTACGAACCATATTAGTTTCTCTTAGTCACAATCGGCCTCAAGAACCTGAAAATCACATAAAAGAGCCGAAAGTATCTCGAAATAACACAATGGTTCAAAAGAATGCTCAAATCATGCAATTAGACCTAAGATGCACTAAAAACTACATGAAAATGAGACTTAAGACCTACTTAAATGCAACTAAAAACCGACTTATCAAACTCCTCCAAGCTAAACTATTGCTTGTCCTCAAGCAATCCAAACTAAGAAACCAACGAAGGAGTTCAATAGCCGCCTCAAGCAAAATATGCATGCCAATTTCCAAAACCAATTCAAACACAATTTCAAAGTATCATGGTAGAAAACAATCAAACCTCACAGTATAACACAAGGAAAAACAACCATCTTACCTCAAGTTCTCTCCTAAGCTTGACTCAATCATGAATATAGTAGCTCTCACTTTAGTCGTGCACAATATCTCTCATGTGTATAAAAGGGTCAAATGATCGCTCAAGGCTCCATTCCATTGACTATATCCTACCATAAGCTTGTATATCTTCTCACTCTCCACCGCTACAGGACTACGTTACATGCAAAGAATCATGAGGGCTTCATATGGGTTGTAATGAAGGCTTAAGGTATGGGTATGGAAAGTTTTAGGAAAGTGGTGCTCAAAGGGGAAAGTGAAGCTTTTCAAACACCTTTGACAACAATTACAAAACTCCAAACACAAGCACTCCAATTGCACTTCATTTTTTTCTTTCTTTTCATTAAGTGAACCATAACTCCTCAAAGATAAACTCCAATTTCCTTTTATTGAATACTAAAAACATAAATCACAATCTTTTTTTTTTCTTCTTTTCATTTTCTTTTTTTTTCGATGAAGGATTTAATAAATCATCTATGAAGGAAAATAGGAGTATCAATAGTAACTTACGAAGAGATGAATTCAACACAAATCATGAATTTCAACTAAGCATCAGATCACATCAAATACCACAATAGATCTCCACTGTCACAACTTAACTATCATCAACATAACCTCACAATCCCCTAGGTAGGACAAGGTAAAGGGTTAGAGATGTAGCTAACAAAAGAAACAGGCTAGGCTCACAGGGGTGACAAAAAAGGAGTAATCGATGTAGGTGGCATTTGGCTATGTAGCTCAGAAAACAGCAATTGCCTCAATCATATTCAATGCATAAACAAGTCAATGCGGTCTCAAGGAGTATCAATGCAAGTTCTAGAGAATAGTCGCCAAGGAAGAGCATCACACACAAAATAAAGAAGACTGAAAAGATGTCAGTCTATAAGGCATAACAACATCCTCACTAGGTTGTAGCTACCAACACTGATCTAATCGCACATAGGAGAGACCAATCTTACCACAAACCAATCAATTCCTTGTTAACTATGAGATTCTCAAAAACAATTTTTTTTTCTAGCTTCACAAGCACATGCATGAATATTTGCTATCATCGGAGGACTACTCCTAAATGCAACCTAAATGCAAAAACTATTAAGTAGATGATATGCAAGATGCATCTTAATAATAAAACTATATGCAAATGATGACTAATATGTACACATGGTGTGTGAAATATATCCCTCCCCCAAGCTAAATGGCACAATGTCCTCAATGTGCAAGAAAAAGCATGCAAAGAGAAGGGATAAAGGAAACTCAAGGATCAGGAGGAGCATCATGCATGGGATGATCGTTGGAGTGCCCGGCGTCCATCCGTGCGAGATGTGCCATGCGCGAAGATCGCGTAGCAACTCGGGGAACATCACCAAAGGTGGACTGGAAGGCCCGGTACCGAGAGGTCATCACATCCACGTAACGCCGCATAGCGGCAAGCGAATCGGTGTGAGACTCGATGGAGCGGCGAACCTCCGTACGAAGGCTCCCAATATCTCCCTCGAGCGCATCAAGATGGTCAACATAAGGGGGTATTGGAGGTGCTTCAGCCTGAGTAGACGACCCTGGAGCATGGCTTGGCTCACTACTCTGTTCCTCAACAGGAACCCAAGGAAAGTCAGGAGCAAAGAGCCAGTTCTGCGGGTCGTAGATGACGGTGCGCTCCGGGTTTGGAAGGTAAGCAGAGGGACGTTGCCCAACCTTCCAAATATACCCATCTGCAGTAACCTCATCTGGCTATCCACCCATGGTCCGGAAAGCCTTCGAGATCCGGTCTCGTCTGCTCGGGTATGACACATTGACCACAAATTAACACCAAAGGAAAGAGCAATCACGAAATCATACCACCTATAGCAATTTCACCCCGAGACTTGGCAACCTCATCAAAATGATCCATAAGCCAAACAGCGGGGTTCAAGAAACTGGCTCCATCTACAAGGCACCACAATATAAAAAGCTCACGAGAAGTGACAACCCCGGCACTATCTCCCCTAGCAAAAAGAGTCGAAATCGATGTGTGGTGTGGAGGCCGGGGCTAACAATCCCAGAAGCCTTAGCACGCTGGGGAGAATAGACAGCTTGACTCGTGATCAAGTTCTAAAATGTATTATCATCATAGCGCTCAGGTCGATTAGAATGGGGGCCATATGAACCCTCGGTAGGCCAACCAAAAATGGCATTTAACTGATTTCTGTTCAATTGCCTAGGCTCGTTCATGAGTTGAAAGGAGATGGAACGAGGATTTTTGGTGGTAGAACGAACGACCTCTAAAGTAGAGAGGAATTCCAATGTAATGCGTTTGTAAGAAAAGGCATGCATGTTGAGGAATTGTTGCCAACCTACAGAGTAGAACAATTGTTGGAGGTCGCCATCTATTCCTAGTTCAGTTGCTACTTCATGATCATAGAAGCGAGTGGCGCGAAGGCGACGACCACTAAGGACACGGAAGCGTTCTAGGTGAGCCTCACAAGTGAATTGAATGCCTAGGGTGTCCAAAGGAGGTGGTTCAATGGCGGGTGGAGGAGGTGGATTGGAGGGTACATTGGTGGAGGAAGTACGGGTGTTTTTGAGATGGGAAGAGGAAGTGCGTCGGGTCAGGTTCGCTCGAGAAGATGGCCTAGGAGGCATGATGATCACAAACAAGGTAGATACAACCAACAAATTCACAACACAATCTCCCAATGACAAATTTCCAACCAAAGAATGCCTACTAACTCTCTCAATGCAAATAGCTCAATACCAAGAATAACAATAGCACCAACAATTCAACTCCACAAGTAATCAATGCACCACTAAAACTTCAAAAATTTTCATGCACTAGCCAACACAAAAATGTTCAATATTGAGCAAGAAGACAAAAAAGTACATCCAACAAGCAAGTATGCAACCCACAAATCAATGTCAAGCAAATAGTGCAATGAATTTCAAATAGAAAAATCAAAAACACTATAAGATGGAAAATAGAGTGGAAAGAGTATACCAAACTTGAGGTGGGTGTCTAATACCCACAATTGATCCGTTCTTCACTTCCAAAAGGACTAGAGATGCTTCCTTGCTACCCAAATTGCTTCAATTTCGAACCACAATCAAACCCCCAAATTGATTTCAAGTTAGGGTTTTCAGAATTTTTGAATGAGAGAAGGGAGAAGGAAAGATGGAAAGAGGAGGAGAGAAGGCGTGAAGGTCGCCGGTGGTGAGGGAGGTCGCCGGTGAGGAGCCGACGGTGGGCCGGCGAGGGAGTGGTTATTGTGAAGGAGTGATGGGCGGAGTGTGTGAGCGAGAGAGAGAGGGATGAAGGATGAGGCTCGAAAATTTTGAAAAGGGAGGAGAGAGAAAAAACCCGTGAAAAAGGGTTTAATGACGTTGGACGTCAGACCGCACGGGCGTGCATGAAACCGCTCGGGCGTGCATTATGCGTCTTGGGCGTGCGCTTTCTCGCTCGGGCGTGCAACTCTGCAGGATTGCTTCTCCAACTCTCTGCCTCGACCGCACGGTCGAGCAGGAGTTCGCTCGGGCGTGCGACCTGCAGTCAAACGCCAATGAACACGATTTTTTTTTTTTTTGAGATTAAACTAGAGGATTAGCAAATAAAACTATAAAAGATATTAAATAAATCAATAAAAATCTAGGAAAGAAAAAGAAAATATAAGAGAAAAAGATAGAAAATTGGGTTGCCTCCCAATAAGCGCTAATTTTTAAGGTCATTAGCTCGACCTCCTCATTGATCAATCACATGAAGGAATAGAGAGTACGATGTCAACTCTCTCAGCAATGGGATCTCTAGCTCGGTAGTGCTTCAATCTGTGGCCATTCACCTTAAAAGTTCCATCTTGGCGGTTCCATAATTCCACCGAACCATAAGGAAAAACCTTACAAACCTTGAATGGACCCGACCACCACGAACGGAGTTTACCAGGAAATAGCTTCAGACGGGAATTAAAAAGAAGAACTAAATCTCCTTCCTTGAACTCTTTTCGCACAATACCTTTGTCATGCCATCTCTTGGTTTTCTCCTTGTACAACTTTGAACTCTCATAAGCATCAAGCCGAATTTCATCAAGCTCATTAAGTTGAAGAAGTCTCTTCTCACCCGCCGTTTGAGAATCGAAATTGAGGCTCTTGATAGCCCAAAATGCACGATGCTCTAATTCAACAGGAAGATGACATGCTTTCCCATAAACAAGGCGATAAGGGGTGGTACCTATAGGAGTTTTGAATGCCGTTCTATAAGCCCATAGTGCATCATCAAGTTTTGCTGCCCAGTCCTTCCTCGTTCTCGCAACCGTCTTCTCTAAGATGGTTTTGATCTCGCGATTAGAAATCTCCACTTGACCACTAGTTTGTGGATGATATGAAAGACCCACTCTATGGTGCACACCATATTTCTTGAGCATAGCTTCAAACTTGTTCTCCAAAAAGTGCTTGCCTCCATCACTAATCAAAACCCGTGGAATGCCAAATCTTGGAAAAATAGTTTTCTTGAAGAATCTACTAACCACACGAGCATCATTAGTAGGAGAAGCAAGAGCCTCCACCCATTTGGAGACATAATCCACAGCAACCAAGATGTACTTGTTCCCATAAGAAGAAGGGAATGGCCCCATGAAATCTACACCCCACACATCGAATAGCTCAACTTCAAGGATGGTGTTGAGAGGCATCTCATTCCGACGGGAAAGATTTCCCGTCCTTTGACAACGATCACAAGAATGTACATAATGATGAACATCCTTAAACAAAGTAGGCCAATAGAAACCACATTGAAGAATTTTCGCTGCAGTTTTGTTAGTACTAGCATGGCCGCCACAAGGTAAATCATGACAATGAGATATAATAGGTGATACCTCATTTCCAGGAATACACCTTCTAATCACCTTATCTGCACAAGACTTGTAAAGAAAGGGATCATCCCAAAAATATCTCCTCACCTCCTTAAAGAATTTTTTCTTTTGTTGTGATGAGTAGCCATGAGGAATAGTGTCACTAGCCAAATAGTTGGCTATATCAGCAAACCATGGGATCTCTGTGGTGACTAGAGCTAGGAGTTGTTCATCAGGAAATGTATCATCAATTGGAAGATCCTCATCACCTTCACTATCAAGGATAAGTCGAGAAAGGTGATCAGCAATAACATTTTCGGCTCCTTTCTTGTCCCGAATCTCCAAGTCAAATTCTTGTAGCAACAAGATCCACCGAATCAAGCGGGATTTAGCATCTTTCTTGCTCATCAAATACCTTAATGCCGCATGATCAGTGTGAATTATCACCTTCGACCATACCATATAAGATCGAAACTTCTCCATCGCATACACCACTGCTAACAATTCCTTCTCAGTTGTGGCATAGTTCATCTGGGCTGGATTAAGAGTCTTGCTTGTATAGTAGATGGCATGAAGCTTGCCATCTTTCCTCTGACCCAAGACTGCCCCCACAGCATAGTCACTAGCATCGCACATAATCTCAAAAGGGAGATCCCAGTCGGACGATTGAATGATAGGGGCAGAGATAAGAGTTGCTTTTAACCTGTGAAAAGCCTCAGTACAAGCATCAGTAAACACAAAAGGGACATCTTTGCCTAAAAGTTCAGTTAGAGGTCGAGCAATTTTTGAAAAATCTTTTATGAAGCGGCGGTAGAAGCCCGCATGACCAAGAAAACTCCTTACTCCTTTGACAGAGTTAGGAGGTGGTAGACGCTCAATGACCTCAATGATGTTCCATATACGGAGAAGTCATCCATAAACACTTCCATAGAGTTCTCAATAAGACTTGAGAAAATTGCCATCATGCAACGCGGAAAAGTGGCAGGAGCATTACATAATCCAAATGGCATCCTTCGATATGCAAAGGTGCCATAAGGACATGTAAAAGTAGTCTTTTCCTAATCACTTGGATGAATAGGAATTTGGAAAAAACCTGAATATCCATCCAACCAACAGAAAAAGGAATGTTTCGCCAACCTTTCCAACATCTGATCAATGAAGGGGAGGGGGAAATGATCTTTTCGGGTGGCCTTATTCAATCTCCTATAATCAATACACATGCGCCACCCTGTCACGGTTCTAGTGGGAACTTGCTCACCCTTGTCATTCTTGACAACGGTCATGCCTCCTTTCTTTGGGACTACTTGAACAGGGCTAACCCACTTACTATCAGAGATAGGGTAGATTATTCCTGCATCAAGCAATTTTAGAACCTCTTTCTTGACTACTTCCATCATATTTGGATTAAGTCGTCGTTGAGATTCTATAGAAGAAGCATGTTCGTCCTCAAGAATGATTTTATGCATGCAAAATGAAGGATTAATGCCCTTAATATCATCAATGGTGTACCCAATGACATTCTTGTATTTTCTCAAAACAATGAGTAGCTTTTCAATTTGAATGTCATCAAGCTCAGCATTAACAATAATAGGGTAAGTATCATTAGGACCCATGAATACATATTTCAAAGTAGAGGGGAGATGTTTCAGTTCTACCTTAGGAGGCGTAGTACTCTCCTTAGTTTCTCCCAAGCTCAATATCTCCTTGATAGGCTTTTCAGATTCAATGGCTCGTGTCTCCTCTAGAAGTCTCTTGTATTCCTTGGTCTCCCAATCTTCCTCATCAGCACTACCCATCAAGACCGTTTGTAATGAATCATCAAGTTGTAAACTGAAGGCCTTGGCTTCTATCACCTCATCAAGGGCATCCACTCTATAAACAGTTTCCCCCATTGAAGGAGAATTCATGGAGTTTGTGAGAGTGTACTCCATCTTCTCATCACCTACTTCAAAGGTGATCTTACCCTTCTTCATGTCAATAATGGCTCCAGCAGTGGCCAAAAAAGGTCTCCCAAGGATGATGGGAACCTGTGCATCTTCTTCCATCTCCATGACAATAAAATCACATGGAATGAAGAATTTACCAACTCTAAGAGGAACATCTTCAAGGATACCAAGTGGAAACTTGACTGTTCTATCTGCTAGTTGGAGAGAGATGCGTGTGGGTTTTAGTTCACCCATGTTGAGTTTCTTGCAGATAGACAAAGGCATGAGACTAACACTAGCCCCAAGATCACACAAAGCATTCTTGATAGCGATATCACCAAGTTTTACTGGAATAGAATAGCTGCCTGGATCGCCTAGCTTCTATGGAAGCTTGTTCTGCAAAATAGCACTACACTCAGCTGTTAGTGAAACAGTGACATTCTCGTCAATTTTTCTTTTGTTAGAGAGCATGTCTTTCAAAAACTTAGCATAAGAAGGCATCTCAGAAATAGCATCCAAGAAAGGGATGTTGATGTGCAGCTTCTTCAAAATATCAAGGAACTTCCCGTATTTCTTCTTAAGTTTTGCCTGTGCCAATCTTTGAGGGAATGGAACAGGTGGCTTGTATAGTGGAATAGAGATGACAGTGGGTTCCTTTTGCTCAGTCTCCTTAGCTTCATCTTCCACAACCTTCTCACCTTGATCGTCTTCACTCAACCTTATAACCTCTTCTGCACTTTTCTTTTGCTCGATCACCTTCTTTGTAGGCTCTTACAATTCCTTACCGCTCCTCAATGAGATGGCATGGATATGCCCCTTAGGATTTGGTTCAGTTTACCCAGGAAGTTGGCCTGAAGGTTTAGAAAGATGAATAATTTGTTGTGCAAGTTGGGTCATCTGATTCTCCATCAACTTATTATGAGCATTGATTTGTTGGAGAGAGTTGTTGAAGAATTCATTTTACTTGACTTGATATTCAACTTGCTTTGCTTGAGAAGAAGCTAGATTCTCCATGATACTCTCAAGGTTGGATCTAGAGGATGAGGAGGAAGAGTTGAAAGGTGGTCTTTGTTGGAAACCGGGTGGTTGGGAGTAGTTGGTGTGTGGAGGTTGAGGTTGGTTATTTTTATAGGAGAAATTTGGATGATTCTTCCAACCTTGATTTTATGTGTTTGAGTATGGGTTATTTTGTGGTCTTGTGTTTGTGTTTAGGAGGGCATTGACTTGCTCAGATATCATGCCCATGGTGTTGTATTGACACTCATTCAATGAGTGGCCCTGCACTTCACAAATCTCACAAATAGGTGCTATTGGTCCGCTACTCAATTGATTAACCTTGGCCGCCAAAACCTGCACAGTGTTAGTCAAAGTAGCAATAGCATCAACCTCATACTTACCTCCCCTTTTAGGGGCTCCACGAGACACACTCCAATCATTCAAATAGTTGTTGGCAGCCATATCATCCAACAATGTCTTAGCAGCCTTCCGGAGTTTTGGCCATGAAAGTGCCGCGATGCGGCATCAATAGAACTTCTAACCTCATGCTTCAGACCATTGTAGAATGTCTGAATCAATAGCCACTCAGGAATGCCATGGTGTGGGCATTGTCTTTGCAAAGCCTTGTACCTCTTCCATGCCTCATAGAGAGACTCCAATTCGTGTTGTTGAAAACCAGATATTTCATTTCTGAATTTGGAAGTCCTCATAGGAGGGAAGAATTTGTAGAGAAAGGCCTTCTTCAGTTCTGGCCATGTGGCGATCTTTCTCACTTCTTCTTCTTTTAACCATTCCTTTGCTTCGTCCCTGAGAGAAAAAGGAAAAGCACAATATCGAATCAGATCATCAGAAACATTTGTTAGTTTCAAAGTATTACACTTCTCTAGAAAGCTAGCCAAATGATCAGTAGGGCTCTCTTTTGGTGTTCCCGCATAAGAGTCCTGTGAAATAAACTGAATAAATTATGGCTTGAGCTCGAAGTGTGTAGCAGTTGTTGTTGGTCTAGTAATGGTGGTGGTGGTCTCATCGGGCATAGCATATTCCCGTAGAGACATTAATTGGTGGTGCTTCGTCTCCCATTGTTGATTCTTGTTGTTGTTTTCTTCTTTGACCTCCTAATCTCCTTGCTGTAGCTTCGATCTCGCGATCAAGAGTAATTAGATCTTGTGAATCCTTGCTACGAGTGCACATGCAACAAAAAGACTGAAAGAAAAGAGATCAAACAACAAATAGGGTGACAATGATCGAACAAAAATAAGTTTAGCTAAATAGATAAAAGATAAACTAATCTAATACCGTTAGTCTCCGGCAACGGCGCCAAAATGTGATAGGCGTGTCGCGCACCTAACAAAAATAATTTCCTAACTAATCCTCCTAACTATGTAGCAGGGTAAGTCAAGGTCGAATCCACAGGGACAAACGATATCAAACACTAGAAATCTTGACTCAATTTAACTAAACAAGTGACAAACAATGGTGAAAAGGTGTTGAACTAATAATAATGCTAAATTATGACAACTATTAAGAACACACGAGGTAAAATCAATCAATAAAGACATCTAGAATTAAGTATCCCCTCTAGCACGAATAATACATGAATAATTCCCATCCCAATAAACATAATCAATGATTCAAAAGGAGTAATGCACTCTATAACTACCAAAGATCTCTCCCGAGTACCTATGGCTACTCTAAACAAGCAATCAAACCTATTCCCATGGAATCATGCAAGAAAGAGACATTAAGCATGACATCACAAATAAATTCCTAGTAATCCTATCTATTTATTCCCATAATCAACAAATCCATCTAGATTCAATTCCCATTGAGAACAAGACATAAGGAATCAATTCAAAATCACCTATCCCTAGTATGATAATGAAAATAAGCACAATTCAATCAAACAAGAACAATTAATCACATCAAATTGGAATTATGGGAGGGATTCATGCATTAATCATTGCTAGGGTTCAACTTAACCCTAGATTATAAAACTACTCACTCATAATTGAAATAACAAAGCAATTGATAAATGAATTGAAAGACATAATAATAATAAGGAAAAGAGGAAATTAGAAAAACTTAGTCTTTACTTCAATGGATCAAACTTGTAGAATTCAAGGTTTAATAATGGAGTTTTCTCTCAAGAGCTCTCTAAAAAGTAATACTCTATTTTCTAATAATTAAAAACTGCCCAAAAGTCTGTTTAATAAAACCTAATATCCCTACATAAACTAGAAAAGAAAAGAATTAAAAGTCGCGAAATTCTGACGAGTAGCAGTGTGCACGGGCAAGCAGGATCTTGCACGGGCATGCAACATGGTGCACGGGCAAGCATAATCTCGCTTGGTCGTGCACGCGAGACAGAAGGTTTTGTTCTCTTCATTCACAGATCTGCACGGGCAAGCGGCCATCCGCTTGGTCGTGCGCCTTGGTGCATGGGCAAGCAGAATCTTGCGTAGTCCCGCGAAGACAATATTATTCAATATCATCATTCTTTCAACCCCAAAGCACTCAAACTCATCTTCTCGCATCCAGAAACCGCCAAGTAGACCATCTACGAACCATATTAGTTTCTCTTAGTCACAATCGGCCTCAAGAACCTGAAAATCACATAAAAGAGCCGAAAGTATCTCGAAATAACACAATGGTTCAAAAGAATGCTCAAATTATGCAATTAGACCTAAGATGCACTAAAAACTACATGAAAAATGAGACTTAAGACCTACTTAAATGCAACTAAAAACCGACTTATCAGTATTTTTACTGCAAGTACATCAAAGAGACATCATTCAAAAAACACAAAAGAAAGTTATTTTGTGGGAGAATGTACATCATCAATGTCAAGACAACAAGTAAAGTAATGTAGTATCGATGTATCATCTATAAAAAGTATTGGTGATAAAGAAAACAAAAAATGTTTGATCACCTCTAAATAATTTTCTAACCCATAAAACTTATGCACAATTATCTCACCCCTACAAAAATTGTTCACCGTTACATAATTTGCTCACCCCTAAATAATTTGTTCACCCCTAAAAATCATATACAATTACCTCACCCCCTAAAGAATTTGCTCACCCCTAAAAATCATATACAAATTACCTCACTCCTAAATAAACTGCTCACCCCTAAATAGTTTACTTTGCCCACCCCTAAAAATCATATACAATTACCCTCTCCCCTAATTAAATTTTTCACCCTTAAATAGTTTGCTCATCACTAAATTATTTGCTCATCCCTAAAAAATCATACACAATTACCTCACCCCTAATAAATTGCTCACCCCCTAAAGAATTTCCTCAGCCCTAAATAATTTGCTCACCCCTAAAAATCAAATATAATTACCTCATCCCTAAATAAATTGTTTAACCCTAAATAGTTTGCTATCCCCTAAAGAATTTGTTCACCCCTAAAAATCATATACAATTACCTCACTATCAAATAAATTGCTAACCCTTAAATAGTATGCTCACCCCTAAAAATCATCACAAAGTTTCATATGTGACTGGCCACACCGTGTGGCCGGAGTTACTTAGTCAGTGTTATAGGGGTTACTCGGTAGTTTGGGGTTACTTGGTGAGTATTATAGGGGTTATCCGGTCAGTGTTATAGGGGTTACTTTGTTCTTTAATAAGTGGTCACACGGTATGGCCAGCCGCATACAAAACGCGCTGAAAAATCATATACAATTACCTTACCCTAAATAAATTGTTCGCTCCTAAATAGTTTGTTCACCCTTAAATAATTTGCACATCCGTAAAAATCATATACAATTACTTTATCCCTAAAGAGTTTAATTTACTCACCCCTAATTAATGCTCACCCCTAAATAATTTGCTTACCCCTAAATAATTATATACAATTATTTCTCAAACGCATTCAAAATCCCGTCCAATTTGTTACGCTTTTATTTCCTTTGTTGTGCACATGCTCTCAAGTTCGAATATTACAAGTCACAAGAAATCATTAGAGTAACCTTTTCTTTGAAAAAAAAATCGAGTAACCTTTTTATTTTTATTTTTTAGAAAAATTGGAGTCAAATTTTAATACTACCTCCGTTAATTATTATGTGCAACAAAGAAATATTTTATGTCTCACAAATAATACCCCTTTGTTGCACATAATAATTAACGGAGGTAGGGTCTGTTCTGTTCAACTTATTTTGTCTTATCTTATCTTATCTTTTCTTTTCTTATAAGATCTTATAAAATCTTATATGATCTGATCTTATCTTATCTGATCTGATCTTATCTTATCTTATCTTATTTTATCTTATCTTATCTTATAAGATAGTTTATTGAGTGTGTCTAACATCTTATTTTATCTTATCTGATCTTATCTTATCTTATCTTATCATATCTTATCTGATCTTATAAAATCTTATATAAGTTAAAATAAGTTGAACAGAACGGACCCGTAGTAGTTCAAAAGAAAAGGGGCCCTTAAGTCTGACAATCCTCATTCCTCATTTAATGAAATCCTACAACAGTTGATAATATACTTCAACATTGAAATTCTAGAAACATAAAGCAAACAAACCTCATCGTCATATACTCATATATAAGCATACAATTATGTAACAAACAAAGCAGCAGTTTTCCCAGTAGACTATCCAATAATATAATGGATTTTTTAACTAGAATAATACAAACTTTGACCGGTTCTCTCTTAAAAATACAACCTTTGGATTATTTTTGAATAATACAAACTTTACACCAAAATTCCTAGAGTAAGACAAGATGACTTGCAACTTGAATAACAGGTAAAAAAAATCAACTTTATTCTTTCTCCCTCCTCCCCCACCCCCTACCCGAACCACCCCAGGCCCCTCACCCAACGCCCCCTAACTTAACCACCAGTACCCCCCCCCACACCCGAACCACCACCCCCACCACACCCCCTTGTTGTTGCCTCCCACGAATTCTCACCAACGCAACCCCACTCCTCTTTCTCTCTCCTTCTCCTAATCTCCTCCCCCAACCACCTGAAACCACGAAATCTTGTACCGACGTCGACGAGATCAATCTGAGGGTCGAGACTTTGGCGAGAGAAAAATCGCAATCGGAGGCAAAACGCAATCGGACGTCAATTCGCAGTCGGACGTCGACGAGATCAATCGCGCTGAACGAAAGGTGAGGTGTTGATTCGCGAAAATCATGAGATGAAGGTGGTTTCGTGGTGGGGGAGGGGCTGGGCAGGTGGTTTCGTGGTTTTCGGCTGTGAAAAATTGGAGGGGGTTGGTTTTCGAGGGTGGGGTGGCTGGGTTGGGTGGTTTTCGGGGGTGAAGGGTTGGAGAGTGGTGGTTTTCGAGGTGTGGGGTGGCCTGAGTTTGGTGGTTTTCGGCGGTGAAAAATTAGAGGGGGTGGTTTTCTGGGGTAGGGTGGTGGGTTGGGTGGTTTTCGGGGTGAAGGGTTGGAGGGTGGTGGTTTTCGGGGTGAAGGGTTGGAGGGTGGTGGTTTTCGGGGGTGGGGTGGTGGGTTGGGTGGTTTTCGGGGTGAAGGGTTGGAGGGTGGTGGTTTTCGGGGGTGAAGGGTTGGAGGGTGGTGGTTTTCGGGGTGAAGGGTTGTAGGGTGGTGGTTTTCGGGTGGTGGGGTGGGTGTGTTTGGTGGTTTTCGGCGGTGAAAAATTAGAGGGGGTGGTTTTCGGCGGTGGGGTGGCTGGGTTGGGTGGTTTTCGGGGTGAAGGCTTGGAGGGTGGTGTTTTCATAGTGTTGGTAGTGAAAAGACGAAGTAAGGAAGAAACAAACAAGAAAAAAGGAAATGTTTTTCAACAAATGAAATGGCGACAAGTGTCCCATTTTACCTGTTTATCAGGTTGCATCCGGTTTTGTCTTACTCTAGGAATTTTGGTGTAAAGTTTGTATTATTCAAAAATAATCCAAATTGTATTATTATGAGAGAACCGGCCAAAGTTTGTATTATTCTAGTAAAAAAATCCTAATATAATTCGTATACATACACAAATATGCAAGATAATCCAATAATATAATTTGTATACATATACACATATGCAAGATAAAAATTAAAGAGAGTAGATGATATTCCAATATCAAAAGGATACTAGCTTGTAGACCTGCTAAATTTTGACCCGACGCGAAAACCCGACCCGTTTTGTGGGTTTTGAACAAACATTTTTGACCCGAAGACCCGATTTAACACAAACCCATTTAACCTGTAAATTTCTGGGTCAAACCCGACTCGGACCCGACCCGTTGACCCGTTCTTTGGGTGTTTTTTAAGATTTCAAAAAAAATACATTTATTGGAATGTGAAAATCTTGTTCTTTGATTGATTTTGATCATCCATCTACCATTCTAAATTCATTTTTCTCTAATCTATCTCTCTTCGATCCACACCAACTGCCACCCACACGGCCACACTAATCTACCGACTTGTACCAACTGCATCCGCATAACACATGTCGCGCTACAGACCGCGTAGCCCACACCACCCGCCATCGACCGCTGTCAAATGGCGTTTAGTTTGAATTTTGTATAGCTAGCCAACCTCTTTATTTTACACTATATCATTATTATACGAGTTAATTGTATTGCATTATTGCTTGATAAGTTATACGTAATATGTATTATAAAGATAGTTAGTGAAGATAACCGATAACGTAATGCTTTAAGTTGGGTAAGAGAGATACTAACTAGCTCTATAAGTATATTATATACATAATAAAAGTGTGATTATATGCACCTAAAAAGTTTAATAACGTCAAATATACGATTAGAAAAGATAATTAAATAATATAAAGAAAGAAATTATATCAAGAGATATTATTCTCCACATATTTAATGTTTCCTTTTCCTTTAATTTTGTAATATTTACAAGTTTATTTTTAATTTTATTAATCTTCATTTTGATTAGAAAGGAATTGGATGTGCTTTAATGACGAATCTCATGATTTAAATTATGTAGTAGAAATGTAATAATGGAAATAATATTGGTGAGAATTTTCTTTTTAAAAAATTGAAAAATAAACGGCAAATATAGCTTGAAAAATAAAAATATTTCTAATAATAAACAAAAACTAAATCAAATAAAAAATTGTTCTTAAACTCGTTGGGTTGATCCGAACCCGAAAACACTGGGTTAGAGTTGAGCATCTCTCAACCCGTAACCCGAAGTGACTCGACCCGAAACGACCCGACCCGACCTAAACGACCCGTGACCCGACCTAACCGACCCGATTGACAGGTCTATTGTGCATGGCTAAATTAAAGCTCCATAAGCCCAAGTGACATACAAAAAGGGTAGGTCAGGACAAATTCCCAATGTATTTTATCTACCCCCACCGCAATCAAGTCTGCAGATTGAAGTTCAAAAACATTGGCGAGGTGGTAAATGAACTCATATAGTCAACTTATAAAACTCCCCATAGAAACTATATATATTGTGATACAACATGTTAGTATGGAGTACTTAGGGCATGTTCTCTTCGGCATAAAACAACTGAACTGAATTGAATTAAATTATAACTAATTAATAGTAATGATAATAATTTAGGAATGGAACTGAACTGAACTGAACTGAATTGAACTGAAGTGAAGTGAACTGAACTGAATTGAACTGAAGTGAAGTGAACTGAACTGAAGTAAACTGAACTGAACTGAACTTGGGAGAACATACCCTTAGTAATATTCAGATCCAAAGACAAAGTGGAAGCAACAGTAATACCTGATGTTTTGCATAGTCTGACTTTTCCTCTCCACCTTCAAAGTAGATCGTCGTTTAACCCTGAATATCTCAGAATCAGAAATTCAGAATCATCACTGCATTTTTCCACATTGTTTTACAAGAGTGATGTTATACATCGTCAACACAATCAACTAAATTTGAGTCTAAACAATCCTGTACCTGCACTAGTGCACTGCAAGCAGAGTGACAAATTAATACCGAAGTTCAAGAAGTATTAACTTTACAAAATTACTTACAAAAAGAGGGTGGCCATCTTGACAAGTAAATGAGGTTGAGGTGGTGGGAGTAGTGCCTTAGTGGCATCGCTCTCCACTTCATATCCCTGAGGTCTAGGGATCAAACCTCATGGGACTCATTTAAGGATTTCCCCTTATCCCCTCAAGTGAGTCCCTTTCATCTTACCTAAAAAAAAAAAAATCTTGACAAGTAAACAATCTTACATTGTTACTTTGTTAGAATGAGTGAAATCATAATCCCGGAAAGAACAGAAAATAGAAGCAGCATAGGAAAGCGGATACTCCTCATTACCTTGATCTTGATTCAGCTCGCCTTGCTTCTTTGGGTGTTTTGAGAAAAAGCTCTACATATCGTGAACCAATCGTCATCTTATTCTTACACAAGGCACTCTTACAGGCCCGGCCCTGTGCCGGTCCAAAATGGGACTCAGCACAGGGCCTCATATTTAAATGGGGCCCCAAATTTTGAAAAAAAAAATTTACTTCTCTCTCTCCTTTAATTACTGTTCTACTCTCTTTCCTTGTTGTTCTACTCTCTCTCCTTACTGCAACTCTCTCTTCTGCAACTCTCTCTTCTTACTCCAATCAAGTAGTGTACTTCCTATTTATGTTGATGTAACTAAGCAAGGACCCATAGGAGTCTATTATAATACTCCTGAAGAACCCATAAAAATCCCACAAAGTCAATAAAATTCACATAAAAAACCCAGAAAAAAAACCCACATTTTTTCTATCCAACCCGACTCGCCTCCAAACCCAATAAACGACGTTGTTAAGGAAAATTAGAGGTAAAAGAAAGAAAATTGATTATGGGTTTTGGTGGCAGGAGAAAGAAATGGATGAAAGGGGGCGATAATGGTGAATTACCATTCAATTTTGGAAAGAAAAAATGTCGTTTTTTTCCTGGATTTTTTATGCGAATTTTGTTGAATTTGTGGGATTTTTATGGGTTCTTCAGGAGTAGTATAATTGAGGATGTAACTTTTGTTTTTCATTTCATTTCTTCCTATTTATTTTTCGCTTTGTAGGTTTTGATCTTATTTATGTTTAATTACAGGAAGGAGTATATGAAGACTACCGTAGGACTCTATTCTGGTAAGTTCTCTTTTTTTTATGTTCAATCTCTGTTAAATTTCATTTTTTTATAAATGGAATGAAGTTGGATGTGGTATTTTTAGTGAATTCTTATGTGGGTTTTATTATGTGAAGCTGGGTTTTTTTTCTTAATTTGGATAATCTCATTGAAGATTCTTAGTGATTTCTATCTTGGTTTTATGTGTTTGAAGAATGTGGGTTCTTCTTAATTTTGTTGAGTTTGAGATTTTTTATATGTTTTTAGTGATTTATATATGGGCTTTGTCTGATTGAATATGGGTTTCTGTTATGTTGGGGAAGTTTGTTGGAGAAAATGTATCTTGATTTTATGATATGAGTGCTTTGTTGGTGTAAACTGAATGAAAATGTAATGGTTTTATGAGACATGATTATTTGGAAAATTTAGAAACTCGTAAGATAGATTTTATAGGGGCCTATTTTTCGACATCAGCACAGGGCCTCGTGATTGTTTGGGCCGGGGCTGCACTCTTAGCCTCGCCAGTCGCCAGAAGAAGAACATTCACCATATACCTCTCCAATAGCCTTCCCATTTGTTCGGCTTTCTATGTGGATTTTATCCTCTGCCAACTTAAAACCCCTAAAGAATTTCAGTTGGTTACAGAGAAAGGAAGACCATGCATCCTAAGGATCTCAGTGTATTGCAATTGATCCTTGTCCACAGACCTCCTGGATCGACCTGGCGGAGAGTTTGGGCAGTCATTATCATAGATTCCTTCATACTTCACTTCTCCGGCCATAACATTATAATAGTCCTGCTTTTACATCTGAAAACATCTTACTTAGAGGTTGTAAATTGTAATATGCCTAACTTAAGAGTACAATAGGGATTCTTTGGTTCTTTTTCATATCAACAGAGTATATGAACAATATATATTAGCACTGAATTTAATCCAGGTGTTGCGGGAAAAAACCTCTAAGTTGCTAAATTAAGAGTACAATAGGGATTCTTTGGTTCTTTTTCATATCAATAGAGCATAACATATATTAGTACTGAATTTAATCCAGGTTCTGCTGGCACTGCTTAGTTATAAACATGGTCTTTCAAGTGATAAACGATAAAAGATGAGTCATTGTCAAATTACAATGAAGATTATACTATTTTTGATAGCGTAATTTAACCAGATAAAAGGTTTAATGGAAGGATACAAGAAGCAGTAACAGGTAAATTGATCAACTGATTCTAGTATAGCTAGCTGAAGCTGAATCAAGAGTCTAAGACTAGTAATTTAATATAATGTGATATCAGTCAAGCTATAATCATGTTAGATCACACAAATATTGTTGCAAGCTTCTGCAGCAAATAAGAACTGCTCTCTGTCAAGAAACTTAAAGTAATGAAGAAGGGGATATCAACTGAATGCTGAGAGGGTATGAGAGCTTCAATGGGTCTTGACACCGATAAACATGCAAAGCACACTGAAAAACTACCCCGGGGGTTTTTCCGGGAACGCCCCTCCGACGCTCAAGTCAGTAATTGAGGTAGAGAGAGAAAGCAGTAATTGTAGAGAGAGATGCTCTAGCTTTTTAGGTGAGAATCGAATATCTTTTGACTGATGGGACAAGCACTATTTATAGTGGTTGTGAATTCCAATAAATTAGGGTATTTAGGTCAACTCCAGCTGGTGGAGGATTGATGGCCCTAGAAGTAGGGGTATTTTAGTAATTTTGCTGGAGATGGGCTGGTCCATGAAATGGGCCCAAACAATTAGCCACACGCCGATTAATCGGAGCGAAAATCCGATGTTCAGGGGCGGTTGATTGGCGAAATAAAAAGAATTGTGTTTCCGTTTGGCTAGACGGGGTCCGCAAGTTGTTGGAGCGAGTTTCCAAGGCCATAAGGGACCCTTATGAGCTGACCGAGGGCTGAGAGGGGTGCCTAGCATCGACCGAGAGGCTCACGTGAGCTGAAGCCGAGGCACACATGAGCTGAGGCCGAGGCACGCATAGGCCGAGGCACACATGAGCTGAGGCCGAGGCACGCATAGGCCGAGGAAGAGGGGAACGAGCTGCGCTGGACGCGAGCTTGTGCGCGCAGCGCACAGTACTGCGCACAGCGCATCGCTGAGCAGCGCTTGGCGCTCGCCTCTGGCATGCAGCGCATGGCTCGGCGCTTGGCGCTGGTACTCCGCGTGCAGCACACCAGGCTGCGTTCAGCGCATGGCCTTGCGCGTTACTCCTCATCAGAGACCGAGGCACTTTGCTGCAATGCCGAGGTGCTTTCTCCACGTAGTCACCCGCTGCAGGCCGAGGCAATGCGTGAATGACCGAGGGGGTCCTCCTTTGTTCCCATGGGCCTTAAATGCGATGGTCGAGGCGCTACAAGCGAGTGACATTGGCGCATGGTCGACGCGCTATGTGTAACTACCTTGCACGTAACGTACCCTATCGCACCGGAGGCACGATGAATTTGGGAACATCCTTGTTCTGCCGAGGCGGTCCTGCGACATAACACTTAGTTTAGTATTCTAAGCATGAGACACTCCTTGTTGCTCAGTGATACTTAGCTTATTTTTCTGAGTATAGGACGCTCCTCGTTATCCGAGGGAGGCCCAAGGTCGTCCTTCGGAGGGGCTAATGACCCCTGCGTCCGAGAGGGCATGAAGTAGTGATACTTAGTTTATTTTTCTAAGTATAAGACGCTCCTCATTGCCCGAGGGAGGCCAAAGGTCGCCCTTCGGAGGGACTAATGAGCCCTTGCGTCCGAGATGGCAGAAAGTAGTGATACTTAGTTTATTTTTCTAAGTATAGGACGCTCCTCGTTGTCCGAGGGAGGTCCCAACGTCGCCCTTCGGAGGGGCTAATGAGCCCCTGCGTCCGAGAAGGCATGAAAGTAGTAATACTTAGTTTATTTTTCTAAGTATAGGATGCTCCTCGTTGTCCGAGGGAAGTCCCAACGTCGCCCTTCGGAGGGGCTAATGGGCCCCTGCGTCCGAGAAGGCATGAAAGTAGTAATACTTAGTTTATTTTTTTTCTAAGTATAGGACGCTCCTCGTTGTCCGAGGGAGGTCCCAACGTCGCCCTTAGGAGGGGCTAATGAACCCCTGCGTCCGAGAAGGCACGAAAGTAGTAATACTTAGTTTATTTTTCTAAGTATAGGACGCTCCTCGTTGTCCGAGAGAGGTCCTGACTTAGCATCCCGGGGCTTTTAAGTCGATTGCCGAGCCGGTATTTGTTTCTTGATGCAGACGAGGTCCAATGAGTTTATATTCATCAAATATTTCTCAATAGTGTGGCCCAATTGGAAGTTTGCTCATGAAAGCCCGTCTAAAGAGTGGGGTCCAAGACTTTTCATCCCTTCCTCTATATAATGGGGGAAGGAGACTTCATTTTCTCATCTTCATTTCTTCCACTCAAAGCATTCCTTGTCTCTCTCTCTCTAGCTTATCTCACTAGAATTGGACTCAGCTTCTTCATTCGATCAGTTTCTTCATTTAAGGTACGCCCGACTTCCCTTTCTAAAGGCCGACGGTCGACCCCTTTTGTGAGTAAATAATGGGGTCTGGGTCTGAGTCGGGTACCCTTCCCGAGTCTCCCCCCGTGTACAGATTGTCGGAGGAGACTCGGGAGTAGGAATAACATTGGTGACGACGACAACTCGTTGCCTCGACCCTTCGGCTGTTCCCGATGCGGTCCTCCTTCCGAGCCCTACCTGGTCCTATATGGAAGAGGCTGAGGGAGACATGCCCTACCCCTGGGAGGTATCCGTGGCCTATCCATATGCACAACATAGTTACTTAGATCATTTCCTTTATGATGGTGTAGTTATGGCCGACCAGGGTGATGCCATTGAGAATTCGGATCAAGTAGAGTACCCCCCACTCGTGCCCGGTGGGGGGCCGGTCAACTGCTACCCACATTCTACTTGGATGAATGTGATGATGAGGGATATGTCCTCCTTAGGGGTGAAGTAGTTCATTCGTGACCCTTATGCCTTGTATAGGCCAAGGAATACGAATATGGTGTTAACGACGCCCCAGGGTGCGTTGCGGTGTATCGAGCATGTTTAGATTTTGGCTTAAGATTCCCTCTCCATCCCTTCATTAGAGAAATCATGATAGCGTACAACTTTACGTTCACGCAAGTGGTGCCCAACTCATGGTATACCATCTTGGGTTTTGTTATGATTCGTCACTCATTGGGAGTCACTCCCACCCTTCCCTTATGGCGAAACATGGTTAAGTTGGTGAAGATCCCCGAATCCGAGGAAATCGGCGGTGGTTGGTGGGGTTTCCAATGCCGAAAGGGGTACAAGATAGTTTGAAAGATGCCTTCGGCTCAAAAGAAGTTCCGACGTCAGTTTGTTTATGTTTACTACGCCGGTGATTGGGATTTACCTACCACATGACCTCGAGAGGAGCCACATAGTCGTTTGAACTTTAGAGTACCGGAGATGTCGAGGGATGAGGCCGTGGCTGCCTGCTACTTCCAGACTCATCGTGGGATGGTCAACGGGGAAAGAGTCTTTGTCCCCACTAATTGGCTCCCCAAGCCAAAATATGCTCAGGATGAACACTTCCTATCAACCTTTGGAGTGAGCCCGGCCTACCCTCAGGGTAATGGGTCGGGATTGTATTTTCATACTTAGTCTTTTATTGATGTATGCTGATGTCGTGTTGCTTTTGCTTTTGTGTAGTCGTTTCTCGATCACGTTTAGACGAGAAGATGGCCAAGAGAGTTGATGTCGCCGCCATCATGGCCCAGAGGCTTAGGAGGGAGCTTCAGGATGGGACGATCATCGGGGTACCCCCGCCACCTTCGGTAAGTCCCGCCTTACTTCTAGTTTCTTTGTCACTTATGTTTTTATGCTAACTTTTGATGCCTTAAGGATCCTGCCAAACCACGGTGCAAGAAGGAGCGCTCCACTACTCAAGCGGAGCGCCCTGAGACAGTAATTGCCTTAGGGCAACAGCGTTCGAGCGCCGAGAGGAGGCCTTCCTCGAGTAGAGGGTCATCCCTCCAGTCGGGGCTTGATGCCAACTTTGATGGGGGTGACTATGAGCTTCCTCCAACTCCCACATACAGTCCTTCTTCTCCTTCGCCGCCACCGAAGAGGGTGCGTGGGTCTATGGCTGGGGCCGACGTCCCTTCACTAGATTGTCTACGGATGATAAGGGTCGGCGACTGAGGAGGGTCTGCAAGGAGCTAGCCTCTGCCAAGGATGAGGAGTATCTGGAATCCATTGGCGAGGACGAGGTGGATGAGCTTCACCACGTATGGATGGATGTAAGTGTTGTGATCATTTTCGTGTTTTATTGCCTTGTATGTCTTTCTGACTTCTTTTCCGATCTTTGAAGATGTCCATTCGAATGACTATGCTGGCGCGCCGCCGTATTGCTTTAACTGCGGAGAATGAGAGGTTGTCCGCCGGGGTATACGATCTCGGAGGCTGCGGCTCGCAAAGATCAGCTATTGTGAAGGATTTGGAGACAAGGCTTCACAAATCTGAGTCCGAGCTAACCAGGGCGATGAGGGCCATTGCCAATGATCAGGCTGACTTCATCGAGAAGTCAAATGAGTTGAATGGCCAGATTAACCGTCTGGCGATGGATCGTGATGAAGCTTTGCGAAAGGCAGGTCGTCTCACGGCGAAGCTGAAAGAGGCCCGACTAAAGGCTGATAGGTGTTAGCGGAATGGTTTAAGGCCTGGCAGGAGTCGGACGAGTGCTTAGCGTATAACACCGAGGTTGGTGAGAGCTCTTTCCAAGCCGGCGAGGAAACTGCCCTGGCTCGGATGAGGAAAGCCGTGAGCCAGGACTACCCAACCTTCGATTGGGAGGCCTCGACTCGGACCTACCAGTCCCTTTGCGAAGCCGAGATGGCTTCACTACGTGATCAGTTGACGACCACCAGCTTGGGCCAGCAGGTTGAGCCCAACACCCAGCTGTTCTCGACGGGCTATGAGGATGCTGGGTATGATGAGGAGGGTAGGGACATCGGTAGCTCTTCTCATTAGTGCATTTGTATTGACTTAGCTTGTATTTTTCTTGAAAGAGGTAGTCTTTTGTTTATTCAAGGCTGCCTCCCTTGCGTTGTAGTCTCTAAAGAGGTGGCCTTTTGTTTGTTCAAGGCTGCCTCCCTTATGTTGTAGTGTCTGTGTTAGTAATGAGAACATTTATCCTTCGTTGATCTTGTTTTGTTAAGTATTGTGATTTTTCAATTTATGCGTTTTGTTTCATGGTTCTTTGTTTGGCCGAGGCATTGCCTAGCTCACACTATTTTGGATGATGCGGTGCAACATGTGTTTTGTCGGACTTAGGAAGTGCGCCGAAGCATATGCTTAGCCTATTTTTATTCATTACTAATGCCTTTTACAAAAATTGCGCCGAGGTGATACGCTCAAGTTACACGTAGTATTTACGTAACTTTGGGTGCACTTTGCTAAGGGTTTGATTGTAATTGTTAACGTTCGTGTTTTATTTAACCCTTAGCGGAAGTTCGGAGCTTTGCGAGATAATTGGTGTTAACGTCTTATGTTCCGAGCTTCCAAGGTGAAGTGCATTTGAGCCGAGCAAAGCCCAAGCATCACCGCAAGCCTAAGCATCACCACAAGCTCACCAAGCCAAGCTCTCGTGATCACCACAAGCCTAAGCATCACCACAAGCTCGGCATCATAGCCCAGCTCTCGCGTGCACGCTCAACACCGCACGCCCAGCCATCGCAGCAAGCTACCGCAAGCCTTGCGCGCGCCCAGCATGCACGCCCAACGCCCGGCGCCCAACAAAGAAGCTCCGCCTAGCTCGAGCTCGCACCTCGCGAGAATGGTCGCACCTCGCGACCTGCTTGCTCGCACCTCGTGACCTGCTTCGTGAGGTGCGACCTGCCTTGCCCAGCCAAATGCGCGGTAGGCAGAACACCCTTCGCACCTCGCGACCTACGCCGCACCTCGCGACCCCTAGGTCGGTCTAAATGTCGGCTGACTTTTGAGCCTTAGTTTAAATACTAAACTTTGTTTTTGGACCTAGGGGACACACACTTGAGGAGAGAGAAAATTTGGGCGGTCGCGGATGTGTCGTCGTTGTGCACCGCACCCGGCCAAAGATAAAATTTCTCCTACTCTCTTTTACACTAAGGTAGTATAATGGAAGTAGGGGTCGTATCCGCAGGGAAACAGGGACGAGTTTAGTATTCAGCGTGATTCGAAACCTAGATTAAGCTAAGGGCCGAGAAACCTAATAATAATTACAAAAGGGGGGTTTCAAGTTGATTTATAACTAAACTACAACTAACTAGCATATAAACAAAATGAGAAATCAATTATAGGAAGATGTTGAATCCGATTAACATTCACTTCAATTCATTATCGATCCTTGAACCTCCACTCTAATTATTTCCATAATTATCTATTGTCGAGAATTAATCTCGTGTTCTCCTTATTCTTAGTTGAATAGCACGATCAGCATGACTATAAAACCCTAACCAAAGGATAACCTAGTCCGATAGCGGCTAAGTTCAATCCAATAGCAGCAATAAACACAGAGAACCAACAGACCTGCTAACGCCATACAAGCGATAAACATTCAACAGTTAATTCAATTTCCCCAAGAAATAACCAAGATGATCAGCATCTAAGCTACTCCCTAGTTTGCTACCAATTGATAAAAGAATAAAACAATCCGATTCTATTCTTAAATCTAGCATTAGATTAATTACACAATCAAACTAGTAACGTTCCTAGCATAATCATGCAAAAATCATAGAAAGCAAGCATAGAAATTAAACCATAATCAAAGGAAATAGAAAGAGAGGAAAGATCTCACAATAATGCTTGAAGCTCCATATTAATCTCGTTCAAGAACGGTTCAAGCTACAATTGGCATAGCATAAGCCAATCCCATAATCGAAATCTACAAAAACTAAACTAGAAAAATAAAAACTAAAAGAGAAGACAACAAGAGAGGAGTGGAGTTTTGGAGACTCCCTCTCCTTGTGGCTGCTGCCCCCTAGGTCCAAAAACAAGCTTTAGTATTTATACTAAAGCTCAAAAATCAGCCGACATTTAGACCGACCTAGGGGTCGCGAGGTGCGAAGTAGGTCGCACCGTGCGATGCGTTCCTGCCTCCAACACGAGCTAAAGAGCTGGGCCAAGCCGCCAGGTCGCGAGGTGCGAAGGAGCTCGCGACTCGCGAGCAAGCAGGTCGCGAGGTGCGAGCTGAGAGCTGGGCGCTGGGCGTGGGCGATGAGCGTGCGCTGGAGCTGGGCGATGCTCACGAGAGCTTGGTGCGGCTGTGATGGGCTAGGTGCTATGCTCGGCTACGGCTTGCGGTGATGCTTGATTGGAACATGTGGCGACGCTTGGCAAGTATAATGATGTTGAGTCGTTCCAAACACTAATGCTTCTAGGAGCTCGGAACTTACAACTTTAACTATAATTAAAATATAAAATTCCGAACTTCCGCTAAGAGCTAAATAAAACGCAAACGTTAACACTTATGATCAAGACTCTTAGCAAAAAGCACCCAAAATATAATATAAACATCGTATAACTTGAGCGTATCAAATACCCCCACACTTGAACTTTACTCGACCTCGAGTAAACTCAAAAGTGAGAATCACCAAATAAATCATCACCCAAGCCATCGACACCAACCTACACTCTCCATCAACTATATCATCATCATCACATCTTAACAACATCCGCTCAAAAACCTAAACGTAAGGGATGATGATTCCCCCACACTTAGATTCGAGCTCACCTGAAAAATACGAAGATGCGACAACAATAATAACCAACAACACCAACAAGTTTAACCAACAACACCAACAAGAATCAAGATGTCAGCTCACGACACACTAAACTATCAGCTCTCCCAAACCTCCAAAAGATGACCTACTACTACAACAACTAACTTAAAATAGCAAGCCATGGAATGAAGACAAAAAGGGATAAATTCCATGCTTACTCCCAAAAACAAACAATCAACCAAAAGAATGTGAAAGCCAATTATAAACAAATCTTCACAAAATCAAGGATGAAATAACCAATCCAAACCCGAAAGCGCCTTATGACACCATCTCCGGCAAATGAGTTTTCAAAGTACAAAATTCTCTCTTAATCTCTCATTTTGCCTAGGAGCCCTTTCGGGTTTTCATCCTAGCTTCTCACATTTTTTTTTCATCTCACCATCTTACCCGCTCAATATAAGCCACTTTTTTTTTTTTGCATAGGTTGCCCTTTCGGGTTTTCAACCTATCCGGGCCCCCACTTTTGCCTGAGTCGCCCACCCTTGTGGGTTTTCAACTCAGCGGGTTTCATTTCATCACTTTTTTTTTATATTATTTTTTTTTTCATTTTTTTTTTTCATTTTCATTTTTTTTCAAATTGAAAGTAATATATACAACATAGATATACAACATAGATACATGAGAATGAGAATACCCTCCCCCCTACTTAAACTACACATTGTCCTCAATGTGTCGACAATTAAAAGAAAAAGTAAATTGAAAAAGGGGAGAAATTTGAAAATCGGGTAAATCGAAGATCGAATGCTCAAAACTCATGAAAAGCAATCCGTCAAACTCAAATTTCTTAACAACACCAACTCAAATCTCCTAACTCAACTCACAACCCTCTCCCTCGAATCACTCAAACAAATGACAAATTCAAATTTTGTTTAGATTTTTTGAGATTTGCTCCTAGCTTAAGAGATCGAAAAGATACATTAACAATCTCAACCTTCTAGTTGTACCAACTCCTAGCTATTGAAGTCCTCCCAACGGATTTTCTTTTGTGGATTTTGGTTACAAGTGAATTAAGATTGGTTGTGGATCTTTTTAGTGGTTGGGCGGTGGGTGAAAGAAAATTTGTTGTGGTGGTGGAAATTTGATGAAAAATAAAGGAAAAGAAAGAAAATAAAGGGGTCTCGGGTTGCCTCCCGAGAAGCACTGTTGCTTAAAGTCGTTAGCTCGACTTAATACCTTAAGCTCAAAAATTGGGCTTGTGCTCCATATGTGACAATGGTGGCTCCATGTCAACCTCCAATGCAAGTACCTGCAAAACAGATTCCGAAGAACTCTTGCAATGCATCGTTAGTGGTACAGTTTCAAAACAAGGTGGTAAGTCAGGATGTTTTTCCGCTCTTTCCACTCGGGCACCATAACCTGCACGTTAGTAGGAGGCACACAATCCTCAACCAAGACCTCATCAGCATTCATCAACTCATCAACCTGCTCAATATCAAGAACATCATGCAAAACAGAGTCAACAATGTTAATAGAGCAAAGTGAGCTATCATCCTTAAGTAGAAGCTTAGGATCATTTATATCAAATGCCTCTACCTTTCCCTCAAACTCCATAGTCAAAGAACCAGCGCAAACATCAATTTTAGTGCAAGATGTTTTCAAGAAAGGTCGTCCCAAAAGGATTGGGGCGGCATGCTTATCGAGTTCCATCTCCGTAACATAAAAATCAGCGAGAAATTGTAATTTCCCAACCTTAACTAACACATCCTCTAATTTACCCCTAGGATAAACATTGGATCTATCGCCTAGTTGAATCACCACACCGTTTCATGCAAATTGCCAAGTTTCAAAGACTTATACAATGAATATGGAATCACATTAATTGACGCACCTAAGTCTAACATGGCTTTAGGAAACATGGTGTCACCTATAGTACATGGGATGGTAAACATGCCTGGGTCATTGCACTTTTGAGGTAATTTCTTTTGAAAGATAGCCGAGACATGCTCGCTAGCCTTCACTTTTTGCACTCCCTTTTGTTTTTGCTTTCTTTTCAAAGTACACAATTCTTTAAGGAACTTAGCATACCTGGGTACTTGATTTAAAACATCAAAAAGGGGAATGTTTACCTCACATTTACGAAAGACTTCGTAAATGTCGTTGTTGCGCTTCGCATTGCGGGTTTCTCTCAATGCCTCGGGAAATGGTGGCTCTGGTTCATATGGTGGAGGAGGTGATTTTTGGACTTTCTCCTCTTGTTGAGGTGGCAATGATTTACAATCTGTTGTCGGTTCATGCTCGATCACCTCTTCCACTATCTCTTGGTCTCGAACCACCAACCTCTCTTTGCTTGCAATTTTCGCTCCACTCCGCAATGTGATAGCACTCACGTTCATTTTAGGGTTGAGTTCCGTTTGGGATGGCAACCTCACCGAATCCCTAGCCTCTAACTTGGTTACAGCTCCTGCAATTTGGCTTACTTGGTTCTCCAAGTTCTTGATGCTCGATCGAGTTTCCTCATGGAACTGCACCATGTTACCCTGCATGTTAGTCACATTTTTAGTTAAAACATTTAACATTCCTTCAGTGGACATGCTAGAGCTCGAGTCTTGGTCTTGGGGCCTAGGATAAGGATGTGGTGGTGGCCTGTTATAATGTTGTTGTTGATGTTGATTGCCAAATCCCGAAGTTAGGATGATCTCTCCACCCTTGCTCGGAAGCATAGGAGCAGGGGATCATGTCTCTGTAATGCTTGTTGGCCTTGAAAACCTACAGCTTTGACCTCTTCCCTAAATTCTTCTTGCATTTGAGGACAAACATCAGTATGATGATCTAAAGAACAAATTCTACAAGCTTTTACCTGTTGAACTCTATTGTTCTTTACCATGAACTCCCGCATCATTGATGTAAGAGCTTGTACTTGATCCTCGACCTTTGAAGAGCTAGAACTTGGACTTTCAACATTTGCTCTACGATGATTCGATCTTCTACTGAACTGTCTCGAGCCTTCAGCTAGTTCTTCAATGAGTTCTCTAGGCTGCGGTTGGGGTTTTGTTTATGAAAGAACCTCCACTAGCAGCATTCACCATTCGCACATCTTCGTCAGAAGAACCATTGTAAAAGTACAGAATGAGGTCTTCATCAGAATAGCCATGATATGGACAACTAGCACAAAGTCTCTTGAACCTCTCCCAATATTCGTAGAAAGACTCATCGTATTTCTGCTCAATATTGCTGATTTCCTTCTTTAATGTTGATGACTTAGAAGCTGGAAAGAACTTCTCAAGAAATCGCTTCTTCATTTCAACCCAAGTGGAAATGCAACCAGGAGGAAGATAATATAACCAATCTTTAGCTCCATCCTTCAAAGCAAAAGGAAAAGCTCTCAACTTGATTTGTTCATCCTTTGCTCCACTTGGTTTCATGCCAGTACAAACCACGTGAAACTCCGAAAGAAATTTGTTTGGATCTTCTCCATTGAGCCCATGGAACGAAGGAAGCAAGTGTATCAACCCCGACTTCAATTCAAAAGTAGTGCCTTCATCAAGAGCCGGAAATGATATGCACAATGGTTGTTGATCAAGGTTAGGAGCCGTGATCTCCCTCAAGGTACGAGTTTCAATTCTCGGAGGCATCTCTTCCTCCACTTCAACGTTAAAGGATGATTCTTGAAAATTTTCTCGCAGAACGTTTCTCCACCTGAAAAGAGTCAATTCTAATTCGGGATCGTAATGCAAAGATTCTTTGTTAGTAGTACGAGTGTTAACCATAAACAAAGAGCACAAGCAATACAACCCAAAAACACACTCAATACAAACTAGTAACACCGTTTCCCCGGCAACGGCGCCAAAATTTGGGCGGTCGCGGATGTGTCGTCGTTGTGCACCGCACCCGGCCAAAGATAAAATTTCTCCTACTCTCTTTTACACTAAGGTAGTATAATGGAAGTAGGGGTCGTATCCGCAGGGAAACAGGGACGAGTTTAGTATTCAGCGTGATTCGAAACCTAGATTAAGCTAAGGACCGAGAAACCTAATAATAATTACAAAAGGGGGGTTTCAAGTTGATTTATAACTAAACTACAACTAACTAGCATATAAACAAAATGAGAAATCAATTATAGGAAGATCTTGAATCCGATTAACATTCACTTCAATTCATTATCGATCCTTGAACCTCCACTCTAATTATTTCCATAATTATCTATTGTCGAGAATTAATCTCGTGTTCTCCTTATTCTTAGTTGAATAGCACGATCAGCGTGACTATAAAACCCTAACCAAAGGATAACCTAGTCCGATAGCGGCTAAGTTCAATCCAATAGCAAAGCAATAAACACGAGAGAACCAACGGACACCGCTAACGCCATACAAGCGATAAACATTCAACAGTTAATTCAATTTCCCCAAGAAATAACCAAGATGATCAGCATCTAAGCTACTCCCTAGTTTGCTACCAATTGATAAAAGAATAAAACAATCCGATTCTATTCTTAAATCTAGCATTAGATTAATTACACAATCAAACTAGTAACGTTCCTAGCATAATCATGCAAAAATCATAGAAAGCAAGCATAGAAATTAAACCATAATCAAAGGAAATAGAAAGAGAGGAAAGATCTCACAATAATGCTTGAAGCTCCATATTAATCTCGTTCAAGAACGGTTCAAGCTACAATTGGCATAGCATAAGCCAATCCCATAATCGAAATCTACAAAAACTAAACTAGAAAAATAAAAACTAAAAGAGAAGACAACAAGAGAGGAGTGGAGTTTTGGAGACTCCCTCTCCTTGTGGCTGCTGCCCCCTAGGTCCAAAAACAAGCTTTAGTATTTATACTAAAGCTCAAAAATCAGCCGACATTTAGACCGACCTAGGGGTCGCGAGGTGCGAAGTAGGTCGCACCGTGCGATGCGTTCCTGCCTCCAACACGAGCTAAAGAGCTGGGCCAAGCCGCCAGGTCGCGAGGTGTGAAGGAGCTCGCGACTCGCGAGCAAGCAGGTCGCGAGGTGCGACCTAGCTCGCGAGGTGCGAGCTGCGAGCTGGGCGCTGGGCGTGGGCGATGAGCGTGCGCTGGAGCTGGGCGATGCTCACGAGAGCTTGGTGCGGCTGTGATGGGCTAGGTGCTATGCTCGGCTACGGCTTGCGGTGATGCTTGATTGGAACATGTGGCGACGCTTGGCAAGTATAACGATGTTGAGTCGTTCCAAACACTAATGCTTCTAGGAGCTCGGAACTTACAACTTTAACTATAATTAAAATACAAAATTCCGAACTTCCGCTAAGAGCTAAATAAAACGCAAACGTTAACACTTATGATCAAGACTCTTAGCAAAAAGCACCCAAAATATAATATAAACATCGTATAACTTGAGCGTATCACGAGGCCAGAAGGCTGGCCCATGTACATTGATGCCCCTAAATAACAATACTTAAACAAAATACTTCTTTAGATTATCCGCATTCCATGGTCGAGCAAGAGGGACTCCTTCAGGTGATTCGAGCCGATAAGTTCGTGGTTTGATTACGTGAGTGACCTTGTAGGGTCCTTTCCAGTTGGGGCTGAGCTTGCCTTGCAGGTGCGAGTTTCCCGTTGCTTCTATCTTTCAAACAACCCAATCTCCCAACTGTATAGGCCTGCGCTTCACTCTTCGGTTGAAGTACCGAGTGACCCTCTGCTTGTATTGGATGGATTGGAGGAGAGAGTTACCCCTAATTTCCGGTAGAAGGTCAAGGTTGATGGGGTTCTCTTGCTTATTTTCAGCATAGTAATAAAATGTCATACGGGGAGAAGGTATGCCAACTTCCAGAGGGAGGACAGCTTCGCTCCCATAGACGAGCTAAAAAGGAGAGTAGTCCGTAGCTTCCTTGACAGTTGTTCGCGCTGACCAGAGTATCCCTGGTAATTCGTCGACCCATGCCCCCTTGGCTCCGTCCAAGGGCTTCTTAATTCCTTTGAGAACAACCTTGTTGGCTGCCTCAGCTTCGCCATTCGTCTGGGGCCTTGAGACGGCTGAAAACCTGGTGCTTATGCCGAAATGATCACAATAGTCTCGGGTCGGCCCACTATTGAATTGCCTTCCGTTGTCAGATACGAGGGTTTTGGGGACTCCGAACCTCGTAATGATATTCCTCCAGATAAACATTTGCACTTGCTTGTCCGTGATTGTGGCAAGGGGCTCAGCTTCTATCCACTTTATGAAGTAATCTATTGCAACAATGAGAAATTTTCTTTGACCTTAGGCGGGAGAGAACGGGCCGAGTAGGTCCATACCCCACTTATCAAAGGGCAACACAGCTTGTATGGAGGTAAGGGGATTTGCTGGTGTGCGAGGGAGATATGAGAACAACTGACACTTAGGGCATTTCTGAACCAACTCCATTGCATCTTCTTTCAACGTCGGCCAGTAGTACCCCACCCGGAGTGCCTTGGCAGCAATGGTTCTGCTTCCTTGATGACTTCCACATGCCCCCTCATGTATCTCCCTTAATATGTAGTCTCCATCCTCAGGGGTGACACACTTCAGCAAGAGGTGAGTGTCGGATTTCTTGTACAAGTTCCCGTCGTGCCAGGTGAACCACTTAGCCCTTGCCTGAACCTTCTCAGCTTCCTTGTTGTCTAGGGGGAGCTCCTCATCTCTCAAGTACTTAATCATTTTTTCCATCCATGTAGAAGTCCTGTCTAAGACGAGAGTTTGTTTGGCATTGATGCTAGGCTGATGGATGACTTCCCACATGATGGTCCTTGGGCTGAGCCCGTCAGCTGAGCTCGTCATTCGAGCGAGGGCATCAGCCTGTTGATTTTCTGACCGAGGTACATGTAAGATCTGAAATTCTTGTAGGTTATTGACCACCTCTTTGGTTTTAGATCTATACATCCTCATGTTATCCTCCTTAGCCTCAAATTCTCCCCATACTTGGCCGACTATCAGCTGTGAATCAGACTTGGCTCGGACTGACTTGGCTCCTGAGGCGATGCATATTTGTAGCCCTAGAATCAGCGTCTCATACTCAGCTTCGTTGTTGGAAGCCAAAAAATTAAACTTAATGGCATACTCTAACTTGTCACCAACAGGGGGGTATTATGACTAGCCGTGCTCCGCTTCCCGTTTTAGTAGAAGAGCCGTCAACTTGAAGCCCCCATGTTGCTAAGTTATCTTCCTCAGTCGGTCCGGAAGTACACTCTGAGATGAAGTCTGCAAGGGCTTGGGCCTTAATCGCCCTACGAGGTTCATACTCGAGGCCGAAGTCGGCCAGTTGATCGGCCCAATCCGTCATGCGACTGGAGTGATTGCGATTTTCAATGATCTTTCGAAGAGGTTGTCCGGTTAGGACCTTGATATGATGTGCTTGAAAGTAGGGCTTCAGCTTCCGACTTGCCATAACTAGGGCGTAAACCATCTTTTCAATCTGGTTGTACTTGCTCTCTGCCCCTCGAAAAGCATGGCTGACGAAGTACACCGGATGTTGGCCATCTTCTCGATCAACTACAAGTACGGCACTTAGTGCGTATTCGGACACCGCTAGATAGACGTACAATGTTTCCCCTGAGAAGGGGGAGATGAGCTTGGGAAGGGTGGAAACGTGTTGCTTGAGTTGCTAAAACGCTTTTTCAGCGTCTTCATCCCAATCAAATTCTTTTCGCTTAAGTGCGCGAAAGAAGGTAAGGCTCTTGTCGGCTGACCGGGATAAGAAGCGCCCAAGGGCCGCTAGACAACCAGTGAGGCGTTGGAATTCTCGGACGTTCTTAGGAGACCTCATGTCCAACACCGCTTGCACTTTGTCTGGGTTGGCTTCAATTCCTCTTTCGTCGACCAAGAAGCCAAGGCATTTCCCTCCATTCACTCCAAAAACACACTTTTTGGGGTTAAGCATCATCCGATATCGACGGAGGGTAGACAAGGTTTCCCTTAAGTCAGCTGCGTGATCTGTTGCTTGCTTGCTTTTGACGATCATATCGTCAACATACACTTCAATGTTGTAGCCTAGTTAGCCTTGGAAGATCTTGTTCATTGTGCGTTGTTAGGTGGCACCCGCATTTTTTAGCCCGAAGGGCATCATCTTGTAGCAGTAGACCCCTTGGCTGGTAATGAAGGCAGTGTGTGGCCTATCCTTCTCAGCCATGGGTATTTGATGGTACCCCGCATTGGCATCCATAAAACTAAGAAGTGCGTGCCCCGCTGTTGAGTCCACCAATCTGTCTATCTTGGGGAGGGGATGGTTGTCTTTTGGACATGCTTTGTTTAAGTCCGTAAAATCCACACACATCCGCCATGCTCCACTCGACTTCTTGACGAGCACCACGTTGGCCAACCATTATGTGTATTGGCATTCTTCAATGAATCTCGCTTCTAAGAGCTTCTTTACTTCCGCTGCTGCGGCCACGTTTCTCTCCGGGTCTTGGTGCCTCAACTTTTGTTTAACTGGACGGTATCCCTCTTTGATGTTCAATTAATGGCACATGAAATTAGGGTCTAACCCAGGCATGTCTGTTGCCTCATTGGCGAAAACGTCCTTGTACTCCCTCAATACCAGGATGATTTCCTCCCTCAGTGCTTGATCTATTGTCCGGCCTACCCTCACTCGGTGGCCAAGTTCTTCATCAAGAGTGACCTCCTCATCCTCCTCAACTGGTTGAGGGCGGTCGTAGCATTTCAGGTTCTCTGAAATGTAGATGCTGAGGCAGTCCAGGGGTGCCTCTTCTTCACTCCTCTTTCTCTTCTTGGGTGGTGCTCCTCCTTTTGATGAGGTGGTGCCATTTTTCAAGCTATTGACATAGCATTCTCTTGCTGGTTGCTGATCCCCATGAATTTTGCAGACTTCCCCCTCATCCGTCTCATATTGCATCAAGAGTTGATACACCGAGATCGCGGCTTTGACCTTGTTCAGCGTAGGACGACCCACGATTGCGTTGTACGGCAATGGGATGTCCACCACCAAGAAGTCAACTGGTAGGCTTCTTCCTTTGCCTTTTTCGCCGAGTCGCACTGTGAGCTTGATAGTGCCGACGGGATGAATTGAGCTGCCCCCGGAGCCTATTAGTGGCTGATGGATGGGGGTTGTATCCTTCTCTTGATACTTGAGTTTTTTGAGGCAATCCAAGGTAATGATGTCTGCGGAGGATCCGCTATCAATCAGGATCCTCTTAACTCTCGAGTTTGCTATCTTCATCTCAATCACCAAGGGGTCGTCATGGGGTGTCTGAATGCGCCGAGTTGCTTCTCCGAAGGTCATTACGGGGCAACTGGCCTGGGTACCATCAACCTTTAACACTTGATGCTTCAGCTCTTGGAGGTGGGATTTGCGGGAACGGCCGGTTAGGCCTCCTGAGGCAAATCCACCCGATATAACACCGACGTACCCTTCAGTGTCATCACTGTTAGCTCGATCTTCTTTCCTTTTATCTTTGTCATCAGGATTATTGAGGTACATGTTAAGCTTCCCTTGGTCGACTAGATTGTCCAAGGCCTTCTTCAATTCTCTGCAATCACGGGTGGTGTGACCGCACTCCTTGTGGTACTCGCACCATAATCGCATGTCCCGTCGAGTGTTGGATGTCTTAATGGGGGGTGGCCTAGGTAACACTGACTTCTCTTTGTGATCTAAGTAAATCTCCCTTTGGTTCCTGTTAAATCGAGAATCCTCCCTACTAGTGGAAGGCCGGTTAGACTGAGGGTTGGATCGAGGAGCCTTGGTCTGATCTCGGCCGTTGCGGTGATCCGCAAGGCCCTTATCATCCTTCCTCTTCCTTGAGTTGTCGTTGCTCGGCTTACAAATGTCAGAGGATTGTATAAACTTTTGTGCCCGGGTCATGGCTTCCGTGAACGTAGTGACTTCGTTTTCCGCTAAGGACCAACGGAACTTGCCCGGCAAGAGCCCGGACATAAGCGCGGTGAATGCTACCCCATCTTGGAGGTCTGACACCCTTAATGACTCTTCGTTGAACCTCTTGATATAGTCGCTTAGACTCTCATTGCTCTCTTGCCTGACCGACATCAAATGGATGCTAGTCTTCTTGTGTCTCCTTCCCGCAATGAAGTGTTGAAGGAAGAGTGCCTCTAACACTGAAAAGTTAGTGATAATTCCGAGAGATAACTCTGAGAACCAGCTAAGCGCCAACCCTTTGAGTGTGGTTGGGAAGTAGCGACACCATGCCGCCTCGCAACCCGTTTGCACACTCATTTACGCTTTGTATGAGGCCATGTGGTCAGCCGGGTCCGTCGAACCTGCATATTGCTCGATGAGGGGCACTTTTACTTTGCCTGGGTTAGGGGTGTCCATAATTTCTTTGCTGAAGGGGGTCATGAAGTTCGGGACACCTCTATTGACCATCTGGGGGTCCCCACGTTTGTGTGGTTGAGATGAGGCCGAGCCCTTGAAGCTTCCTTCCTATTGAGGATTTCTAGGGCATCCATTTGCCCCTTGCGGAGTCGGTTTTCTTCTATTGTCTGACGAGCATCCCTCTACCCACGTTCTGTCCGAGGCAGTCGCTGTTCTGACCGATGGGGTCTATGGGCTGACTAAGGTAGTCTCTGAGCTGATTGAGGGGGTCTTCGCTCTCTCGGTTGTTCATGCCTCCGAGCCGAGGGCTGAGGGGGTCCAGCGGCATTTGATCTTTGCATTCGAGAGGCTCCTTCCCTCGCCTCCCCCTCAGGCTGAGGCTGGGGTTGTGGTTGTCCCCCATTTTGAAGAGTAGCTAACATAGCCCTTAGGTTTCGTTCAATATTTTGGTTCAGCTGGTCTGCTATCCCCTGGAGTTCAGCAGGCAGAGGTGGTGGTCCAGCAGGCTGAGGCTGGGGCCCATGCTCTGGCTGAGGCGTGGGGCTCTCATCCTCATTAGGGTCGAGTGTCTCGACGGTAGGTGTGCGACGAGAGGGTGGATTAGGTTCTGGCTGAGGAGCTTTACGGTTTCGGTGAATCGGTGCCATTTCGGCTCTCGGTTGTGGCTTGAGATTGTTGTTTCCCCACAGACGGCGCCAAACTGTTTCTGTCAAGAAACTTAAAGTAATGAAGAAGGGGATATCAACTGAATGCTGAGAGGGTACGAGAGCTCTAATGGGTCTTGACACCGGTAAACCTGCAAAGCACACTGAAAAACTACCCCGGGGGTTTTTCCGGGAATGCCTCTCCGACGCTCAAGTCAGTAATTGAGGTAGAGAGAGAAAGCAGTAATTGTAGAGAGAGATGCTCTAGCTTTTTAGGTGAGAATTGAATACTTTTTTACTGATGGGACAAGCACTATTTATAGTGGTTGTGAATTCCAATAAATTAGGATATTTAGGTCAACTCCAGCTGGTGGAGGATTGATAGCCCTAGAAGTAGGGGTATTTTATTAATTTTGCTGGAGATGGGCTGGTCTATGAAATGGGCCCAAACAAGAACCATACACGCATATATAGCAACGGAATGAAAAAACAATATGGTAATCATTAAATCAAGAGTAATAAGTAAAGCTTGAACTCTTGATGGCATACACTTGTGACAGTTATTAGATACTGACTAAGGCTCCGTTTGTTTTAACAGAAAACAATTTTTTAGGAAAATGATTTTCATAGAAAATAATTTTCAAGGGAAAACACAATTGTAAAAATAGTTTTCCTTTGTTTGGTTCCTTACAAAAAAAAAATAGAGGTAGGGGAAAATAAGAGTGGAAGAGAGAAGATGGATAAGATGAGAGGAGAGGAAGGTAAGGAGTAGGGAGGAAAATATGGTATACCTCCATTTTAAAAGGAAAACATTTTCCCCTCTTGGAAGAACTATTTTCCACATTTGAGAAAATTGTTTTCCATCTTTTACTAACCAAACAATGAAAAATGGGAAAATCATTTTCTTGAAAAGTGTTTTCCGTCAAAACAAACGGAGCCTAATTGTTCCGCTATCTTCCCCTCCCTAGCTCCTCTTCACGCTCACCCCTCGGCCAGAAAAGAAAAAACCCTCCAAAACCTGATCACACATTAAGCATGTAGTCGTGTATAGATTACTAAGAATGTAACCCCAAATGGGAAAATAGATTACTCTCTATTTTTTAACGTAATTTAAATTCATTATTAGAAACTGACTAATTGTTCCGCTATCTTCCCCTCCCTAGCTCCTCTTCACGATCACCCTTGGGCCAGAAAAGAAAAAACCCTCCTAAACCTGATCACACATTAATTTATGCGAAGTGCAAGCCTAAAAAGCATGTAGTCGTGTATAGATTTCTAAGAATGTAACCCCAAATGGGATAATAAGCTTTTACTCTCTATTTTTTAAAGGTAATTTTAATTCATTATCCTAAACGACCTAAAGATAATATGCGAGAATCAACAGCCCTATAGCAATTTATAATTTAAAAGATCTTCCTAAAGTAGTAAATATAATTCCAACTACCTGCAAATTGAATAGTATATGGCAAAGCAACCAAAGCCAGTCATGCTCTCCAGCTGTTTCTCCCCCACACAATATCCATTCTCTTAGCCTAAAATGTGTCAGAAGATAATAATGTAAATAATAAGGGTGTTTTCCTTATTGAGCTTAGTATGCAGAAAATTCAGAAGATTTATCCAGGAAACTTGGAGAGGAAGAAGAAAATTAACTGAATAGAGAGAGAAAGAAGAGATAGAGAGAGAGATAGAGAAGTTTTGTGTAATTATCATTATGATTTTTGATATTAGAACTGATTAGTGCTTTTATAGAATCTCAGCACTTCTTACAGCCACACCAATTAAAACAGCCACAGTGTAACAAACTACAAAACGACAAAATAGCAGAAAATGACAAAATAGCAAAGCTAACAAACTGCAACAATTAGTAACTAATTTTCCCGCCAACTTCATTCTTTCCTCTGTATCATACCCTCCCCCTTTAAAGAGACTTGTCCTCAAGTCGAAGGAATAGGGAAACCAGGGAACTGAGCTGCAAAATCAAGTGCAAACATCCACGTAGCTTCATGAGCAGGCTTGTTTTGCCAATGAACCAAATATTGACTCTGTGGGGATCCTGAACTGATGATGGTTCTCTGACCAATCACAACAGCTGGTTGTATTGGAATACTGACCTGATTATCATCCATAATTGGGACAACAGCTACAAGGGGTAAAGGGTTTGAGCTGTGAAATATGAAATACATCATGTATTTTAGCCGATCTCGGTAATTGCAGTTTGTAAGCTACCTTTCCCACCATAGCAACCACTTTGAAAGGTCCAAAGTACCTTGCAGCAAGTTTATTATTAATTCTATGTCTTGCACCGATTGTTGCACTGTAATTACGCAACTTAAGCCAAATCCGGTCATTAGCGCAATTTCCTCTCTGACCTTCTTTTATCAGCCTGTGTTTTCATTCTATGCTGGGCTTTAGTCAGATTTGCATTCAGAATTTTAAGCATTTCTTCCCTCCTTTGCATACTTCTATCCACCAGTTCATTACTAGCTTCACCTGGTAAGTAAGGGAGATGCAGAGGAGGTGGCTGATTATACACTACCTCATAAGGTGTCATGTTAGCAGCACTATTGAATGTTGTACCACCATTCAGCCATAGGGAGGTACTTACACCATTCTTTAGGCCGGGCACTAGTTACACATCTTAGATAGCCTTCCAAACACCTGTTGACCACCTCAGTTTGCCCATTTGTTTCCGGATGATAAGCAGATGACAATAGGAAATCAGTGCCATGCAGAGAAAACAGTCCCTTCCAAAATTGACTGAGGAAAATAGGATCTCGATCACTTACTATACTCCTAGGCTAGCCATGTAGTTTAAACACATAGTCTAGATACACTTGAGCAACATCCACAATAGTGTATGGGTGTTTTAATGCCATGAAGTGGGCATATTTGCTTAATCTATCTACCACTACAAATATGACATTCTTACCCATTGACATAGGTAATCCAGAGATGAAGTCCATGGAAATATCTGTCCAAACTTGCTCAGGGATAGGAAGAGGCTGTAAAGCTCCTGGTTTGGCTGAAGTATCATATTTGGATGCCTGGCAAACCACAGACTTCCTAACATACTGACTGACATCTTTAATTAGTCCTCTCCAATAAAAAATACCCTGCATTCTTTTCACTGTTTGATCCCTGCCTGAATGACCAGCTTCCAAGGAAGAATGTTGCAAATTAAGCAATTTTTTTTTCTCAAGTTTTCATCTGGACCAACCACAATTCTGCCATGTTGTTTCAATAGCCCATCCTGAAGAGAAAACCCCTGAATTATGTCACCTTGTACCAATTTTTGTACCATATTTGCAGTATTAACATCCAACTCATAACTAGTCTTGATCTGCTGAGCTAATTTTGAATCCACCACTGAGATAGCCATCAATAAGACCTCATATCCCTGTCTCCTAGAGAGTGCATCTACTACTGAGTTTTCTCTTCCTGCCTTATACTGTATCTCATAATTGAACCCCATCAGCTTCGAGAGCCAAAATTGCTGAAAAGGAGTAGAAATTTTCTGTTGGAGAAGCCATTTCATACTCTTTTGATCAGTTTTGACAATGAAATGGGCCCCCATGAGGTATTATTCCCATTTCTGCACAGCAAACACCATAGTCAGTAATTCTTTCTCATACACTGACAGCTTTTGCCATTTAGGCCCCAAGGTTCTGCTTATAAAAGTAATTGGGTGATTCCCTTGTATCAGAACTACTCCTATACCAGTCTTCGAAGCATCTGTCTCCACAATACTCGCTCCGTCCTAGAAAACTCTTGACACTTATCAAGGCACGTAATTATAGATGATAAGTTGTTATTTGATTATCAATTGTTATTTTATTGAAAAGTAGATGTCATAGAAGTTAGTAATTAGTAAAAGTAGTATTATTTTATTTTAAGGAGAGAGAATGTGGGCCATGGTTAGAGTTGGTAGGTAGTATGAGTGGTATTATTTTATTTGGAGGAGAGAGAGTGTGGGCCAATAGTTAAAAGGTAGAATGATTAAAATAATAGTGGGTCATATCCAAAAATAGAAGTGTAAAGAGTATTCTGGGACAGATGAAAAAAGAAAGTGTAAAGAGTATTCTGGGACAGATGGAGTATATTGTTTGGAGAAATCAGGTAAAGCCAGAACTGGGGCACTTATGAATGCAATTTTCAATTGCTCAAAAGCACCTTGAGCTATATCTGTCCACTCAAAAGCTCCTTTCTTAAGAAGGTCAGTGTAGACACATAATCGTGTCTCCCCATTTAAGGATCCGATGATGAAACATACCGCGGCATTAGTTGGCGCGACCCAACGGAAGAGCAATCTAAAGAACCATTCCAAAATGTGTTCCGAAATGATATTCTAAAGCCCAATTAATTGTTCATGATGATTAATTGTATTTTAAGCCCATAAAATGTTTTAAATCCATTTTAAAAGCCCAATCAAATATTTATTATTTTAATAGACATTTTTCATAAATATTTTATTATCTTTGATAAATAAATCAGATTTTTAATCCGTAAAATTCCATCTCCGAAATTTTAGGGATAAAAAAGTATCTTTGAAAGACGCGCAATGGAATATGCTCGAATATTCCAGAATATGCGCCGGACGCGGGGACTGCGCTCAGCGCGCCACGTACGTTCAGCGCGCCACGTGCGTCCAGCACATAGGCCAGAACGCGTCAGGCGAGCCAATGAGCGCCTGACACGTAGATTTTGTGACTCACACAAAGTCCTGCGTCTGACGCAGGTCTTGTGTGAGACGCAACTTTCTTTTCTATCTTTTCAAAACGCGTTTACACGTGCCTAAACCTGATTGGGCTGGCTGCATCAGGCACACCAATGTGCGCCTGACGCGTGGCACTGCCCCTGCCACGTAGGCCTGCGCCTGGCGCAGGGCTTGCGTGGAGCGCATGTTTTGTTTTCCCTATAAATATCCGGAATTTCCTGAATTACGGACGACTTTTCATATTATTATTTCACGAATACAAAAACTTACGAATACCTCTACAATACACTTCGAATTCTCAAATACTCAAACACTCAAATACTTTCAATACTTTCAACCAATTCTTAATCACTGCGTTCTTGGTTCCACGATTGCTCCGCCTAAAGATCGTTGCGCTCCTCAATCTAAGCCGCATAGGTATAATCCTGAGGATCCTTGAATAAATTCTATATTTTTATATTGCAGTTACTAACCATTTATTTCATGATGTAGATCTTTAATATAAAATCGCTCTACTGTACATTCTAAACCTCCTTCTTTATTTTTATTTATTTTTGTATATTATATGTCTGCTTGATCATTCTGTTCATATTATATGATTGTCCCTGCATTATTGCTTTTATCACCCACATGTTATTTATTGCTAAACAAGACCTAAAGAACTGTTCTAACATTAATCAGATTAATTTGGACAACTTGCTAGGTTCCCTGTAATTTGATTGCATAATAACTTGTCACTGAAAAATTAGTCTTTTATGTGTTTTCCGAACCAATTTAGACTAAATATTTTTAGGGTGTTTAAAACGTTACTTGATTATTCTTTGGCATAAAATCTGTTATGAATCGATATTTAGTAGAGGCCAACTTTGGGCGAATGTGGTTCATTATGACTATATTCGTACCCTCACCCCCGAACTCAATCTTTGGTTCATTTTGATCATCTATGGAGTCAGGACGGGGAAATCTACATTGGATAATTTGTCCCTACGATTTTCCCATATCCAATTAGGTTTATGATTCTTCCTAAAAAGAATTGTTGGCGACTTCGTTCAAAACAATTTTCAATAAAACCTTTACAGTGGGGTAGTCAAATCTAATGCGCGCTCACACCGCGTAGGCGAAATAAAAACACGCCTACAATTTGGCGACTTCACTGGGGAGGATTTAAAAAAAAAAAAATTAAATGAGTGGGTGAAACTTGAAAAATACGATTCATTCTTATTTTTATGCCTTAGAATAATATACAGTTTTGCATATGCATGGCTATTGTTCCGCCACCACAAGGACAATCTACCTTGCCTCATTAGCACATGTTCTATGTGTGAGGTCACCCCCGGGGGGTTTGCGCTTTGTCCTTCCAAAAAGCTTCCTGAGTGATAGTGTTAGATCTTAGTCATAAGCAAACCTACCCAACCATGGCATTGTTCTCTTGTTCCTAACTTGAGACTGGAGTGCGTCTTACACGTGGCCACCTCTTTAAGCAGGGGTACGAAGCGTGGGATCAATCTCTTAGTTATGGACCCTTTTCAGACTGAACCTAAACCTGACCATTAGTTTCAAACATGGAACTGGACTGTAGGTTGGAACTTTTGCATCCATGTTATATGACATTTGCCTGTGATTGCAATTCTTGCCTGCTATTATTCTGTCACTTTGTCATTATTATGCGTCGTTCCTAAAACCGCGTCTAAAAACAAGAAAAAATCATCAATCGGTCAATTCGTCGCCTAAATCCCCGAAAAACGTGTCGGGGAGTAGTGCGCCAAGCGCATTAAGTTGCGCCTGGTGCACCATTACCGCGCCAGACACAAGGCTGTGCGCCGCACGCTTTTCGTCAATTTAGCTGTCGCAATTGCCGATCCTATGTTCAGTCCTATGTTTGGCTATCTGCATCCGCGTAATACATGGTCTAATTAGAGGTCTCACCTAATCAAACATTCAAAAAAGGTCTTTTCAGGCAAGGTCGAGTCTGTCCTAAAAAAATGCATCTAAAGGGTCATTGTAGAGCTAGAGTTGTCATACATGTCTACCACTTCCCATTTCCTCCCTGTTGTTCAACAAGTCTTTCCTATCATTCTTACCTTACCATATTCAACAATTTCAAAAATCTTTTTCAAAATCAATCCTACACCCTTTTCTATTCTACTCTTTTTCAAAAGCATTTACTTAACACCATCATATACACGAATTTTACAAAAAATATTCCATCATCTTTTCCGAACAAAAGATAAAACAAGGGGTTCCTTTCAAAAATGAATTTCGAAAATTCTAAGCCCAATCCAAACACCTTCATCAAATCCAATCCAATCAATCCGATTCACTTGCATTCATTCTAGGCCCATGTGCATTAGAGTCCATTTTGCATTCATATAGGGTCCATCTAATTCAAGTCCATGCATGCATATTAGGCCCGCTAGCATTAGAGTTCATCTTAGGCCCATATAAGTCTAGTTCAAGTCAAAGGTAGGCCCATGTACATCTCTATGTGAACCCTAGTCTATGTCAAGCCCAGTCCAAGTCTAATCTCATTCTATTCCATTCTAAGTCCAGTCCTAGTCCATCTCTAATGTCAAGCCCATGTGCATCTCCAAGTCTATATCAAACCTATATGTTAATCTAATCCAAACTTAGGTCCATTTAGGCCCAATTCATATCCTAGGTCTAGTTTGCATCTCCATGTAGGCCCTAGTCAAGTCCAATTCCTTCAGAAGTTCATAATAGCCCAAATTCCTCTAAAGTCCAGCCTGCTTGCTCCCCCGTAAGTTCAAGGTCTAAGCATTCCTTAAGTCTATAGGCATTGTTGTGTCTAGCCTGCTTGCTCACCCGTAAGTTCAAGGGTCTAGCATTCCCTAAGTCCATAGGCAATTTTTGTGTCTAGCCTGCTTGCTCACCCGTGAGTTCAAGGTCTAACATTCCTTAAGTCCATAGGCAATCCTTAAATTCCTCTACTACATTAAGCCCTTTCTCATCCTTGAACATTGCATTCACATCTATCACAAAATCGTTCCAATCCACGGCACTCCTAGTTGACAAGTAACTAGAGACCCAATTCTCAGCCTTATCTATCATATTGAGGGAAGCCAAATCAACCTTCTGATCATCAGGTATTTTACACAGAGTAAAATATTTGCAACATTTTTAATCCATAATCTAGGGTTACTACCATCAAACTTAGGGAAGTCAAGTTTAGGATTATACCCCAAACTTGGGTGATTGCTTCGATCCTCGAGTCCGGCGATTGTTTCCGACATCTTTGTTCTTGGTTGTTGCATCATCTGCATAATCTCGTCAAACTTCTGAGCAGATGAAGAGTTATGTGCCTCAAACCTCTGCTCTAATGCAGCTAATTGAGCCTCCATTTTAGTTACTCGATTAGTCACAGTAGGTGCCAGACTGATCAAAGTTGAGCAGCGTCGGCTCTGATACCACTGATAAGGGTGTTTTCCTTATTGAGCTTATTATGCAGAAAATTCAGAAGATATCTCCAGGAAACTTAGAGAGGAAGAAGAAAATTAATAGAATAGAGAGAGAAAGAAGAGAGAGAGAGAGAGAGAGAGAGAGAGAGAGAGAGAGAGAGAGAGAGAGATAGATAGAGATAGAGGAAGTTTTGTGTAATTATCATTATGATTTTTGATATTACAACTGATTAGTGCTTTTATAGATTCTCAGTATTTCTTACAGCCACACCAATTAAAACAGCCAAAGTGTAACAAACTACAAAACGACAAAATAGCAGAAAATGACAAAATAGCAAAGCTAACAAACTGCAATAATTAGTAACTAATTTTCCCGCCAACTTCATTCTTTCCTCTGTATCAGTAAACATGTGCTACAAGTTAACATGGCTTTGGACTGATTTTAGAGATGAAATGCAAGAATAAAGCAACAAGGAGTTTGATTGATTATAAGCTGGAAATTACTGATGATTCCCCTTTCGAGAGATGGTTTTTCTCCCACTTTAGTTTGTTAAGCTAGTCCAACAGACTAAAATCCAAAAATGTAGAAAAAAACAACTTCCCCCAATTTGGCTAAGGCTCTTTTCTCTTCTCAATTCTGAAATAAATCATTCAGACATTATCAATTTTAATTATTGTAAATTCAATAAAAATAATTTTATCATTAAAATCAATATAAATCAGTTCATTTCAACAATAAATTTAATCAACAAATATAATTTCATTTCAATCAATTCAATAAGAAAAAATGAAACTAACATCATATTTCCAATAAAAAACGCAAATTTCACTAAACCCATACCCATCAACAAATAATCAAATAGCTTCCATCAAAGATCAGAAAATATATACTTCTATGTATATGATAATAATATAAGACTGCTTGTGGATGATGACAAGAAAAACCTCCACATGCATACATAAGAAATCAATGCAGGCAAGATGATTATACTTGATCTCTTCATCATACTTCATTTTAGAACTCTTGAACATCTAATGAAATAGCTTAAACATGAATTTGGTTACTCAGATTTGAATTCATATATCTTATGAGACGGACACATGGCACGGGGACTTGGGTCAAGGTGCCCAAGGAAAAAGAACTGTCTTCAAGTAAGGGATAATTAAGGGAACCAATGATATATAATCTTTAAATAGACCCCCTAAAAACCTTGTAATCTACACAGTAGATACAAATCATACAATTCACAATCATGAATAAAGAGAAAATAAAGCTAGCCTTTTTCTTTCATTTTCTCAAAAGCAGCAAGAGCACCGCTTGTATTCACTTTTCCCCTCCATCTCACTTACTTTAGTGGCAGTCCTGTAAAATCATACTCCCTCCGTTAAATGTTATTTGCAACAAAGGGGGTCCGTGCGGACTTCTAGGCAAAAGTTCTTAAGCATGATTCTTAAAAAATAAGGGCATGTACTTAAGTATTAATCCAACCAAAAAAAAAATTAAACCACAATTAAACTGAGCCACCCACGACCCACGAACCCACGAACCTAAGAACCACACCCACGAACCAACAATCAAACCCACGAACCCCACAACCAACCCACGAACCCAGGAACTTGAACTTGAACTCGAACCCAGAACTCCAAAACCCACAACCCACGAACCCACAACACGAACCATCAGATCTAGAATCGAACCCACCCCCACGAAAGGAATCGAAGTAACTAAAGAGT